>JAQJVL010000030.1:1775129-2224206 GCA_035578905.1 Stictocephala bisonia | reverse complement strand
AAAAATACAGGGCCTACGCAGCTAAGGAAAAGTTAACACCAAATACTACTGGTAGTGTTAGGTGTTAAAAAAAAAAAAAGGTGTTTGAAGAAGGCTTGATGAGTGTTAGAGTGCATCAGGGGATTCACATATTTCACCGATGGCTTTAGCCAAAGGTAGCAGCACCTCCTGACATTGAAATGTAGATGTAAGATGTTAATAGAAAGTGTAAAAAGAGGTTGGGGATTTCACCTACCTTACAGCAGCCTCCGGCACTGCTTCTGTAAAAAATAAACTAATATTAGTTTCACCAACGTTATTTCAGGCTGTGTAAGAGTACAAACATTTACCAGTCCTCCGGATACTTTACAGTCTGTCTTGAAACTGGACCAGGAACTTACTACAGATACAGTAATTTTAGAATATAATATTCTTAACCAACTTTATTAGAATAGAAAAAATACTTAAATTACCTTTATCCAGTATTAGAACTTACTTTTCATTATAAGTGATGCCCTATATAAGAAACATTCACCTATTAGATTGTCTGCAATACAATTTTTTGCAATTGAATGGCCTTAATTTTTGTTATCATTACACAGTAGGGATGTGCCATATTATTTGTTTCTGCAAATCTGATGTGTCTGCATCAGTTGCTGTTCCACATCAGTTGAATAAAAGTAATGTGTGACATTAGGTTTTGACCTGCCTATCGTGAGTGGGGATGCAACTATTGCGACGTAACCTGATGTGTCCTAACTGATGTAATTAGATGTAGATGCATGATGCAGTCCCTTAAACAGTTTGACCAGTTTGAATACCAGATTTATGAGAAGTGACGACTCACATCGAGATCAGAACAAACATTGACCAGATGGCGGTTGTGTGTGAATGTGGACAATTCAGTTGGTTTAATTAGCTGTTACTAGTTGCTATCTAATGCGAGACATTCGTGGATTTTACAAATTAGATTCACAGCGTATGAGTTGCTTGAAGTAAACTAATGTCAAAAACCAAACGTCGTTGTTACGGCCATCCCTATTACACAGGTCAACTTAAATCAGCAACATTACCTACAAATGAGTTTGAATAAGCTTTATGAAAGGGTACTCAACTTAACTGACATGGTTGGTTCCACAAAAAGATTTTCAACCAGAGCTTGTAAATGTGAACACTTTTTCTATACCAATGTAAAAGCAACATTCAAAGCAGAAATTACAACTATTAAGGCTTTTTCATAAACGAATTATAATTTTCATTCAACCAATAGTCAAACTTTATACGTAAAATTGGATAGATGGATTATGTTAGGTTGTGATGATGATCAGTAAACATTACGTTACTATAGCAGAGTCCATCCACTATGTACATATACAGCTATACAGCTATGGCACCCCACCTACTCTACAAACACAAGTGGTCTTGAACAGCTCCCACTTATGTTCCATCCTTCCCAAACTTGCAACTTGATGGCCAACTAACCCATCCTAATAATTCAGGAGTATTTATGACTTATCTCCCTCACATGTCCATGTCTTTACAGCCCCCTTTAACCCTTTAGGATTATCATTTTCTAGATTGGCAAAGAAGATATTTAACAATGCTGTTTTTAACCATGTAAAAAAGTGGCAGGTTGAAAAATACATTAGGAAATATCATGAGGAGGATCACTTATACAAAATAATTTTTTTTTATATCTAGCCAACTTTAAGCAAAAAGCATCATTTCATAAATCATAAAACTGAGTGAAAAGTATTTAATTATTTTTTGCACTGTAAATACATTATGCAAGAAACAATAAAAAGTTCAGTTGGATAGTGAAAATGAGTAAGTAACGATATTTTCAGAATATTTAGTATACAATCACCACAGATTATTATGTTAGCAATAATTAATTGTAAAAATATTCATGCCTTGCACGTATGTGCATCTATAATTATGTTTGCTCAAGAAGTCATCAAATGTCACTTCTTGTCATATAAGGTTTGTTAATAACATTAAAAGACCTTCATATGATACGCAGTATTGTGAGCTCTTGCAGCCACTCATACATCCTATACGATGTATGACCATTGATCCTCTCTCTCACTCATGCATCCTATGCGATGTATGACCATTGATCCTCTCTCTCACTCATGCATCCTATACGATGTATGACCACTGACTTTCCGTCTCACTCATTCGTCCTATGCAATGTATGACCACTGCCCTCAATCACGCTCATGTATCCTAAACGATGTATGAGTTCTCAGCCTCCTTCTCACCAGGAGGGGTTTAAGGGGTAAGAAATGTATGCGACTGCGGAGGGCGCCAGGAAAGAGGCGGTGCTTAAACGCTCAGTATTAAACTAGGGAACTAAAGGTTGTTTGTTGATTCACTCCGCCAAGTTAAAATTATAGAAATAGGGTATTACGTAAAGTGGAACCCCCTGAGCATGCGTGGAACCCAAATTGACACGAAATTTACAAAACCTTATAAAAATATTTATATAATATATAGACAGAACTGCTCCTCCAACAACTGGCTGAAAAAGGCAGCTTCCCTCATGCACCGAGAAGTAATGAAGCGCTAGTAATGTTCTAATTATAAATAATGCTTAACAATTTGTCGTCTGCTGCTGTTTATTAGTTTCCAATTGCTTACACCAATTTGTAGCAAATACAATTCAATCACGAAATAAAGATGTCTATTTCTTGATCTATAAAACCCCACTCAAGAAGAGACTCAGTCAATTACCATTCAGTACTTAATATGCAACAGTAGTTTGCCAACAGGAATTATTGTAAATTCAACAACCATAAAATCATGTTTGGCTTACCTACAAAGTATAAAGTTTGCCTTTATGTTACACATATTTTATATTAAATTAGTTAGTTTAAACCCATTCCTTGCAATAACCTTCTGAAATGTTATAAATGGTATATTTTTGCTGAGTTAATTATTATGCCTGGCGGTTTAAAATTATAAACAAAATTTTGCATTTTTACACAACTTGGTAATTGAGCTAAGGAAGTGATACGATCATGATATAGTAATATGTAAACAAAACACAAATGGGTACGTTATATTCACAGTACAGTGTTTGTAAAAATAAGTAATATATTTATAGACCTAAATTATTTATGCATTTGCCATTATTTATTTAATGGACATTTGACATTCAGTTTTAGTACTGGGTGTTTCAAACCACCCGTGCATTATCTATTGCAGCCAAACGAACTGAGTTTCATAACTTGTTTCAACTGAAACCCCCATTTTTTGACCCCAAACAATTAAATAAAAGTATTTCTAACCCGGATAATCCCCAAAAGGGCATGGGGGGTTAAGGGTAGTGTTTGGTAAATTTTCAAATAAGATCATAGATCGTGTCAAACCTAATTTGTAAGACCTTTAAAGCCTCATTATTTTATATACAAATTTTCTAATTATTCCTACCAATCCTACCCCTAGGAGCAGGGAGGCCCAAAATGTAAAAATGTTTGTTTTTATGATGATGTTAGCGTAACTCTTCTGTACATCGTAAGGTTAAACATTTGTTATCCAATATTACCAATGACATCTTCTTTCAATTAACAATAAGATTGGGCACTTATCTCTCAATCTTCAACATTTCAAAAATTACTAAATGTTGAAAAACAAAAATAGCTCTAAGTAAACATTTTTAAATAGGACCTTATGCCATGTAGAAAATAAAACTAAAGGTCTTTAAAAAAACTTTTTATTTACATTTTTGTCACATCTCTATTGGTTTATAAACTGTGGACGGAAAACCATTTTTTAATATTAAAATGGGGTTAGGTAAACATTTTGTAACATCAAACTGTGTCAGGAAGAATCGAATAATAATAATAAAAAAAATAATAACCCTTGACCTGTACAGCCTGATGATGAAGTCTTAAATACCTCAAAACAGCTGTTGCTTACAGTAAAATTGGATACTTGACGGAATTTAAGATAACTTTAAAACTATAGAAGAATCTTTACTAACCACTGATCACATAAGTTATATGAAATAGGTTTTATCAATTACTTACAACTAGGCCTTGAATCTAATCTAAATTAACATTGATTTCCGAGTCTACAAACTCTGCACTCCGTTCCATTATAAAATGATTAAAATCCAAACACTTAAACATTTTAGGTCAAAAAGAAATTATGGGCGCAATTCTAGCAGGCAGAGGTAGTTTGTTAAAAAATTTATAAAGTTCACTTTGTGTGAATTTCCAGTTCTGACTATTCTGTGCCCTGGAATGTCTATTTCTAATTTTTCATGAGTATTGTGACGATGCATATGTTCTAATTAAGAATTTGTTTAAGTTATTTTTCATATAAATTAATTACAATTATGTGTATAAATTTATAACTGTTGAAATCTTTTAATTTAAAAAATAAAGGTTGTTATGTTATGATAATTATCAAATTAAAAGTCTATAATAATAAAACATTTTTTGTATTTAGAGTTTCACAATTATTTATTTATAACGCTTTACAAATGACGGGTGAAAAATTAATTTGTTACGGTTCCTTAGTTTTCATATGTTTTTTAGTCGTTATTTTTTTCAGTTTATCTTTTTTGCCTTTATTTTACAAGTACATAAGTTTATGAAATTCTTGTAAGCTGACTTGTATTATATTTATTGATTATTTAACACTTTAAGAATTGTTCCATTTAAGAAAAGTCTAAACATATTACTTTTAATATATAAGTTAACTCTTAATTATTTTACTTGTATATACAAGTATTTGTATCCAGTGAGATGCCTCCTACTTCTCAGTTTTTTTATTTCGGGATGGGGATTCACAATATTGTTCACTTTCTAGAAAAATGTCTACAACCGGCCTGCTTCTCACTCATGCATCTTATTCAATATATGACTGTCTACCAGTGTTGCCACCCGTCCCGATTCTGTCGGGATAGTCCCCGACTTGGGGCCCTCTGTCCCACGTCCCGATTGAACATTCGTCGGGACGCATTTTGTCCCATAACAAATTAATATTTTTCATAAGCATGTTTTATTAATTGTTTTGAATTAATAATCAAGTGGATAATGTTAATAATGATTTTAATGTATTGATTCTGGCAACACCCAAACTACCTCTTTTATAATGGCAGTATGCGACACACGCTAGTGGAAAGTGATAAATTTACCTTTGCTGAATTCGCTACAACATTTCATTGTGTAAAATAATATTTCAAACACCTCAATTGATTGTAGCAATACACTTTCACTACAAATATTTTTTGATTCTAACACACTGCTAGAAAAATCAACCGCGGAAAGACAAAATGTGGGTCTAATATAAAGGAAGTACCTGGGCCGCTGAACGAAAAAGTTTCCCTGAATTCTTTAAAATCCTCAACCTCAGAAAAAAATAATTACATATATTACGTAGTATAGTATAATAAACAAAATAATACATAAATAATTACGAGGCAAACAGCAGTGATGAAAGGGATGTTTTATTACTGTTATTAAGTTGATTATTTACATTACTGTATTTCAATGACTTGCTGGATCTAAGATTTGGCGGATGTGCGTTTTTCCTGAGGAAGGAGGGGGGGTCCTGTCCCGATTTTTTTTCTAACCAAAAGTGGCAACCCTGCTGTCAACTCTCATATATACAATGTATGACTACTGACCCTCCCTCTCACTCGTGCATCCTATATGATGTATGACCCAGCGGTCAATACCCTCCCTCTCACTCATGCATCCAATAGGATGTGTGACTGCTGACCCATACACCCACCACAATTTTTAAATCACTTTACATAAGGTCATACTTGTTCCTGAAGCGTAAAGTTTTTTATAATTTTTACTTTGCGCAAATTTTTATATAAAAATGAATTCATGTTTGAAATGTATTTTTTTTATAAAACGTTATTTCTGCTAGTTATATATTATAACCAGAAACAATCGATTTTTTTCCATAGAAATGTTGTAGCACAGAATATAGACAGATATATTCTGTGGTTGTAGATTCTACCCACTGGTGAAAAAAAGTCAAGACTGGTGGGCGTTTAGAAAGTGCAACTATAACAAAAACTCATATTCCATAAGCTTCTAGATATTGCGTAACTACCTACTTTATCATTCGAAGAGATACCTCAGTTAAATTTATTTAAAAAACTAAATACAAGTCATTACGGGGTAAATGTAACATAAACGTCAAAAGAAACTTACCGAAGAAGACCTGTAAATATAAATCACCCTATCACTCGCGTTATATCACAAAACCGTATCAGCTCAAAAATTATAATAAGTTTTAAGGTAAAATGCATTAATTTAGAGAAAATGGTGGAGCAAGAAACGCAACGACACTAAAAAACCACCAGAGCAAGAGCTGAAATGGGCGATATAAGGGTAGAAAAGTGTATTCCCGCTCAACTAGTCCGCCACAAATAATACTTGCATTTGATTGGCCGGCTAATTCAAATTGAACATATGACGCTGTCTAAAAAAGAATCACCTCTTAACTTTAAAATAAAACATCTGTTAACTTACAATTTAGGAACCCGTTCCTTGTACAGTTATCACGTAAATATAGTGATAGTGTATACATAAAAATAGTATATGATTGTGTAAATATTAAAAAAAAAAATGGTTGTAAATTATCGAAATGTAATTAGAGTTAAAATATATTGTTGTTAAAGCCTGATTAAAATGAAACGTATTGATTATTCAAGTATTTAATTTTTCTATTGCACAAATTGGTTTTAGGTGAGTTTTATATTTAAATTTACATAGTCAGTACTCCGATTCAGCATGAATTTCATTATGAAAAGAGGATTTTTGCATATCCTCAGTTTATTAAAGAAATGTTTTAGTCTGAGTTTGTCATTTGATGTCGCTCAGATGAAATTAATATATCCTGTTGTTTGTCACTCTAAAAAGGACAGTCAAGGGATAGAGTCCCCTTTCAAATATTGTGTCTTAAATTAGTTAAAACTAGGTCATATTGTGTGGTAAGCCAGTGCGTATCGTGGTGTATTATTAATAGCTTGGAATATTAACAGATGATTTATCTGAAACGTTTTCGTAGTATTTTTATAGCTCGACTCCAATCTAGATTATGATTTTGAAGAGCTGCGTCTTTAGGATGTACTGTAATATTTTAAATCAGTGTTATTTGTCTATACAGTACTTATCATCCAGACCCATTTACAAAATCTTTTTTAAATGTTTTTCGGTGTAATTTTGTATTTGGATCCAAAGTATTTAATTGTTTGAATACAATTAGTTCTGGCATAATATTTTCATTTTTATTCGATGTCCGCTTAATATTTCTATCTAAATAGGCACATATATGTCTAGTATTTGAAGAATTCAAAGAATCATATAAATAGAAAAGTAAATAGTAAACCTACTAGCTTTAGTGGTTCGTGATGTAACGCCGTGTCCTACGTAGACGCAACACCACAAACAGCAAGTACTGCATATAGGCTACATACAGTAATACGGCGTTTCTCTTCTCAATAATAATAAAAATATAGAATAATAAAAAGCTAGATATATTAAACATAGTTGCATGAAAATCCTCCGTTGGTAACAATCACTGCAAACAACAATTTTTATGTGCTAATCACTGATTTCCATTAAGTATACACTCCACCATAGCTAAAAAAAAACATGCATGCTACAAATCGTAGAATAAATCAATTTTAACCCAGCTGAATAAATACAAATTAATGGAGCCCATGCAACACACGACTGTCCCTTCACCTAATATTAATTATCGTAAAGATAATGAGTTTATAATTAATTAACAAGGTACAGAGTAGAATCACCAAGACTTGTAAACATTCCCTCAAAATATTATACAACGATATTTAGAAAAGAATTGAACCAGCAAATGCAACGTCTTAATTTATTGTTTAATCAATTATACATTTAGAATCAGTGATTAAAAATAGTTTACTATAAGCAAATCTGTTTATAAGTGTTCATTCTAAAAAGATAGTAAAAATAAAACATAATTCATTTAACTTATTTCATAGCAATGAAACGTGTCAGCAAAATTGTCACATGAAAGTCTTCTTAGCAAAACAAATCCCTTTTTGAAACTTCTGTACAGTTCTAAAAAGAAAATTACCATGTGCTTTTTTTCAAAAATAATTTTATTTTATTGTAATTAATTTATAAGAAATTTTGAATTTCTTTTATTTATTAATATGTTAGTTTATTAATTAATGTTATTAATATTATTCTTTTATGTATTAATATGTTTATTAATTAATATGATTCGGCCTGTGTGCCATTTTGAGAACCAAGAAATCTGGTGACCATCTAGTGTCACTGTCGCATTCCACTATAATAGAGTCGTCATCAAAGCCTTTTTGTGGTGGTTCTAACAGTAAGTTCTTTTATACACACCAATCACTTTAAGAAGTCGAAGTTATGATACAGAACTTTACCTGTTAAATTTATTATCCATAGAGCGTAAACTGCACCAAATGTGGTAATGGTGACAGGTGAGGGAGAAGAGGAGGGCGGCTAAAGTGTGATACCCCTCCCCCCCGCTGGCCACGGCCTTGAATACAACTAATATTACGTATAATAAATCTCTTGATTTGAGCAGAAAATATGCCATTAGAAACAGTGTGCTCGTATTAAGAGTGGCGAATGAATGTGATGAGTGTAGTCATCGTTACTAAGGTCGACGTTCCTTGGAAAGAGTTATGTATTAATAGCACAATAGCCAGGGAAACCCAGATACCTACATCATTACGTGGAATCCGAACCACTGTTTTAATTTAAATTTAGTTCCACTGATGGATTCCCACAGTGCCTCAGACGACAAGAATACATTCACTGGTTAATGACGTGGTAACTGCAATTGAACTCGTCAGCTGGTGTGACGAGTGAGACTGAGCAGCGTTTGTGACGTCACCAATCCGGTCTGCAACGTTCCGAAATGACGTAATGTGCTCGTGAAAGATCCATTCACGTATTTACCGGGAGGCAGTGTCATTACTACAACGTTTTTACATAACCTTGACTTTAATTTGAACTGTCTATTTTAAGCTGACACTACTGAAGTTGCTCATAAGCCAGTTTTCCCACAATCTGAAGGACGGATTAAGAATTTCATGAGAAAAGCTACTTCAGTTCAGAGCGTATTTTAACAGATTTTGACTGGGTGACATAGAGGAAGGGAGGGGGAATACTCATAGTTCAGGAATGAATTACTCCGGAACCTCCCCCCCCCCTATTTCAATGAATGATCGAAGGCTCTTCCAGAACAAATTTCATATTTTGAAGCCTCAAAACATGAATTAAGCCTTAATTTTGTACTATTGAGATTTTTTACATATTGTGATTTCTTAACGTATTTGTAAGAATATTTTGTGGGGAAACCAAGCTTTTGTTTTATTTTATTTTAAATAAAAACTGATTAAGATACAATAGTTTGAATTGTATTTTTACTATGGTAGAACAAAACATTTAAAGTAAACAATAAATTGAAGAACAGTTTTATTGTAGAATATTTTGTTTGCCACACCCTCCTGCTCGTTATACACACCACTACATCAACTCCATAGTACATACCACTACACTATGTGTACCTGACCTTGATCACAATAAAGTAAATCATTAATTTTAACTTTAAAGAATCATTTGTTTGTACTTTTTACAAAGCTTAAAAAGCGTAAAAATGTGCATGAGGTCAAACTTTTAATTTTGAAGAACATCACTTAAATGTATGATTTTGTCTCTGAAAATTTGCCGGCACCAGCCACTTCCACTGGGCGACAAAATCTCTAAACTAGGCGATACTTATGTAGCCCAATTAACATGTTATTATATGCACTCCTTAAGTTGATTAATTATGTGGATACAGCAGCAAAGAGTTGTAGTTACGTATTACCCAAACTTAACTGATGCAGCAATTTTATTTATACCATGAACATAAGTAATTTATATTAAGGAATTGAAGGAATAAATTCACCTGCTTTATAATCAAGATCAATTCCTAAGAACTTAAATAAACATCATCGATCTTGTTGCCTATCCCTTAAAACCACCATTATTTATCCTGTATTTTTTCATACCCTAAATAATGCTGTGATATATGTTAGAAAATGTCCATTTGAACTTGATTGGAAGATAAAGTTTGTATACAACGTATGGTATAGTCCGAAATATAATTAAAGTTTCTAAAAAAATGTGAAATACATATTTGCAGAAGGTTTTATAATCAATGAATTAAACTTTCTCAAGGTTGACTTTAGTAAAAGAGAGTTACTATTTTTTGGAATGAGGCATATATTAGGTAATAAAGAAACATTTACTTTCACAGGCTAGTAGTCTGTTCTAACAAATAAACGATTATATTACAGAATGTTTTCTTCTTTATTATTGGTCCTTTCAAAAAACCTATATAGAGTTGAATTTTATTGGGTTTAAAATTTATTTTTTAGGATAAACCTCTCAACAAGCTCAGTTGTGCCAGTTATATATTTTTTGTAAAAATGGTCTTGTAAGTTACTTTTTTCAGTATTAAGCCTAATCATACAACGTTACTGAAGTTTTCATCCTATACTTGCTAATTTTGAGTAATTTCAGGATTCAGTTTTATTTGACATTTTGTAATATTCAACACTGGCTTTTGGGATCAACATACAAACAGTGATGCTTTGATTTTAAGGTTAAACTTGTATAAATATTAGCACAATCTATAAATTAGACTGTGGTAGGCTATTATTTAGCCTAGTTCTGAAGTTTTCAATTCAGTTTTTATTTATCAGCAGATTATTAGTTTATATAAATAAAATAATTCCATTACATTAGGATACCATTGAATTTTAAAGGCCACTGGGGTGGAGCTCTACCGGATGTCAATAAAACCTCCCAGTAATCTTCCTAGGAGTATACTCAGCAATTTCCCAAAGTTTCATAACAATTGGATTAATAGTGTTGTAATGGATAGGCAAACAGACATACAACACTATTTACATAGTGGCATTAATTTTTATTTAAATACAACATTAGCTAGATATTTATCTTGAGCTTGTGTATGATTTATCATATTAATCTCAAGAAAAGTGTTAGAATATAAATATAAATATAGTGTATACTCATTTTGAAAGAAAACACTTTTCACAAATAACAAAAGGCTTGAACAAATTATGCATTCTCCTTCATTAAGAACATTTATACAGAGATATCCTCTATATAGTAAATTTGTCGTTTTGTAATTGTTTACATTGATACTCAATTAAAAATGTTGTGCCACTCTTTTCAACAGATCATTTATTATATTTGTTTCTATTTCTCTCTACATTTTGGCTCAATTTATTTGATGAACGTTAAAAACGGCGTTTCGTTTTATACAAACCATGTCCAGCTGTACATTTCAGTTTCAATATTTTATATAATTCAGAAAAGTCTAATACTACAAAATACTAATGTTTTTCTTGTAACAGAAATGATTTTGATATTTTTTTGTGTTTCTATTTAAAGAAGTAGATCTTCATAATTACATTTTGAATTTTAAAACACCAGTAGTTTGTATAAACAAAAGATTAAAAAACTTGTTTGAAACTGAATAATTGACTACTCATGTGGCCCAATGTTTACAAATTATAGCATCTTTCATTGAATTATTGAAATATTTAACAAGTAGTTGTCACTTATAAATTTAAACGTCTTCGAAAATTCCAATATGCAAATTTGTAACGACTTTATATTATCATTTCATAATTTTTCAATGTAGAAAAAGTTTTTTTTAGAAAAGTTACATATATTATGAGGAATTCGTCTGATTTAAAGAAGTTTGAAAATTTGAACTTTACCTTTATTAATAAATTTGTAAACTGTAAGATTAAGATGAATTTTCATTACTTTGTCTAGTATTATTTTATAGATAATTAACTATCGTCAGTTATTTATTTTCCAACATAACTAACAACAACAGTTTTCTGGCCTGTTTAAATCTTCATAACTATAGCAATTGTTATCATTGTAGCAGCTATTATAAAATGGATTGTTTGGTTAAATTAGACATTACACAATATGGTGATAGATACAATTTTATTGAATGCCAGGTAAAAACAACAAATAAATAAAAATGTGTTTTAAATAAATACAACATTTTTACAAATTAATTGCCAATTGTAAATAGTTTTCATATACCGATGCGGTAATTTCCCAAAGACAACTAAAATTTAGTCAGAAATAACTGTGAAAGCTTATAAGTTCATAACAAAAGCTAGATAGCTCAGTAACCCATTTATTTAACTAAAATTAACATAATACATGTCACCTATACAGATATATAATCATTATAATTAATACTACTGCTACAGTTATTAAAATAACGTACTTCTTTAGTACTGTAATATTAAAAACTATAAATAGGCCTACTATAAAAAGCAAAAAAAAAAAAATACATCTATGTCTACTTTTTTAATTTTATGCAGATTTCTAACGCTTCAAGTCTTTAAAGAAACAAACACAACTGCAGGAATAAAAACTGTCATCTTAAGGTCTTTACTCATTTCTACCTCATCCTTTATTTCATTTAAAACTAGTTATCTAATAGTAAGTAAAAATACATCAGTATCAAAACTTATAATATTTTTGGAGCCATACAACCACATACTAATAAACTAAAATAATCTTATCAGAAAATCGTATCTTCTTACAAACGATTACAAATACAAACAAATACGAAAACTCTATTATACAAACTATGAAAATAATACAAATGACAAAACATGAACGATTTTGTAACCAACAATTCACAACCAAATATTATTGTAAAAATTCAAAATTCAACTAAAATAATTACAATTTCACAACAAATTATAAAAAAGTTCAGTTAAGATGAATGAGATGAAACTGTAGAAATGTTGTTTGTTTTTTAATAACTTTAAAAATGTTGGGAATCTCCAACAAATTAACTATAAACACGCCAAGACAGAAAAAACACTTAATCAATGGTAAAAAAAATAGTAGTTAACCATTGATCCAAATGAATCTTTTGCAATCATAAGGAATAATTGTGGCGACCTTGTTAGTATAATAATAATAGTATGTTTATTTAGTTTGTATACAACAAGATCACGTATTGTGATTCACAATACTATATAATACGATATTTTAGAATCAAACAAACTTAATCATATTATAATAGCTATTTAAAAGGAAAATATAAATAATATATTTAATATACGGTATATAATGTCTAAATTAAAAAAAAAAAATAAAAGAGAAGTCATTTCTAAAGGTGTGCACTAACTGACCCTGTAAAGAATTCTATATTAAAATATTCTGAAATACGAAACAAAATTAATGTATGTGTGAAAAAACAACACAAAATTTAAACTAAACAATTGTTAAATATCGTATACATAATAATCACACAGATTAATAGCCTAAACATTTAGGTGTAAAATTATTTTAGTAAACACTCACATTCAACCATAAATAAATATTCAATGAAATAATTAATGATAATCATGTCCAATATTTATCCTGTTACCAAAACCAATTTGTACGAACTTAAATACCGTCTGTTATCTATATTTGTAAATCAGTTTGAACCATTACAAAAATGAATAAACGATAAATCTCCAAGGCAAACACTCTGTGGAGGAAAAGTAAATTGCTTTATACTTTCATTGAATTCAAATAAATGATAAAATTAAATATGTAAAGTTATAACTGACAATAAAGATATACTAACACTAATGAAAAAATGACTTTATTGTACTTATTATAATATTTTAAGCAGTTTATTATTCAAATATATAAGTTTATATTTCATAAAGAACAACAATATAATGTTTAATCTGTTTTTAAAATATTTTAGTGAGCTACATTTATTTATTTATCAAATTACTTTACCTCTCAATACTTATATAGATTCATAAAAATTAAATAGCTAAATTACCCACATATCATTGAGTAAAAAACGTACAATACATAACAAAATCACATCAGTAAAAACTCATACAAACTTGTTAGTAATTAGTCCAAACGTAGATTATACAGTTGTGTGCCAAAACGTGTTACTTGCGCATTCAAATCCACTGATTTCCATTCGGAAGTCTGCATTTGCACGCTGAGTGGTCCAACTTCCTTGGTGGCTTGCACTTCCGCATACACTTTGGCTGGTAACTACCAGTTGGGTCCGAGGAAAAAAAATTATATGGTAGATCGTTTGAGTCTGTTTCCCGTTCCGCTGCTCTCGTTCGGCGACTGTTTACATCGTCTCCAATGTCTGCGCTAGTTGCAGAACTGTTGCTGTCGAGTGGTGCGGCTGTTTCCGGTTTCGCTGCTCTCGGTCCAGTACCGTTTACATCAACTGCGTCATCAGTGTTTCTTATCACGTGACAAGTGACGTATTCGGCAGAATACACCACAAGCCCGATGCACAAACTAACAAACACAAACTGATTCATGACAGTTACACAACTGAAAAATAAACTCAACAATAAAAAAGAACTTACTTCTTCTAGGAGTTCACGGAGTGAAATGACTTAGTCTCCAGTCAGACGCGTTTATGTATAGTGTTAGATTGCCGCAAGGTGACGTCATCACCAACTGAGAGGGGATTTACCGTTCTTGGTTTTCCAATGTCCGGGCTCTTTTTGCCCCATTTTCTCTTACATTTTCATACTTTCTGAGAAATATGAGAATAGATTTCTATACTATGGCAAATTCAGCATTAATAGTTTCACGTGTACAATGAGTAGTAATTTTCCATTATGAATGAAAAAGTTATTTCTGGAAATCATTAATGCTACTCAACATAGTTTTTATGTTGGTCTTGCAGTTAGGTTGCGAGCTTTAAATAAGTTATATTTATAATTACTCTTTAAATACTTGTTCCCAGCTACCATTTATAATAAAAGTACAAATATAATAAGTAAAATATATTTGAATCAAGATTCAAAAGTAATATTTAATAATACAAGTATAAAATGATATGTAACAGAGCTAGAACCAATCCATGTAGGCACTCTGTAACTATGTGATCTATTGTTGGATAGACTCCCCGCAATCACATGACTAATCTAGTATCAATCTCCATTTATATTTATTCCCAGTAGCTCCAATATAAAATAAAATGCCCTTTTTAGGACCATGTTAATTGTTTTAATTATTAATTTAGAGACCAGTATAACCCTTTCCCACCCGGAAAAGAACAGACAAAGGAAAAAAAAATCATACCATTGATTCTAGTTTAAAATGGGTTTAATAAGATATTTTATTTGTTTGAATGTTAAAAATATATTTTTTTATATAAAAATGGTAATGTCTACATATGTGGACATTAGGTGTTAATTAATTCATACAACACTAATGAGCTCAAAGTGACTTATTGCAAAGAATATTGCTTTTATATGTAAAATTAGGTTTAAATTGCCAGTACATTGGAAATTTTCAATGAAACAGTAACTTTTTTGCGTGGAACAGTTTAAAACAATGTTTTTCTGCTGTCAAGCAGAGTAATACTTTACACTTTTCACACAATACTCATGACTTTTGTTTACATCCGTCATTTCTGCAGCGCATGGCGTGTGGAATCTTTTGAACCACAGGGAAATGGTTGTATCCATCAAGTCGTTTGTCATTTTCTGGAACTGCAACATATCTTTTCTTCTCTGGAGGCTCCTCCTCATCAGCAGTTTCTTGGGGGTCTACATTTAGAAGTCTGTTGCTTATCCTTTTCGGTCTTGACTCTGTAAGATTTTCAGCCAAGGCAATTCTAAACTCTAATAGATCCATGGTTTCAGATCTTTTCTTTTTGTTGGATCGACAGTCCTTTCGATAAACTGACCAGGAATTTACTACAGCTAGGTCAATGAAGTGAAAAATGACCTTTACTGTCCATTTCCGAGTTTTAAAGAAGGTTCTATAGTACTCGAGCATCTGATTACAATTGTCCACTCCACCCATGCAAGCGTTATATTCTTTGACCACTGCTGGGTAAGAAACTTCAATTTCGGTTTTGCTCTTAAGGTCCCATCTTTTTAAAGTTGTTACTGATTGACCACCATAGTATGATGTTGTCATTAGAACAGGGCCAGAATCCATCCATGCTGTGACGCATACTTTCTCATCGTTTCTGGTGTACTCTGCAAACTCACCTCGTTTTAGTTTTTGAATGTCTCCCAGATCAATCGTGTCCTTGTTCAACCTATTCCGCATTATAGTCCCAGTCCCACGCACACCTTTTTCTGTTAAAGCGACGAATAGGGGGATACTTGAAAAGTAGCAGTCAAAAAAATCTGACTTCCTACCGGAACAGTCTCTACAAGTATCATGATAACAGATGGCCCCAACCCTAGCTCTTGGTTACAGAGTCTAGTTGTTTTACCTTGATAGACTTCAAAGTCAAGGACTGTGCCTTCGTTTGTCGCCAACACAAAGTTTTTCAAGCCTACGGGCCTGGGTTTATTTCTTACATATTGTCTCACTGGACATCTTCCAGTAAAGGGCACCATCTGCTCATCAATAGAATAGGTTTTTGTGTCTCGTGGAAGTGAAAGACACGTATTTCGAACCATATCAATTATTGGCTGTACCTTCCAAAGCTTATTGTTCTTTTTAACATCATCAGGGACAGTGTTTGCATCAATTAAGTGCATGTTGTTTCGAAGAGCAGAGAACCTGTCTCTTGTCATGCAGTCACTAATGGCACTGATAGAGAGCTTTCTTTGCCAATACATATTTATTCTAGGGTATTTTATACAACCCATGAATAAATTAATGCCAATAAATGTTTTAAATTCACTTGCAGATGTCTTCAGATCACGTCCTGTTTGGGCCATGTAATAACACGAGGTGTACATTGCCAGCTGTTCAAAAAATTCTTCACTAAAATATTCTTGAAAATACTCAAACGGTGTTCGGATAGGAGGCGGCATGTTTTCTGGATTTCCATCACTAGGATGATGAATTTCATTACTAAGCTCATCACTATTAGCATTTGGAAGATGTGTTGGAAATGGCCACTTTCTGAACAATATATTAGGGTCTTGAGGTGGTTTTTTTTTTAATTTTTATTGGTTTTCCTTTTAATTTATCTGGGGTTTTCCTTTGTCCTGTTTTCCCTTTTCTCTGTTTCTTATCTCTAGTGATCTTTTCTGAAGTTTTTTTGAAGAATCTTCGTGTTCATTTACATTATTTACAATATACCCCTCTTTGATAAAGGTGTTGTTGCCTTCATTGTCAGTTAAGTCTTCAGCTGTCACTACTTCTTCCTCAGTTGGTGCTACCTCTTCATAAACAATATTCACTTCTTCAGCCGTTTCATCTGTTTTGTCTGCCAATATATCTTCAAAAAGCGAAGGTAACCTTCTGTATGGAAATTTATTCTTTTTCTTGTTTTCATTTTCATCAGGTTGCCACGTTGGGTCTTCATCGGAATCGTCACAGTAGTCGGATGTATTGGCAAGCACTTCAAAAATGTCATCATTGGTCAAAGCATCAAAGCCGTCCATTTTCTGGAAACGCAAAAAAATTGCAGGGTCCATTTGAAAAATTTTCTATGTAAATGTGGGTAGGAGAGACAATGAGAAAGAGGGAGAGAGGATGGGAGGGAGGTCATCAGTGTTAGGTTGTTGGGATTTGGTTTTACGTACATTTTGTGTGAGAGAGTGAGTGGGAGGGATACAGTTGAACAATAAATGTAAATTTACATATTTTTGTAAATGTCACATATCATGTTTTGTTTAATATGAAAATAATGGACATACACTACTCACAATAATTATCACCGCATATGTAGTCATAGATATAAAGTCTAAGTTGTAAATCACACCTAGAGTCCACATACGTGGACATGAAAAAAATGCTGTGTGCCATACATAAGCCCCAGTGTCCACAAGCGTAGACAAGCAAAAAATGCTGTATGCTCTCCATAAGCCCCAGTGTCCTCAAGCGTGGACGACAAAATTAATTGACTCATATGTTTTTAATAGTAATTATTTAGTGGTAATCTACATAACAGGAGTAATCTACATGTGTTACGGTTCATAAAACTATCCTTTGATATTTTTTAAAATTAACGAAAATAGTCAAAAAGTGCAACTTACTTTTCCAGGACATGAAAGATTTTGAGGTTAGCCAAACACCGACTTCATCAATCACCCACGTGGTCTGTCTGCAAGCAGGGCTGCCAACCTCAGTACCATAATTTTCCCTATAATGTTCCACTTACAAAGACATCAGGTTTAAACTGCTTCAAGGCTTTGAAAAAACATAATAATTTTATTTCCAAGGTCCACACTTGTGGACACAAGGTGGGAAAGGGATAAGACTTCGTAGATGTTATTGTCAATGCACAAAAATCATCCAAATGAATACAAATTGAGAGTAGACAATTAATTATATTTTAAAGCACTTAAACTTGATACAACATTTACAAGTGACCGATTAAAGAGGGCCATTAACGCAAATCCAATATACAAAGCCGCATGTGCAACTCACTGACTCACGTATACAAATTCTAACCTACTTCCAGAAGAGCTAGAAACTTGAAATTTGGCAAACTTGTGGGTTTTACTGAGAAACCGACAGGATAATTCCCAAAACTAAAAATGTTTAATTTTTAACCCACATAAAAATTCAAAATGACGCATGGGCTTTTTTACTTGTGTGCAGAGGTTTACTTACGGCTTGATTGTGGGCAAACCATTGGTTGTAGAGCAAATCTGACATCATAATTAAGATTTGTAATTAAATTTTCTATAATTTTTGTTATATAACATTTTTTTCTTATTTTGATAATAACCACGCAAAAAATTGTTAAATTCCTGATTTTGTTTAAAAAAAATCGATTTTTGATATGTTTCGTATTTTATTGCCTCATTAAGATATTGTTAGAACTTAAAACCATACACCCTATCTAAATGTACTACTTTGTTACAAAAACTGCTATAACATTTTATTTTTCACTTTTTATAACCCAAAAAAATTCAAACTGGCTGACGTAAAAATCCTGACCTGTTTGCAGAGTTGAAGTTTTTGTTTTACTGAAGCTGTAGTATTTAGGTTAGATAGCACCTAATAAAATATTCAAACTAAGAATTAAATAGAGTACTAAAAGTATTATATACATTTTTGTGGTATATACTACAGTTTCCTCACAAACACTCGGCAGAGTTGTGTTTTGTCAAAAACGTGTGATTTTTTGGAACAGAACCTCCCATTTAAGTATGATTAAAAGAAGCCAATAACTTAAAACCTTATACATTATTTACCTTAAACTTTATTATAGCAAAACTGCTATAAAATTTTATTTTGCATTTTTCTTTTTAACCTGAGAAAAATCAAAATGCTTAACGTGAAAACGCTTATTTGCTGAGTTGAAGTTTTTGTTTTACTGAAGTTGTAGTATTTAGGTTAGATAACATCTAATGAAATATTCCAATTAGGAATTGAATATACTACAACAAGTGTCATACACATTTTGTGTTATATAGATACACATTTTTTTGGTATGTACTATAGTTTCCTCACAAAAAGTCGGTAAAATTGAATTTAGTCGAAAACATGTGATTTTTTCGGAATAGTTTCTTCTATTTAACCATGATTAAAAGAAGCTAGAAACTTGAAACCATACACACTATCCACCTTCACTTTTCTGTTAACAAAAATGCTGTACAATTACATTTTTCACTTTTCACTATCCAGAAAAAAATTCAAAATGGCTGACGAGAAAACGCTTACCTGTTTGCACAGTTGAGGTTTTTTATTTTACTGAAGCTGTAATATTTAATTTGGATAACAAATAATGATATATTCAAACTAACAACTGAATTCTGTACAAAAGGTGTCTTAGACATTTGTGTGGTACATACTATAGTTTCTGCACAAATATTCGGGAAAGTTGAGTTTTTGTAAAAATTTTTATTTTAAAATTATATTCTTCCATTGAAGCATGATTGAAACAAGATGGAAACTTGAAACCTTGCACACTATTTGCGTTTACCAGTCTGTTAACCAACCTCTGTGATCAACGTCGGTAGTATCCCACCAACAACTTATTTAATCTATTATGATCATTTTGGGTAACCCCCCCTCGTGATCATGTTGGGAGCACCCTGTGATCAACTTGGCTAATCACCCGTTATCATCTTGGTCAGCCCCCGTGGTCACCTTGGATAGCCTCCCGTGATCAAAATAGGTAGCCCCCATGATCAACTAGGATAATCGACCGTCAACTACTTGAACTTTGGCAGCCCTACATGATAAACTTGTGTAAAGAACCATTATCACCTTGGGTAGCCCCTGGTAATCAACTTGAGTAGCCTCCCCATGATCAATTTAGGTAGACACCTGTGATCAACGTAAATAAGTATAGACTGAATATAATATTAATTGTATTGAAGATTTTATATTAAAAAAATTGGCCTGAACCTCAAGAGGGTTTGGGGGCGAAGCCCTCAACGAGCGAAGCGAGTAAAATACATAACCCCACACTTTAATTGCCATGCGACTGGCAATATTAACTTATCAAGGCTGACATTAACATTAAATGTATGTCCTATAAGAACAATGCTAAACTATGATATATCTTATTACAGTGCTCGTAAAGTTTTTCTCAATACTTGTTAGACTTTACCAATGTCATTGTATTATTTATTCATTACCATTAGACGCCGATCGTCAAGATATGGGTGAATATGAGGGGCGAATGAGTGTAAATGAACGAGTGTAGTCATTATTACTAACTAAGACTGACTGTTCCTCAGAAAGAGATATCTATTAATAGCCCAACATCCAGGGCAACTAAGGGACCTACAGCTTTACGTGGAATCCGAACCACGTAGTGTTGGTCTGATTTTCAGCTAACTAACTAGTCTGACACTCAGTTCTCTTCCTTACACAACATCCGAACCTTGACTGACATCCAACATGGGTACCCCAGACTTCTCTAGTAGTGTCCACGTTGATGGCAACCATTGAGCGGATGCCGTGTATACTATACTCTGTATAGTCACCGCATCTCTTCATCATAATTAGTGATATTTTTTTGTTTCACTGAGATAGATTTCAATCAGCAAATACGTAGATTCAAACAAAATTATTATTATTATTATTTTACTTATGCAAATGTTGGCTAGAATTTAGAAAATCTTGGCTTCTTTCATGTAGATGAAGAGGTAATGAGGCTTGCTATCTGATCATTGACCCCTTTAAGTGATACGGAATTAGAGTGGCGTATGAAACCATATAAACAGGGAACCACACGTAATAGTAGTTAGAAATGTAATTAGCGTAGGAATGTCATGAAAATCGTTAGTTAATTTGTGGGAAGTACAAGTAACTAAATGTACAGAATACAAACTTTATTTCCTTGGAACGATAGTACTTATTTTAAAACTAAGTTTTATCAAGAGGTACGGTCAAATGAACAATTTAGTTCAATCCTTTACGCTGTGCTTGAAACATCATTATAACCGTTAAAACACGAGGTAATGGAAAACATTCCATGGTAATTCTTTGTTAATTGTTTTCTTATACACACACCACCATTTCTTATTGGATCAACATTTTGAGATGTGGTTCACAAAAAGAAGCCATAGTTAAATTTTCTATGACACTCACCATGTGCGATGTAGAAATGTGATGGTTATTGCATAAAAAGGATCTAAGACAGCCTTGTGCAAAGTTTTGAGATTCTATCTGCTATGGTTTTAAAAAAATAATAAGGCGTTTCCAGACTTTTCAAACACTGTAGCAGACCAATTTTTACCTTATACAGTTTTTTACTAGACATATCGTGCAAACCTTTTTTATGTCCATGCACGATATTGTACATAACACACTATGCGCATTATAAATTACATTTAATAGATTTGGAATTATCGTTCATGTACAACTAGTGTGTTAAAAATTTTTATTGAATACAAATTGAAAGACTGAAAAGTAAATACGAGTAAAAGTAAATAAATGTAATAAAATCTTTATTTCGATAGAATAAACAGGTACTGTGCTACTTTTGCAGTCCGTTGAGAAATTAAAAGTGCTGTCAGTTGATTAAAGTAGTAAAAAATACATTACTGCCGGTGCAGAAATTATGGAATCTGCGACACAGGAGCGCCTCTTACCTGGCTAAGGGGTTGTCATAAATAATTTTCGCTAGGGGTGCGACTCAGGAGCGCCTCCGAAAAGGGGTGGGGAGGCGCTCCTGTGTCGCACCTAAAACTACCTGTCCTCGGCACTCTACCTGCTTCCTACCTGCTATCAAGCTCAGTACAAGTAAACGTCATACAACACAAATTTATTCCAATATAAGCACAAAATGCACAAATATACTACAATACAAGCACAAAATGCACAAATATTATGGTGATCGATTTCGGTGAACCACGCTCACCTTCCTCAGACCAGAGGGATTCACAAAAGAATCAATTCTTTTGTCAATTGATTCTTTTGTGAATCCCTCTGGTCTGAGGAAGGTGAGCGTGGTTCACCGAAATCGATCACCATAATATTTGTGCATTTTGTGCTTGTATTGTAGTATATTTGTGCATTTTGTGCTTATATTATAATAAATTTGTGTTGTGTGACGTTTACTTGTACTGTATATGTACCAACACGTATTATGCTAATTAAAAAACTATCTAGCTCAGCTCGCGGGGCCTTCTAAATACCTACCAATCTAATATCACAACTGCTACTATCATACTGACTTTGTTAAGTGCACTGCATATTTTGTAGGAGTAAGCGTAACATTGATTCTGTAGGGGTTATCCTAAAAGACCAATCAAAACTATTAATCACGTTTCTTAATCATATTTCATTTTATTTGAATTAAACTTGCAATAGTGGTTAAACTATTGCAGACTTGTTTTAAAACAAGTTTATAATCGTACAGATAGAAAACATCTACCCTTGTTCATGCACACTATCTACCTTGGTCTTCGGAGGTGGGCCACATCATGTTTACCACATAAACTCCCGAGGACTAAAATAATGATGTATTTATAGTCACCTTTTAAAAAAAACTATAAACTTTATACTTTTAGTTTTATGTAAAAGGAACACGTAGACACTCTTCATTTGATCATGACTTGCCCCTTTAACCCATGAGTAGTAATTATAAAATATTAACCATAGTTTATACAAATTCGTAAAAGCCAAGCAGTGGGTTTTAAAAATTATATTAATTTTATTACTGGGCAAGTTGTTTCAAAGAAATTGAAGTTACAAAAAAAGGTCAATAACTACAAATAGGCTTGTAAATAACAAATATGTATTACTTAGTTTTAACACTTAATAATTTGTGTAACATTCTAAAATAATAAATATACATTTAAATTTAAACTAAATAATTTGGGTTACACTTACTAATATTTAAAACTTAAAATTAAAAAAATACACTCAAAAAAAATACTATTTACACTCAATCTGTAGACTACAATATTCTAAAACAACAAAATATGGAAATTCAAACAAAAAATTCTATTTTACTTTTGCTTAATATTTACTACAATCTAAATTATAACAAACAATACTTAAACTCAAACAAAAAATACTATTTACATTCAATCTGTAAGCTACAATATTCTAAAATAAACAAAATATAAAATCATTATTAATTTACAAACCTCCTTTTAGTTACCTACTTAAATCTAATAGTTTCTCCTACTTTTGAAAAAAAGTCATTTATAATAACTTCCCTAGCTAAATATCGTTCACACAACTGTCTTAGTCGACGCTGTAGCTGTTCAGTGTTTTTGGTTGAGTTTGTTGCAGAGCGTCTGTTCTCACTAGTGCGTCATTTCGTTGTATGGCCTCGATAACCGTCCACGTAGATGGGTTTTGGAGGTCTTCTAAGTTCTTAGATCGGTTATTCCACGCCTCACACATATTGTTTGTTCTGTGTGAGTCGGAAAGAGTCGCTTCATGCACTTTCCAGAGTGATGGTGGAAACATGGCTGGTTTAGGGTTTTCTCCTGCTATACCGCTCACATAGTAGACGTCGAAGTAGTGTAGTAGGTATAAAGCTTCGACAGAAGCCAATCCCCACAGCAGCTGCATCTCCTGTAGTACATCTTTTTCTGGAAGGAAAGCCAAACCATCAAGCATCCCACAAAACTGTCCAAACTCTTCAGACTCTTTGTAGTTTCGAGTAAGTCCGTACTGTTGGTTGTGCCTGCAAGTGCTTTGGCACAAATGAAAAAACAAAAGACGTGATAGCAGCAGTTTCAAAGTCAAAGGTCGAGGAAGGATTTTTGTAGATTCAATACATTTGGCCAACACTGTTCGTAGAACAGAAAATTACAAAAACATATAAAAGTACTTAAAAAGTCGTGTATACAACAATTTTTGTTATATTACCAATTAACATTTTACAATTAAGGCAAAGGAATGACTAATAATGTCAGTACTGACATCAAAGCCATAGTATTTTGATTAGATATAGAATATTTTTTATTAATAAATACCAAAACACACTCCACAAAAATCTGTAAGATACCCTTCGTGGGGATGTATCCTGTTTAGAAGGAGGGGTATTTTTTCTTAGTAATACTAATGTTGTCCTTCGGGGATTTCCATATTTTACGCGGAATACCTAATGGCGCATTCCAAGTGGTAAGACAAGAGGGTGGAAAGGGTAGAAAGTTCAATGAATTCATCACATCACATCCTGCCGGCCATGATACCATCCGGCTGTGGTTTAAATCTAGTTTCCAATACTTATCTTAAAACAAAAACATCGTTTTTCCTTGTGAAAAACTTTTGCTTAATGTTTAGTTACTTTATTTAAGAAGAAATGATTAATTTTAATATAATGAGATCTATGTTAAAAACTTTACTATGTACGTAAGCCTAAACCTTAGATTTATTAGTAAGGATGATTTTATTACATAGTTGTTTGTATTTTGTTTACTGTTCTATGAGACATAATTGATAATGAAAACTTTAATGTACTATACTGTACATTATCAGAATTTTCAAATAAATGTGTTATTTGCTTGAGGTATTTCGCCTAGAAGGTAGGCATTATTGAACAAAAACTAAATTAAATAAACTTGTCTCCAAAATATAATAATATAACTGATATAACATAAGGTGTAACTGTTTTAAAAATTAAAAAAAGAGTTTTACATTTGAAAGAAGATAAATAACTAAGTTATCAGTTTTATCTAATTAAATCTATAATTTATTGTATGTTCTGAGACTGGAAAGACAATATAAGATATTTTATAATTTAATTTGATTTTGACACTATGCATATTGAATTATCACTCGCTAATAAACGTCTTTTGATAATGTACGCTATCTAAAGACTTCAAAGATTTTAAATATTTGATTGTCATCTACTTGTTGGTTGGTATGAAAATAATGTATTGGATGTGTCTCAATGATAACTGGTTCTATTTACATAAACTTTATAGAACAGTATATGTTAAAGGTATTATTTCGTTTTATTACAAAACTGAAAATATATACCGCAAACAGATGTTCTATCAACTTATTACTTTGTTTAAATGATTTGAATTATTTAATGGATATTGTTCAAATGGTTACATTATTGACGGTTCAACCTGCTTAGCCTTGATTTAATAGAAAGGACCACGATAAATAGTTATTTAGGAATACGTCAAACACCAACCAATCCATGATTTTACGTCTTATACAATAACGTTTTCTATTACTTAGAAGCATGTCAATGAATCGGACAAGTCAAACAGCTTATTTCAATGTAGCTTATATTTACAATTTCAATACCTGCAGGCTTTTTTATTTCTAAAGTAATTTGAAGTGTAAAATTTGTTAACAAACCCGGATCTTATGTAAATACTGTAACATATGTGCTTATTTTAATAAATATATGTATATTGCTTTCAAGTTAAACACACTCTCACCATAGATATCAAGACCCCTTAGTTTTTGAACCCTTGTCAAAACGCTTGTCACATTGGACCCGCGAGGGTACGACAGTGGAGCGCCTCAAGGTCAGGCGCTCCACTGTCGCAGTTGTGCTATTTCTTGGCTGGCAGTTTTATTAGTTTTTGCCAGGCGCTCCACTGTCGCTCTCCCGAAATGATGTGCACCCGAGTTTGAAGATTGTTTTCTAAAGAACTTAGAGGCCTACGCGGAAAATATAATCACACCATTGTTTTTCTCATTTAATTGTACGTTATTCATATGCATTTTCAAATATTATTACAAGTTTTAAGAATTAAAAGAAATTTAATTTTTAAGCTTGAACAAAAAAGTACCAGAACTGTAACTAGTTTTCACCATTCATCAAATTTACACCGTTATTACTAAAAAATATGTTAATATATTGCATTTACATTTGATAGTTGGTTGATAGGAATGCTGTCAATTAGTTTTACAAGTTTTAGAATTTTAAATTATCGAGAAAAAAGTTCTTATCAATTCTCTGAAATGTTGTTTTCTTGGTTTCTAGAGGTCATAAAATAAATTACTTGGTCTTGTTGTAATCCTTAGGCCTTGTATAGTTATGATACACAACTTTCACATGTGTAAGTAAATTCTGTGATTTTAAATAAATTAAAATGAATTTAAAATAAATTTAAAGTGATAAATTTAAATTTATTTAAATCAATATAAAACCACTATATTTTTTATTTATATATATGAAAGTATTGTATCGTAACTATACATGTTATAAGGATTACAACAAGACCAAGTAATTTATTTTACAACCTCTACAAGTCAAGAAAACAATGTTTCAGGTAATTGATAACAGTTTTTTTATCTCGAAAGGTAAAATTCTAATATTTATAAAACTTATAGAAAACATTCCTATCAACTAGGTATTCAAATAGAAATGCGATATATTGACAGGTTTTTGAGTGATAACGGTGTACATTTTATGTACAGTGAAAACTACTTAAATTTCCGGTTTTTGTTCCAACTAGAATAAAAATTATTAAAACTTGCAACAACATTTTAAAATGCATGTGTCATTAAGTACAATTAAATGAGAAAACAATGGCGTGATCATACTTTTCGTAGGTTTCTTGGTTCCTAACAAAACAACCATCAAACTCGGGTTCACATAATGTCTGCACTGACATTAGGATGTGGCTTCTTATACTATTATAAGAATATCGAAGGAATATTGGCTTTAATGGTTGGTCAGACTGATATAATAAAAGTATTCTAATGTATTTAACATGGTACTTACCATTAATAACTAACTAGTAACATCAATAAACACAATACCGCACAATAAAACTATGCTAATGGACATCATTATTGTTGGATTAGTCCAGAGTACATGTTATGTTATTTTGGTGCTACGGTAACTAGAAACCCAAAATAACAAAGTTGACACCCAAAATAGAACAAAAAAATAATAATTATACTTCAAATAAAATACGGAAAAGTAATACAATTTAAAAATAATGTTCACTACATTTTGAAAAATTAGTGATAATATGTGAGACAAAATCAATTAATTAAAGAAAAGGAGTCCTCCAGCCAGGTAGGTGTCTCAGTCTTGCCTAACCGGGATGCAACATTTTTACCCGTGGGGTCAGGTACACACTGTCATAAATATTCCTACTAATCCCTTTGCCGCTCAGGCGACGTTTTGATCCGCGAAAGTAAAAGTTAAAGTGGAAGGGGTGGCGACAGTGAAGGACAAGGAGGGACAAGAGGAATTTCGGGACGATTGGCACAAAATACAGTTGCACGTTACCTCGTAAACCAACGAGCGCCTTTTAGATTAGCCTCCATAGCACAACTTGATACAATGAACAGTTGAGGGTGCAGACTGAAAGCATCCCTGCATACCACATTCTTTTACGTGTACTGGATATTATTTATTTGGTGGTTCATCAACCCAGTTTCCAAAGGAGAATTCTTGCTTGAGAGTCTGCAGAGGCTGGCATCTATATTAGATTTATTCCCATAGCATCAATGTTAACATTGAAACCAAATAGTTTGATTGTTTATCATCCAAATTTTGTGAAAGAGGTTTCATTTTAAACGTAACAAGAATACAGTACCTACTGCTTTTAAAAGCTATATTTTTAATATATATCATAGTTCTTCTGAAAAAGAGTAAAATTAAAATGTGTTACTCTGAAAATTTGTATAAATTTTTTCTACTTGTTTATTCCATTTTGTTTGGCTACATAACAAATATAAGTTTGCTTTTTTAGTTATTATTTACGTGGTGTTAAATATGGGTAGGGCTTTATATAACAATTAAACAACCATTAACAAAACATAAAACTGCGGGTAAAACTGCTCCACATCGAGGAAGTGACAAAAATATATTAAGATTGTTATAGGCTGTTTATAGTAAAGTAAGAGAAACACTACACGTTTATTACATTATAGTTTGAATATACATGATTATAGAAAGTAACTTACATAAGTTTCCTCAAAACAAAAATATACATAAGCATGAAACAAGAAATTTGAATCAACTGAAAACTATACAATGTAAATACTCATCAACACAAAAATCATGAATTTATGGATATTAAATTATATAAAAAATTGCCTTATAATTTAAGAAATCTACAAATTAAAAAAATATATGCAAATATTTGTTAGAATAATGTTTTTACAATATTGAAGACTTCAATTCAACAGTAATTTATATGTACATCTTACTCATGAAGTAGGTAGCAGAATTCACTTTTATTGAATGACATTTAAATTGGCCCATACATTTAATGTGCTTATAAAATTTTATTTATCATATAAAATACAGACAGTAGGCGTCCGTTTACCTAAACGTTACACCTATTTCCTTCCCGTTAATGGACATTAATTTTAATGTTGATTTTTTATTTATACGATTGCTATCTGTCATTTAGTTGTAATTTGGATTTTTAACTAACTTATATTGATTTATTAGAAAGCATAATATTATGTTTACTTTCTAAATTTAATTGCAATGTAGGTTGTTAAAAAATAACGCGTATGTGGACGATTAATATTATTAAATAATATAATTGTTAGATAAAAATTCAAATTAAATCAAAGCGTTTCATAGCACTTGATTGA
Source organism: Stictocephala bisonia (assembly GCA_035578905.1). Classification (NCBI taxonomy): domain Eukaryota; kingdom Metazoa; phylum Arthropoda; class Insecta; order Hemiptera; family Membracidae; genus Stictocephala; species Stictocephala bisonia. The sequence continues at coordinate 2,195,257 of JAQJVL010000030.1, read as the reverse complement.
CAAAGTTGTATTATACATAGCCAATAATGAAATTAGTAAATAAATCACACTGGAAGTAATCACGATCTGTTTAAGAGATCTAGCAACTGTAAGAGTCAATACGATTGCAGAGTCAGCATACCTAAAGCCAATATATCTGTCTTTGTTAGGTCAAATGTTTCTGCCGAGTGACCGGCATGTAACTATGTGGTTGTTTACCCCCAAATTCCCCATATGATGTCTTCCCTCCCTGTTCGGCAGTCTCACTTTCTCCTTCGCGGATCAAAACGCCGCTCAGAAGAGCAGCCAATTAGGTTGACACCTTTATGACGGTCTGTGTCTGACCTTACGGATCAAAATTCCTACACCCTGCCTAACCCAAGTTGAGAAATAAATTACTGTACTTACACACGACCGCACATCGATTTCTATTGAATTATCATGTGATATAAAAATTGCAAGGTTTTTTCGCACTTACTGTTTTATAATCTTACTTTATTTTTTACTTTACTTTATTAATTCGGGTGCCTGGCCTCTGTGTGCATGGTGTCCCCACAAGTTCTCCTAGCGCTTGACAGTCTTGTTCACACGAGATTACCAGTTGGAGGTATTATCCTAAGTAAAGCTGATCGATTAAGGGGCTTGGGAGTTATCTTTAGCTCAACTTTGAGCTAATTTGATCTGATCACGAACTTAATATTACATTCAAGCCTATGATTCGGTTTTGTCAACATACCCATTAGGCATTTTAGATCACCCTACTTGTTGCTGGTACTATACAAGTCTCTCGTGCACACTGTGCTAGAGTATGGCTCTGTGATTTGGTAACCATACGAAATTGGACATATTGAACTGCTAAACAGGAGACAGGTCTGTTTCGTCAGGTCACCGGAGGTGCGTTTGGGCTATGCATACTTAGAGACCCCATCATATAGTTGGAACGTCGTTTCAGTATAAAGCCTCTTCGTCCTAGGCTAAAAAACTCCGACCTTTTCCTTCTATTCAAATTGGTTAATAGATTGACTACCCCGAGCTCCTGATGCGGATTGTTCTATGTGTTACGTGGGGAACAAGGTCTATGACTATCTTTGACCGCAGGTACCAACCAAGCTTATTCTTACAACAGTGGCTTGGCACGACTTCATATGCTTGGGAGTGCACCTGCTACACAGCAGATGCTTGAATGGGACTTCGTTGCTACTGTTGCTGAAATCAGCTGACTGATTATGTCATTAATGGCATACAACCAATTCTCATATTTAATACTATTTATTCACTTGGTTTAGACCGAATTAAAAATTAGTTACTCTCATAACTTTATGTTACTAAAAAAAGTACTTTAAAGGAGTCCAGGCTGCAACCATTTCTCCGTAGCACCAGCACCTATGCTGAAAACAACGGAATCTCAGATGAACCTGTGCCGGAATGTTCCTCTAAGATGAAATGTACCGTAAAGCTAATTCAAATACTGTAATATTATACCTATTATAATAGGTTCTGATTATACATATAATAATAGCATAGACCTTCTATTATACCTATAATAGGTATAATAGAAGGTCTATGATAATAGGTGTAAATAGAATGTCTATGTTGTTGTCTATTTATGTAGCTAACTTTGTACTTATAAATTTACTTAGTTGTATTTGAACTAGTTTCATAAAACTTTCTTCAGCTTTCCTGCCAGCTGCTCTCTCCTAGTTCTGTTCTTTTTCTTTGTGGAGGAGGTTCGTTGCGTCTGCTTTGAAATTCTTGGAATTGTTGTTTATTTACTAAACCTGTAGTAAATCAATTGTTGACTAGAACACTATTATTTAAAACATTACGCATCCCTGATTTTGGGAAAGGGTATTTGTTTCGGTTTCGTTTTTATTTAGGATAATTTTATGCTGTAACCTAACATTATTTTTTAATGTGTATGATATTGAAAATTATCATTGCAGTTGTATTACTTATTATTATTGCTCTGTTTTTGTCAGCAGTCATAAATTGACAAGCTAGCACAATTGGTTGCCTTGTACAATTTCTTCAAATTTTTGTTTAGGTTAAAGTGAGGTAAAAGTAACAATTGGACAAGAGAGGCTACAGGATACAGCCAGTTATATTTACAAAAGATGCTAATTGGTAATAAATATATATAACTGCTTTTTAGGCCTATATAGCTTAGAATCTAGAGGTGGAATGATATATGTACTTATTTTTAAATATTGATTGAACTGACAACATGTAGACTTACTTTAGTACATTCTAGTACTGAGAATAGATATTTTCAGAGGTGTATAGAAAGTGCATAATTGCCATGGTAAGCTATTACTTTTTACTTGTAATTCCGGTATTCATGCAATTTTAAGAGGCTTAGTTAGCCTGACATTTTTATCACCAGCGAGTAGAATCAGGTCTATTTTCAGGGAGAACAGTTTCTATTCAGCGGAAAACTACTAGGCCCTACTACTTATACTGTACTAAAAAAATCAAAATATTTTATAGCAAATTCTATTTGTGTCATATTTCCATTGGCATGATTTTGAAATCTTTCTTATTTTGATGTTTATTTATTAAATTATACTGCACATTATGAAAATATATATAGGACATATCTGACAAAAAATCCAAACTGCCTTTTTGAAGTAACTTTTTGAAAACAGTGTAAGTTAAAATAACTAGGAATGTTTATCCTAATAAATTAGTGTCAAGGAACGTTCACTCCAAAAAAACACATTCATACATGATTTATACTTAAGTTTCCTCTGTTAATTGTTGTATTTACAGGGCGAGGAATAAAAATCTTCAACTAAACAATTTGTTTTAGTACATTTAGCTGTACTGTGGATATTCAAGATTTTTTTTGCAGATACAATAAATAACCAATGAAAATAATAATTTATTCCATAATGTAAAAACACATTATTCTTTTTACAACTCGGAATTATGCTACCACAGTTTGGTACTGGTGTACATAGTGGCAGAGCAACTTAAAACTAACACAATAAAAACAGAATCCAGCTCAACACTCTACTTGCTGCCCTCCATGTTGTATGCTATAAAGTATTAATAGCATAAAGTTGGAATAAAACAACAATTTTGGATCTGATAAATTAAGTTATAACTAAAAAGTAAAGATTACTGCAATAACTAATGGTTTTATAGGAATTACCAATTTTTAAAACAGATACTATTTTGATATACACTACTGTATTTAAAACATTATTAAAAAGTGAAATATCTTCTTTTAAAAATTAACCAAGTCTTTAATCTACAAATGAAAAGTTTTATGGAAGTATAGGTAAGTAGCTTTAATTCTAGTGGCAATTTGTTGAAATGTCTTCATGGATAGGCTTCCACGGTCATCACTATCACTAAAAAATTCACCAGGGGACTTGCCTGCCATCCCTCTGGTGAAAATATATGAGAATTCATTTTTTATGGTTAACAGTTGTTGTGTATAATGATCGCTAATTAACACATTGAATGCTGAAAGACTACATAATTGTGCACCACAATTGCTAACCACAAAACACTATCAGTCTTAGTACTTAGTACAGTCACCACTCCTACAAAAATGGCGGAAACAGAAAACCAACTACTCTTGAACACAAAAATTGGCACAACAAGCAGCGAGTGACACAATGTTTTCCGACAATAGCTAAATTCACACTAAACCAATGCATTTGAAGCAGGAGCACTACAAAAATGAACGTAGTTCGCTAGGCGAGCCACTGCTGCGCTTTGTTAATTAACATAGTCTGCATTCAATGTGTTAATTGGGATATGCCACAAATGTGGGGTTTCCATAAAAACTAAAGAAATAATTGTCATAAACCAAATTAGAAATATTGTAAAACCCTAATTTCTGTGGAATAGAAAGCATCTCTAGTGAAAATAAAGCCAATTCTTGACCAATTTCAGAATTGGCACGAGAGATGCTTTCTATTCTTCAGAAATTAGGTTTTTAGAATATTTCTATTTTGTTTTATGACAATTATTTCTTGAGATATGATGGAAAACCAAATTTGTGGCATATCCCAATTAACACATTGAATGCGGACTACGTTAATTAACAAAGCGCAGCAGTGGCTCGCTTAGGGAACTATGTTAAGTTACGTAGTGCTCCTGCTTCAAATGCATTGGTTTAGTGTGAATTTAGCTATTGTTGGAAAACGTTGTCACTCGCTGCTTGTTGTGCCAGTTTTTGTGTTCAAGAGTAGTTCGTTTTCTGTTTCTGCCATTTTTGTAGAAGTGGTGACTGTACTAAGTGATGGTATTTTGTGGTTAGCCATTGCGGTGCGCAATTATGTAGTCGTTCAGCATTCAATTTGTTAATTAGCAATCATTATACACAACAACTATTAACCATAAAAAATGAATTCTCATATATTTTCACCAAAGGGATGGTAGGCAAATCGTCCTGAAAGGGCAGGCAATCAAATTTAATGCAACTCTTGAATTTTTGTGAAGGATATTTACTATAAAGCTTGGTGATGTTAGATTAGGTATGATTAGTGTTTTGTGGGTGAAATCAAACCGTAATTTTTTTCTCAAGATCAAATACATACTTGTTTTTATTAACAGAACAAAATACCAATATGGAAGAAAAATAATCACCCATACAGAAGGAATAAGAATCTTTTTTAGTACCGCAATAACTATTTTTAAAAAATTCAATTTACTAATTTCTTTTAAGTTGAGTTTTCAGATTTTCCGGCCAAAACGAGTTTTCCTGTGCGATGAATTGATCTCTTCTTATAATCAAACTCTGAAATTTTAACCACTTTGAAACATAAATTTTAATTTTTTTAGGTTAGTGGAAACTGCATATTTACAAAAATGTCAATGTTCTGGATAACTCAACAACTCCATAACTCGACGACACCACTTTGAAACATAAATTTTAATTTTTTTAGGTTAGTGGAAACTGCATATTTACAAAAATGTCAATGTTCTGGATAATTCAACAACTCCATAACTCGACGACACCACTTTGAAACATAAATTTTAATTTTTTTTAGGTAAGTGGAAACTGCATATTTACAAAAATGTCAATGTTCTGGATAATTCAACAACTCCATAACTCGACGACACCACTTTGAAACATAAATTTTAATTTTTTTAGGTAAGTGGAAACTGCATATTTACAAAAATGTCAATGTTCTGGATAACTCAACAACTCCATAACTCGACGACACCACTTTGAAACATAAATTTTAATTTTTTTATGTAAGTGGAAACTGCATATTTACAAAAATGTCAATGTTCTGGATAATTCAAAAACTCCATAACTGGACGACACCACTTTGAAACATAAATTTTAATTTTTTTATGTAAGTGGAAACTGCATATTTACAAAAATGTCAATGTTCTGGATAATTCAAAAACTCCATAACTGGACGACACCATTTTGAAACATAAATTTTAATTTTTTTAGGTAAGTGGAAACTGCATATTTACAAAAATGTCAATGTTCTGGATAACTCAACAACTCCATAACTCAACAACTCCATAACTCAACAACTCCATAACTCAACAACTCCATAACTCGACGACGTGTGGGTTGACAAAAGTTTCAAGTTAGTGAGGTTTTACTATATTGGGAAAGATGATTTATTTTAGTATTTATTTATTTATTTATTTTTATTTATTCATAAGACGCAGTTCGTCAAGATATGGGCGAATATGGATTTCGAATGAGTGTGATGAGTGTAGATGAGCGAATGTAAATTTGTTTAGTAAAAGTTCTTTAACACTTTGTTGCGAACTAGTTCAAGAGACATTTTTTATAAAATTTAATGTTATATCTCAGTTAGTTCACTTATATAGTATTTAAAAAAAGTATGAAAACTTTGTTATAACTACTAAACTAGAAACTCTCATTGCTAAAACTTACCACTTTGCTTTAAGTCGTTGATTGTACACTTTTCATGGTCTTTTAGCAAATGTTGAGCACTTGAAATGACTTTTCACTGAGGTGTCAGGAAACCTTTTACCATCGGACTAGCAACAATAATGGTCCCATTTCAAAACCCTTTATATATTCTTGATCAGGACAAAATTCTGTACACATTGAGTACCCACAATGCTATAGTTTAGTTAAAAGAAAAAGTTTTTCAAATTTTCCTCTTGGTAAAACCTTACTTTTCATAGAAATAAAATGTTTTTCTCCAAAAAAAAATTGTTAGTACTTTTAAAGTTAGCCCATTATTTCCGTGTTTTGAAAAAAAAAAAAAAACTTGAAAATTGCATAATGTGCTATATCGAATAATTAGGCTAACAATTTGTGTTAAAAGTTTAATACTATTTCGTTATTTCATTATTTGGAAAAGCCACTACTCAATTTAGGAACAACCTCTTAAAGTTGGATTTGTAGTGTTTAACTTTGTTTAAATTTACCTTTATTTTCATACCATAGTCGACATGTTCCATGTCATGATGTATGACCAAAACCTGGATGGGACATTGTTCAAGAGCTCAAAATTAGGGAAAAACCATGAACATTGTACAATTAATGTCTTAAAGCAAATTGGTGAGTTTATCGGTATGAAGTTTCATAGTTTAGCAGGTAAAAAACAAGGCTCCCATAAAACATAACAGGTTGCCTCACTCTGATATCGTCTATATAAGCTGAGTTGTGACACAGAGGAGGACCTCTAACTACAGAGTAAGTGTATTACTCTGTACCTCCAACACAGCACGCTGAACAATTAAAACTATACAGAGTGAACAACTCAAGTTGGCCACAATCGGGATTTCAAAAAGTCCCAATTTTACAGCAAACATTAAATGGGGAACTTTACCTCATTTTTATGTTTACGTAGTTCACATTTTAAAATTCAGTTACCATTTTCCTATAAGGAAGTCAACTTTGAAATTTATAATGGGAACCCCTACTATTTATGGTGGATTTTTGGTTTTACTAGTGATTTTAAGACTTATTTACTCCTGATGTTATTTTGATAAACCGAACTGTTTAGCTACTAGGAGCGCTAAGTTAAAAAAATTCTTATTTCAACAATTACTAAAAAGGCATGTTTTACCATTTTAAATAATGAAGCTTTGCTCAGAGTGCATTATTTTTATTTTATTGAGTGTTTAAAAGCTGTGACGTAAATGCTATGTGCGATACTGATGCATACTATTCAATTTTTATACCGGTAGGCTCGGGTTCTAGAGGCGGCAAGAGGTGAGGGAGAATATCATTGTAAAGGTTGTCTTAGAAACATCCGCTTAAATTAGGCCACGAGGTGTAGGAATGACTCAATGGACTGAATTCATTGGTTTAGGTTTGTAGTGTACGGCCGAATCTACAGTTATAAAAATTGTACTGTACGGTACTTTTATGAGGCAACCTCTTGTATATAATAAGCCTTGGGTAAAAAATGTTTCGATACTTATTTTTACATGGATACATATCGTATTGACATTCAAAAGATAAAGTTGCTCTCAATATTAACTTAATTTTTGTCATATAATACAGTATACAATAAAATATATTAGTTAATAAATTTAAACCTATATTAACTATACTACTATTTTTTAACTATACTACTATTTAAAATATTTCAGTTAGATTGTTTTATATTTTTATTGTTATCAAGATATTAATTTCAGTGAGACAGAAGCATCTATCATGATAAGAAATCTGCCACTTTAAACAAAAGTCCATTGATATACCCAAGAAAAAAATGTAAGAACTGTGTTTAATACCTATTTTCTTAATACTCAAAAAAACAAAATCGTCAATCTTGTTTGGTTTTTGTGCACAGCTTGAACTGCTAATAGTTACCTAAGCCTACTGTTTGGTCACATGTTGATATGCCAAAGGATAGTAAATTGAAACAATCGTATCGCACTGCTTGGGAGTCTTTGCCAGACTTTAAAGGTATGATGTAGCCTATCTGTATTGTAATATTTAAAAAAATAAGACTGTAATATTGATATTTGAAGAATAAATAATTTTACTGATTGTCTTGTATTAAACGATTACTTGTTATGACTATATGTTAGTTTTTGTCCTAAACTAAGACAAACTCAGAAACTTTGTTCAGTGATAATTTACAATTCAGATCTTCTGATCCCTTTGAGCATTTGCTTGTGTGAAATTTGTCTTTGTCTGAGACCGTTTGTCTTTTGGGTTATCAGAACTACCACAGTTTTCTTGAAAAAAAAAAATCAATATAAATAAATGATAACTTTTGAAGTTGGATTATTGTTTGTGAGATCTTCTAGCTATATCAGCTGCCAACCAATATAAATGGTACCAGATGACTGGCACAAACCTTCTCCTTTCACTTTGTTATATCACATTGTTTTTATTTTAACGTTTGCTTCAAGTTACATGTTATAATGTTGAATAATATGAATATACAGTATTGTTGAATTGTATTAAAATTAAAGGACGTAAAAAAAACACCTAAATAAAAACAGATGTTCAATTAATTATATTTCTTTGGAATGTACAGAGGAAACACTGTTACTTTATATTTAAATAAAAGTATAGAAAAAATAATCTTCAAAAACAGCTGTTCAATTAATCACATAGCCAGATTTTACATAAATAACATTGAACAACTTGAGTTGTGGCTTCTGGCCTTTGGCCTCCAGCCCCAACTTATAGTCTGAATAAAATAACTTTGCTACTGGCGGAACGGCCACGCGCCGCTGGTCTGAAATGACAAAACTCTGAGTTTTAATTGACTGTCAAACTTAAATAATTTTCAAAATAATTTTATAGTGCCCACCATGTTATATTCTTTAAGAAAAAACTATGCTGGAGTTTTGCTTGAACTAATTTGCTTTTTACAGTGATATTTGTGTTTAAGAACATGTTTTTATAAGTGAAATTGTGCATGAGTCGTCTTTAAATGGTCACTGTAGCGAGAATAATGATAATAAAACTATTTCTTGTGGATGGATGAAAGTTAGATTCATTGTGATTAGTTTGGTATAAGATTAATTTAATATTTCAAACAAATTAATGAGAAATTATTTTTTTATAAACCCTTGCAAACTTGTAAACGACAAATGCTAGACAATATTTCTTCGAGCAAACATTAACTGTGTTATTTATGTATTACTAAAATAATACTGTGTTACCAATAAAACATGCAGAACAATGATGAAAAGTTAATAAAGTAAACTCATAATTCATTTACATCGAGGTTGTGTCAGACGCGTAAGGTATACTCTGCTCAAGTAAAGTGTAGATCGGATATTCCAGTCCAATCTTAACAATAATGGATCGACGCTATTTCAAAATAAGAAATGTTTCTCCAGTAAGAAATAAGGTGAGTTAAGTTGACTTTTGACTTTGAGGTGTGTTCATGGTCAGTTCTTAACTGATTTAACAGTGCTTGGTATAGTTTAAAACATCAGTTTATTTTTATTACAGTTATTTAGTTTTAGAGCTATTACCAGTTATTTTATTTAGAAGTGACAATAATGTTATAGGATCAGAGATTATATAACATTATCAGTGTTTAGTGTAAATTCTAATATTTAGGCACTTTAAAAATGGAATTAATATTCTATTAGTAATTGACAAGAAGGACTTGTGAAGAGGCCACAGCTGAGCCAGTGACTGTACAACGCGTGTGTGGTATCACAACAGCTTTGTTGACAATCTAGTTTTGAAAACTATTGAATCTTTCTTCCTAGTTCAAGAAAATTTTATTTAATGTGAGAGTACTATATTAGGGTCACTTAAATAACACAATCAATTTAGGTTTAAAGAAATTTTGCTTAGCGTTTGTGGTTACCGAGTTTGAAAGGGTTTACAAAAAAATTAATTTCTCATTTTATTGTTTGAATTATTAAATGAGACTTATACCAAACTAATCACAATGAATCGAACTTTCATCCATCCACAAGAAATCATTTTATTATTATTATTCTCGCTACAGTGACAGGTTAAAGACGACTCACGCGTAATTTTACTCATAAAAACGTGTTCTTAAACCCAAATATCATTATAAAAAGCAAATTAGTTCAAGCAAAATCTCCAGCATAATTTTTTCATAAAAAATATAATATGGTGGACACTATAACATTAGTTTGAAAATTATTGCTTACTTATTTTAAGTTTGGCAGCAAAATAAAACTCACAGTTTTGTTATTTCAAACCAGCGGCGCATGGTCTATAGTGGTTATTTTATTTGGACTATAGTGGTGGCAAATATTTTTAATTGTAATTTGCATCTTTACTGAAAATTATTAAATTAAAACTTGAAAAATTGTTTTTTTTTAAATACTTTTGTCAATACAAAAAAATTGTACAAATAAAAAACTAATTAAGTTATACATATGGTTTTTACTAAAATACTTTCGATTGCAATTTACATCTTCTCTGAAAATTTAATCAAAATCGAGCTATTGAAAAATATGTGTTTATGATAACTGGATTATTTTTAGTAAGTCCAAGGTAGTTCTTGATCTTATATTTTGAATTTTTAAGACTGTAGATAGTGCCAGCCAGCCAACAGCCAGGCTTTTTAGCTGACTCTTCAATTGCTTGGTGTTTATGGAATATTTCATAAACTGACAGTGGAAATTTTATTTTAATTATAAGAGTATCCGGTAGATTTTAACTTAGTTCAATAAACATAATTATATTATGTTATATTAATTTTATATATAAAAAAACTAATTACTGGAGTGTGATTTATTTGTAACATTAAATTATAAATCCAGTTAGGAAAGAGCTTGAAGAATGATGTTATGTTAACGTGTATTCTGTGAATTGTATTATAGGCTGCTTACAACCTGTACCGGGTGAACCCACAAGAGCATTTTGCAATGTTTGCCAAAAAACATTATATGCACACCGGTTTAGTCTCTTACAACACACATGCACCTCCAAGCATACAAAACTGGCACAGATGAAGTTCATTGAGGTAAGACTCAATCGTTGTTGTTGTTGTAAGACTGGCCTTTATTGTTCATTTACTTATGACCATCTTGAAGATAGTTGTTATTATTATTGTTGTTGTTGTATCATGATGTTTTTAATAATTAATAAGAATTAATTAATTTAATCTGCTGAACTCAGCTCTAATTGTACCATTGTTATAAATTAAAATACTACAAACAAAAATAAAACAAAATATTATATTTGATACAACAAAACTTGTATTGAGCCAGAGATTTAAAAAAAAAATAAATAGATAATCCAGCTGTTTTTTTATTCCTGTTATAGTTAATGCACTTGGGCTTTTGCCATTTTAAGAACCATTTCTTTGTTACAGGCACAAAACTAATAATGCTAAATTATAGTTAGGTAGTTTTTTTTTTATTTATTAACAGAATTTTTGTTTATCATTGTTATTGTAGGCTTCCTTGTCAAATTTTGTTACCTGCTTTCAAAACCTAAACTGTTTTCTGTTGAAGTACATTCACGTGAAAGTAATAAAAAACAATGTAGAAAGTATTAAAAACTTGTTTTAACTAAATGAAAGTAAAATGTACCATTTATATAAAAAGATATATTTATTCTACCACATTAAAGCAGAGGCACAGTGTCGTTTCATTATAATCCGATAACTTCAAGATAGTGCTTGCACTGCTTGAAAATTTAGATTCTTTTCAAACCGAATTAATATCATCATATGAAAGTGAACCCTCAAGTTTTCCAACTAATTGAAATAGAATGTTATTCTTCTTTTTATGTATACTAATGCAGGTAAGCTCAGTTATTTGTTTAATATTTCATTAGTGCTATACTTGTTGGTGTTTCATAGTTAATTTTGTTTCTGGGTGCCCATTTTTATTTACTTTTTTCAATGTTAATGGTGTGGTTAGTTTCAATTAAGTGTTCTGTGAATTTTGAATATACTGATTTTAGTGTGGAATATGTTCTTTAAAACTGATTTTGAATGCACTTGAAACCTATGTAATGATTTAGGCAGTCAAGATTCAAATGTACATATACGCGGTTATTTTCACAACATTGGCCAAACATTTATTCACTCATGATTATTGCCTCATATATCAACATCATTTACTTTTGCTACATGAAACAATTATTACATGAAACAATTGCTACTCTCAGTTCAATCCCAATCAGAGTCATGATACATTTTGAGAAGGATCAGCTGATAACCACCGGCTGTTCATTTGTCATTGGGCTATTAATTAATGACACTTTCTAAGGAATAGTCGGCCTTTGTTTGTAACAATGACTACATTCACTCATCACACTCATTTGAAATCCATATTCGCCCATATCTTGACGATCGGCGTCTTATGAATAAATAAAATAAATAAAAATAAAATAAATTATTTCAATAAATGGTATTATAATTAGATAATATTAAGCAGTAAAGTCATAATTAAAAATAATGCTGTGACAGTAAATTTAATGTAACGCTTAAAAATATTAGTTTGGATTAGAAGTTGAGTTACTCAAGTTTTGCCACTCAAAAAAGAAAGCTTGGATAAAAAGAATTGGCATGTTAAGGAAGCAGGAATCAAACTGTCCTTGTGTATCCTTATTTTGTTCTTGTGTATTTTGAAACACACTTTGAACTGAAGAAAAAAAAACAGAAGTATCAATTCAGTTACTCTTAAATCAATTGTTTACTTTAAAATGTCATACGGTTAAAAAATAGACCCTCCCAAAAATGGTTTTTATGTGACTATCACTTATCTTAAAACATTCCTGTGTCAATCAACAAATGAGATTTCAGGCAATCCCAGATCTGTAGTTTAAGGTTTTATAATTCTGCTCAAGAAAAATAGTTATTTCTAATTATATACATACATATCTGAAGTAGCTTGCAGTTTCATGGGACTTACGTGGCACGAAGGCCTCTCTCCATTTTATTCTATCCTACTGTCTCTTCAAGCATTTTCAATTACTGTTCTCATCTCCTATCCACACTTCATCCAAGCCCTTTTAAAATTTACGTTAAACTAATTTAATAAAACAGTAGTTTATTTTTTAGGATGAAAAACAGAAAAAACACTCTGAATCTCCGAAGACGGTAACATCAGTAGATATTTTGTCGCCTGAAATAATGGATTCTAACATAGATTTCAAAAGATTAGAAGACGCAGTTATAAATTCTAGTGAAGATGAAGCAGCCTCTTTGTATATAAACTCTATGAGCCAGCCGCAACCAAAACCATCAGTTGTGCTGAAAACTGATACGGTACGGTAAGATTCAAGACTCTCTAAGAAAATTGAAGTCAGTAATATTCGGTAAGTTTTTATAATTTTCAGAAATCTAGGAGCAAACCCGGACAGAAGAGCTCGGAGGCAAATTTTTGGTGAGGCCAAAGCCTAGCTGGGTTACAGATGGTCACAGGAGTAAGTAAGTCATGTTCAGCAAGTTAATATGTTTATTTTTTTTCTTTAACCCTATATGGTGAATACTAGGTGACCCATTATGAACTCCCAACTGCAAAGTGCTTCTTTTCAGCGCTTTGCAAGTTTTTTTTGTAAAAATCATAAAAAATACTAAATATAATCCAAATGTCAATTTTTTTCATTTAGTTTTTCTTCTCAAAAACTGTACTTTCACATACTACCATCAAAACTTACAAAAAAATAGTAAATAATTAATGTCTAGAAAAGATTGACAACATTTTAAAATGTTGTACGTTAGTTATAGTTTATAACCCTCCTTAGGAGCACTAAAAAATGTTTGTAAATAATTCCGAGATAGCCAAATTGATTATTATTTTGTGCATTATAGTAATATGTTGTTACATTGATATAAACCACTAGTTTTTTTTTTTTTTTTTTTTTTTTTAATTGTTTGTTTACACAAAACGCAAAAATGAAAAAAATGTGCAAAGTTACAGTATGATCATTGTAGGTAATCATGTGAAAAGAACACGCAAACGGGATACAAACACATTTTTGGTAAAAAAACCAAAGCACCTACAACATTGCAATTTGTTTTGTTGGCTAGAGTACTTCATTCACTGCAGACTGACAGTTTGTACACCTGATTCCAACAATTGGTTATTGTACAGTTATGCGACAAACATCGGCCATTTTTCCCATTCCCGACCCCCCGCCGAGTGGGAATTTCAAGTTGCACGTTTTAATTTTATTCCTACGTTTATAAAAAAGTTATTAAAAATATGACACGTATAGAACAGAACATTTTGCGTCAATTGGTACCAAGTTTGTCGCACTTGCTTGATGATAAACATATGTTTTATTGAGTTTTACAAAAGAGCACGTGACGTGCCTACTTCCGCGATTGAAAATAGCACGCGTAGCGCCAAGATTTACGTTCTAGGATTAAATAAGAAAATTAAGTTAATTTCTTGTGGAAAATAACACTTGCAACCAAAAAAGGGTACAAACACCCTCACTGTTTTATGCACATGTAGAACTTTTAGAAATCTGACAAATTTGACCTTATTTGTTTCAGATATTTATCAGGCAGATATTTATTTATTTATAAGTAGTAGTAAATTTTGATATTCAATAAATCAAGTGCATAATTAATAACAGACTATTAAAGGATGAAAATAAGCAATCTTACTATTAACACATTCAGTGCTAAGGCTGAACTTTCGTTTTCACCATGTATAGCTGGACATAAATTAAAAAGTTACCCCAATAGCTGAACATTTTTTTTTCAAATACTTATTTGTGTGATTGTGTTATGTCAATTTATGACTGTCAGAAGTAGTCTGTATATGTGGAAGGCTCAAAATAATTAATTGTTATGTATGGCCTTCTAGTCGGCCATCAACCCCTGGCTAACGACTTTGCCAAAAAATTTATGTCTAAGATTTTTTTACACTACTTTATTTTGTAATACGCTAGTTGTTAATATTAGGAATTAAGTAAAACAAATGAAAAGGATTAAAAACGACTATTACGTGGTCCATTTCTAACATTTTTTCACACAGTCTAATATGAAATAAAATTTTCAAGACATGCTGCAGAATACAATTCAGGTTGGTCAGGGCGTTTGTAGAACATAAATATAGTATTTTTAATGTTTCCTTCTTTACAGTACCTTTTACATCTTTTTTGCTTAATTTTATTACTAATTTTTTGAAAAAACAAATTAAAAACAATATTAGAAACTCTAAAAATAACGTAATTGAAAACCACGTCCTAGTCGTAGGGTACCACAGAAGTGCGAGACCTACTAGCAAGCGAACCCAGCAAAGTTTGGTCAAAGACTGATTTAATAATGTGAGTGAGGCAGTATGGACGACTAGACAGCCATCAGTCACTATCGGTGACAACCGCTTGGCCGACTAGATGGTCACGCAGCCATTAGCGGTCGGACTTTACAGCCACTTACCACTGAATGTATTTAATAAAAAATATAATGATGTTTTGGGGTTAAGTGTTACTGAGAACTTTGCAGTCCTAACTTCACCTCTTCAATAAAGGCATTTCTCATTTCATTTCTGTCTGTCTGTGTGTGTGTGTTTTTTACTCAATCACGTAAAATCTACTGGACCCATTCAGCTGCAGTTTTGCATAGATATTCTTAGTTAGTTTCCACGGTAACTAGAAAAGACGGTAGATATCAAGACGAGGCTGCGCAGTAGACATGTGACGACACATGGGCAAAATCAGCTAATTTGTTTATTCTATTAAAGAGAGATAAATCCATTTATTGACCAAGAACATATTTAAATAATATATAAAAAATGCTGAATTAAGATAAAAATAGTCCCACATGGGTCTAGGACAACCTGTGCATGGGACGAGTTCTATCAAATAAACTGAAACCATATATAGTATACAGAGTTCTTAAAAATAACCAATCTCTAACTAAGAATGTAAAATATTTATAATAAATGATAGATACTAGAAAAACTAGGACATAATATTAGAAATTACAATTTGCACAGATTTAACAAATTGACACTTGGTAAAGTACACAAGGTAGAATATATAAATAGTGTAAATAAAATAAAAAAAAGAGGAAATTAAAAGACGATTAAGATAAAGAAAGGACATAACAGATGAAATCTTTTCAACTGTAATTCAGAAGCGTCAACTGTAAGTTTTCACGTTAACAGATTACGGTGTTAGCTGTGGGGTCGAGTTCGGAGCTGATAAGGGACTCGGCGCGGTCAAGGCCAATATCCAACAAGCCATTCAGTGATAACCCGTTTGTAAACATATTTTGACAACTGGAGGCTCCTAATCCATAGAAAAATGTTTCGACAAAGGAAGTTAGCAGCATAAAAGGTGTTTAATAAATTGGCTGACTTTACTACTTGGGGTACCTCCGCTCCTACTTTTACTGCCCTTCTAGTGTTATACAGATGTTCAACTGGTTTAATTGTCTGTTATTTGTGAGTTAATATATGCATAAGTAATGTTTTTATATAAAGCTGACTCAGTGTTAAAAAATTAGTGTCTTTAAAGAATAGTTGCGTTGGATACTGTCTTTGTTTTTTAAAAGCAGCTTTTTTTAATTAATTTTTGAATAATGAACAGTGGTTTGATTAATATTTGACTAGCTCCCTCCCCAAACAAAAATTCCATATTGTAAAAGCGATTGAGCGTCTGAAAAACAAACTGATGTCATTTCTTTTTCATTTAATTGTCTATAAATACAAAAATAAGTTTCCTAAGTTTATTTTTTAACATTGTAATGTGGGTTTCCCATCTTAGTCTTGAATATATTATGACACCAAGATATTTGCAGTGATTACTCTCTCTATCACACAACAATCACATGCTCTGGCATCTGGGTTGTCACAGGAGTGCAGCGCCAGCCTCATGTGCGCAGGCAGCTCGCTCAGGGTGGGTAAAGCAATGGGCATACATTTAGTTTTATTAATATACATAGTTAAAATATTTTGCGCAAACCATTTTTTAATTATACTTAAATCAGAAGCAGCGTTTCTGTATACCTGTTCCCAATTAGGCATACAGAAACTCTGCTTCTGATTTAAGTATCATTAAAAATGGTACTAAATACTAGTAACTAATTACATAGAAACATTCAGCTAAATAGTAATCAAGTTATTTACCACTTATCAGCTGGAATTGTAATTAAGGGAATTAGAACAGTATTTTTATCATTTCGCTCATTTGACGTCATGGGAGTTGCGCTGTCATCTACCGTCTTTTTTTTAGGTGACATGTTCCGAAGTAAATATCGTACCAAACCTAATCACAACAGACTTTTGCATTATACAGATGCCAGTAGGTACATACCATACTTAACCTAGAGTTAACCTATTTCATCATGATTTGTATTACTTATTGCAATAAGCACAATAAAAATCAACATAAACCCCGTATGAATGGCTGGTACTGTACTAGTATGAAATAATACTAATAAACAAATTAGTCCTTGATAAAATGTAATGCTTTATTAAACTGTACCCTTAAAAGTGTTTTAGTAAGTTCCATCCTGTAAGGTTTCTTTTAAATTTACAATGGATTAATAGGTTATATTAAATTAAAGTCTTTTAAATACAATTACAATGCTGAATTTTTTTATGATTTTCGTAAAGGCTGTAAAATGTATTTGTACTGCCAGTTCATATTTACTTCTGGTACTTGTGAGTGAGTAGGTAACACATGTTGAAAGTAATCTAAACTTAATCCAACTTCACCTGACAGTGCAGACTCGATTTCATACCACTCATAGAGGCTTGGAGATTCAAGGTGTTGGATAGAATTGAATTTGAAAACAATATAAAGAATGGTGTCAATATTGTATTGATGCATGTGCTAAACAAAACTAAACATTTTTTATTTAGTCACCTGTAGCTTAGTAAATTGTCTATGTCGATTAAAAAAAAATTATGTGTGAAAAACTCCCAGTAAGCAAACTGATGATAGACAATAAACTACAAAATTCAGAGCGTATCTTGTAATAAAATTTAACGGGAGATGTCTCATCACAGGCCTGCCCCCCCCCCCCATGAGCACACCTCTCACTGTGAGCCTTTCGTTCTTTCAATGTGCACATGTCTTATTTTTAGATAGCTTTATCCTAATATCTGGCATGTTGATTTGATTAAACGATGAGCTAGATACATTACATTTATCTGTGTTATTTATAGTACTAATTGAGTGTCTTATTTAGATTGGCGGGTCACCTCCTATCTCTACCCATGTCCTTGATACAACAAGAGGACTCCCTGTACAGAACTTGCAAGTAAGCTTATATAAGCTTGAAAATGGAAGATGGACTCTGATCAATGAATGGTAAATCAATCTGCAACTGTCAGCCTAGTAGCTTGTTTCATTATGGTCTATCGAAAAAAAAAAATCTCAACAGGGGTTCTGTGGCCGAGTTTAAAAGCACTCACCTCCGCAATACAAAAATGAATAGAATTAAACACTGTACAGGTTCTTATTAGGTACGACTTAAATCAATTCTTGGCTTGGCTGCTGTAACAGTGTTAGATGTCATCATGAGACTTGATAATTATCATTTCATTGTAAAAAGTTTCAAACAGTGTATTTTAGAAAATAATAGTGAAACTTATTTTACATCCCTTAATAAATCTTTGAACATGTTTAAATTTTTAATTGATTGCATTATAAAAATGAAAAATAAAAATTAAGTCAATTTGTATAAGATACTAGGAACTTGTTTGCAATTAGTAGAGATATGGCATCAGCAAATAAACCAGAGGACATGAACCACGTTGATAATTTCTGTTCTTACATTCTTACATATGAGACGCCGACACAACGTTGTTGGTATTTTAAGGCGAATATAAATGATTATATGAGTGTAGGATGAGTGTAGTCTGGTTACTAACTGAGTTCAACTGTTTCTCAGAAAGGGCAATTTATTAATAGCCCAACAGCCAGGGCAACTAAGGGACCTACAGCTTTTCGTGGAATCCGAACCACATAGTGCTGGTCTGATTTTCAGCTAATTGACAAGCCTGATACTCAGTTATCTCCCCCACACAACATCCGCACAATGATTACCACCCAACATGGACACCCCAGACTTCTCTAGTAGTGTCCACGCCGATAGCAACCACCAAGCGGACGCCATATCGGTATTAAGAGGACCGAGCATCCAACCTATCGCCTACAATCTCCCAAACACTTCGTCCCCAAGTAACTGCGCCACCAGTGCCGACTGGGAAGCAATATGGGGAGATTTGAAAGAAAAAGATTATATACAATCATGAAACTATAAATATGGAAATAAAAAAGTAGAAAACATGAATAAAAATAAATTACATGAGACATTCCTAGCGAACTATCCCTTTTTGTGTACCAGGTTAACAGGAAATAGTTGACTTGCAGACGAAGAGGCAAAATAACAATGTCTTGCTGATGATAGATGTACACTTGCTGTCGATTATGACTGCAGACAAGTATGTTGAATCTGAGTAAAAAGTTTTAATTCAAATTATTTTGTATAGTGTGATAAAAACACCATGAGTGAAAGTAAACCTATTTAGTGAATATTGCATCTTAGTTGATATGCCCACCTCTAAACAGGGATGGATATATGAGTAGACCAAATTTCCAAAAATTAAATTGTTAAAAAATATCCCCTTTGATTTATACTTTCACAATATTCTGTTTAGGAATAATTTGATTAGGTATATAATAAAGAATAAATTTATATCGCTTGTCTCTTCATATGAAATTCTTTAGCTATCACCTATTTAGCAGATGAATTTAATCATTATAACCCTTTACTGTAACGAGAAAAGTGAAAGTTCTTCGTTTCATTTGATTATGTACATGAAATAAGAAAGTATTATTTCTAAAATATTTTTTCTATTGACATACAGGTTAAATTTGGGGCACTAGGCCTAGAATATCAGTAGTAACGAAAGGTAAGGAAGCAGCATACCTGGTAAACTAGTACACTACAAAAGAATTGGTTAGTGAAATATTTGGGGGCCGCTGGTTACTACACAACTGGCTACATAATGTGACTGTATTATACTACAGTGAATGGTTAAATCACTAAACTCCTTAGAATTAGTCTTTTTGAGTTGATGATGAATCAGCCCAAATTTGACATAAAAACTGCGATTTTGAATTTGGGTTATTTATTTAATTTCAATTCATTTTAAATAATAACAGGGTAAATCAGCCAAGCCAAGGAAAAAATTAGTAATATATAGGGATTGTATCTATTACCTTAAATATTTGTGAATTTTGTTTTATTCCACGATAAGAGGTTATGTAAGGTCTTTTATGAAGACATCAATGAGTTAGTATGATTGTGACTTATTTGAACACTTAAAAACGTGTTTTACTATGCAGTAACAAAATATTTGTATTACAGTGTTACAAATCCTGATGGTCGATGCAGTGAATTTATATCTAGAGAAGATTTTAAAGCTGGAAGATTTAAACTTCATTTCGATGTTGATAAATATTTTGAACTTCGAAAATTAGAAACCATTTACCCTTTTATAGAGGTCAGTTTACTTGTTTATTTACAAATAGTGTACTTTACAATTATCTCAGTTTTGTCTTTTTTCTGTTTTTGTATTATTTTTAATGTAATTGAATCACATACAACAGCATTTCCAAGTCCGTCAATAAATCTTTTAATACCAATTAGTTCAAAACGCATGTGCCTCACTTTTTCAGTATTATAATAAACCTATTACGCAATTATGGAATATATTCACAACACAGACATTTTTGAAAGGTTTAAATGTTAGCGGAAAGTCATTGTAGGCCTTGCTTGAAATTTACAAGTATAAATCAGTCAAACCATTTCTTAAAGAGCGCAGGCCTTAACACATTGACTGCAGTACCAACTTGGCTAAAACCTACCCCGGTGGCTAAATTATGATATTTACAAAAAGACTTACCTTTAGACATAACAATTCAGGATTCATAGTCAAACATCGATTTCTGGAAGGATATGGGTTGAATTGTCCATGTCGTATCCATCAGTCGCCGGCGACCAGGCCGCCACTCGCAAATGCCTCTATGCATTAGCTGACATTGTCAGTTCTCCTCAAGCTGCCACTGTTAGATGTTATGTTGAAAAACATATTTCACTAAACTAACACTTAATTTTTATTTAATTATATACACTATATACACTCCCACCAGTTTCCTTTTCTTGTTTTTATCCATGAAACTCATCGAAGCACTGGCCTAAGCAAAGACCAGGCTTGTCAGGACATGTCTCACAGTAGTACGTAGTTTTTATCTTTTTTGTTTTTCCAACATATTCTACAGGTTTTAGAAACATATTATACAATGTTATAGAAACAAAGAAACACAATCACAAAACAAACAACAATCAAAAACAAAATGTGAAACAAATAACTTGCCCGGTCACCGGCTACTGGTACCGCCACCCGCCCGAAACTAAAACCAATACGACTAATATTACGCCAATGTATCTACCAAGTGGCTACGCAAGAATCAACCACACCGCATGAGTGGCTGGACCACGCTGAACATATTGAAACGAATGCGCCTCGCCCCCCACAGGCACGCTACCTGTGCTGGGCTTCCGCCCGGTCGCTGGCGACCGAACCGCGTCCAATGTGTTAAGGTCATATTCTTTCAAGAAGCAAATGCCGTGGTTGTATACAGAGTTGGTGGCCTATCACTGTTGGGATAATAGTGTATTATGAAGGTAACAGTTGTAGCACGTAGGAGAAATAAATCTACAATTTGTTCCATTTATATTTTGAAAACAGAGAAATTGTGTGAAAATTAATATTCAACATCTTTGAGTGGGAAGAAGTTAGTTTTGAATTCATCTCCAAGCATTTAAAAAATTATTACAAAAGAGATCATACTCCGACTCTAATGAGTTGAGATGTACCAAAATCGTCGTCATCTAGAACTGTGAAA
Organism: Stictocephala bisonia; assembly: GCA_035578905.1. Lineage (NCBI taxonomy): Eukaryota > Metazoa > Arthropoda > Insecta > Hemiptera > Membracidae > Stictocephala > Stictocephala bisonia. The sequence goes on along the minus strand of JAQJVL010000030.1, from coordinate 2,173,524 downwards.
ATAATTTTTATTGAAAGGTACATGTATTACTTTTTTCATTGTGTCATGATTATCAGCATTGTCAATCAGATGCCCTTTTCACTATAAATTGTAAAAATATGTAATTTAAGTTTGGTAATGATGATGGCTTTATTTGGAGTGTTCTTCAAAGTTCACTTTGACATTTTGAGTTAATACAGCTCAAATCGTACAAACTAAAATACAAAAGAATATTTAAAGAAAAGAACTAATCCAAGGAATACAGCTTCATTTTATATTATTAATACTTGTGTATCTAAAATTAAGATGTATAGAGTATTTTATGCTTTGGGTTTAAAGTACATGAAGGATAATCCACTAACCTGACCTGTTTCCTTAGTAGTTGATGCGTAGAGTACCGTGTCTAGTATGGCATACTCTGTTCGTTTTATGAATCGTCAGTATAATCTTTAAGAATGTAGTTACACTCGGTAGTCTTTATCAGTGGCGGCTCTGGGTCTAAATAACAGGTACAGCCCAACAATACAATCATCTTTATGTTCCGACGTGTGTATATGGTAAAAGATGTTGTTTGAATATTTATTTTACCATAAACTGACTCTACTTTAAAGTTTAAAACAAAACGTTTACATATTATTTATTTATCTACGAATAGCAACTGTGTACACTAAATGAAAAAATTTTTATGAATTCAAGAAAGAGAACAGCTATTGGAAGATTCTGTTATCAGACGTCCAGATATGAGAGGGTTAGCAATGCTTCTAAAATCGAAGGAATTTCAGTCCATTGTTACTCAGAGCTTTAGATATAAAGGTATTTATAGTGAATTGACAAGATTATTACTAACCAAAGTTACAGTAAAGTAATTCTTTACATTGCCATTAAAAAAGTTAATTGTATCTGGACATATGCAGTGCCGCGTCTCCTTAATACCGAATGCAAACACGTTAAATAACAAAAAAAAAGTTTATTAAGCTGTTAGCATTAAAATGAACATTTAGTAAAGAATATAAATTATTCATAAAAATGCCAGAAGCAAGTCTAATAAACTTATAACATATCAAAGATGTTTAAATCAAAATATTAAATCAGACACAGGGTGGTAGTTATCCCCCTCCCCCCGTAATAAACAGAGATAAAAAATATGTTTCAGATATAGAATAGTGGAACCTTGTAATTATATTTCAATAATTTAAAAGTAACAGATATATAACATTGTATTACTGTCACTTATATTTTCTCCATTTCTAGTCTACCTTTTTTAATTAATTATATCTGAGCTGATATGCCTGTGGACCACGAGCAGGACTACTGGCAGTGTCCACGAGGAAGCTACAAGGCTGAGATTGTCATGTGATGCTACGGGTAGAGTTTCCCAACCAAGATCATAGGGCAAATTCCGCCACGAAGGTGAAATCGAGATCCTCTGAAGTTGTTGTTTCATCTGCATATCCACGGTCTGTAAAAAACTGTTCCCTATCCACAGCTACCTACTTGTTTATATAATTAAAAGTTATTATAAAAAAATAGTGTTGTATGTTTTATGTAGCGATCGTTTTCATTTCATTATTTATATTTGTATCTTTTACAGATTGTTTTCGATGTACATTCTCCTCAGAAGCACTATCACATTCCTCTCATTATCAGCCCATTTGGTTTCTCCACTTACAAAGGAAGCTGATTAATTAATTTTATTTATAAGATATTAAACGTTTTCAAAAATTGTAAATATGATATTATTGCTTGGATATCCCTCGACGTTTTTTAAGTACTAAATTAGTATGTAATCTAATAATTATCCATAGTTTCAGCCCCTGAGCTGTATGGAAAAATAGCGAGCCTTGAACATGAGAACTAGGCCTCAATATTAAAACAGTTACCAAGCATGACTGTGATGATTACACACTTGTACAACTCATTTTATCGTTTTTCTGAAGAATTCATTGAATTTTTTACCACACTTTTGAGATTAATTAACAACTATAACTCATTCTCATTTCAGTTCTACAAAAGGTAAATCTACGGTAGACAGCATTAACTTATCTTCACTATTGATGCTCTAGTCTAGACAAAAGGCATACAGCGGTAATTTTTCTACACCACACCAATGCCTTTTTACATGGTAGGTCATTCTCATTTATTAAATAAAATAAATATTTTACATGGTAGGCCTCTAAGATTGGACTCATTCATAAATTTCCTATTTGGAGTTTAGGAATAGGCTGATTCTATAGGAAGTATCTATCTTACACCTAGGTAAAGATGGTTGCAAAATGAAAGCTTAGTTTTCCTCCTCAAAGTCGTAATACAGACGTGCCACTTTCTATTCTTGGCTGTTTTATTTCCATTGTAACTAATGGAAACATTTTCTTATTTGTTGCTATATATATATATATATATATATATATATATATATATATATATATATATATATATATATATATATATATATATGCACCATATGGTTTTTAGTCAGTTACCATTATTATTTTTGTTTAATTTAAATTATGTAAAAACTGAGTTTTATAGTTGGACAAAACGTCCAAAAGTCATTACACTATAATAAAAATAAATAACAAATGATCTCCTGTCTCAAAGCTAAATCCAGTCCATTTAAGATCTGCCTCACTGATTCTATTTATGCTAGCTAATCCCTCCGTAATATAGCGCAAGGGGCACTCTGAAACTATGTGATCCATTGTTTGGATAGACTCCTCGCAATCACATGACTGATCTACTGTCAATCCCCATTTGTATTTCCAGTATTTACATCTACCCACTCCAGTTCGGAACCGATTCAATAATATACACTCCCTACGAGGGAGGTTCATCCCATCTACAGTTAATAAGGAACTTATTTCGTCCATCAAAACTGTTCCACGCTATGACCCAGCTAGTATTGGGCGAGAAATTTGATCTGCTCAGCTGGAAAGCAGTACGTGGGTGGAAAGCAATAGGTGGGTTTCGAGATTTTAAGTGACCGTTCTGATGTGAGAGATCCTGGGTAATGGGGAGGTGCGGGGCATTCAAGGTCTTATTGAATTCTTTATGTACTGCCTCCTGACGTCTTATTCTGGAGGAGCTATATTGCACAGTACCAGGAGCCAAGGTAGTGGAATTGCCATGAGAGTACCATTAATAGCTCTCATGGCTATTAAGTTAGACATTCACTTTTTATATGTGCGCTATTTAGCCATACGGGAGCACTGTATTTAGCAGCTGAATAAACCAGTGCGCAGGATGTGTGCGTTAGAAATATGGTGTACTATATTTGCCCTGGTTTTAATTTTAGCTGCTGTTTTTTGAAGATGACTTTTAAATGTCAGCGATTGATCTAACGTTATTCTCAGGTACTGTGGATGATCATTGTGGTGGAGTTTTACACCATTTAGAAAGATGTTTAATTTTCGATTAGCCAGTGGATTACTTAGGTGGAAGAAGGCTACTTCGGTTTTTGATGGGTTAGGATTCAGCTTCCAGGTTCTAAAATATTCTTCGAGGGTTGCAAGATCATTTGTGTTCTTCAGTAGCTGTGAAGTCCTTATGTTGATAAGCTGAAGCAATATCGTCTGCATATATAATCTTTCTAGGCTTGGTGATTGAAATGTCAGCAGTATATATGTAAAATAAAATTGGAGCAAGTACAGACCCCTGTGGCAAACCATCCTTCAGATGTCTAAAAGGGCTTTCTTCACGATCTATATAAACTTTTATTAGCCTGGCAAATTGCAAAAGAAAGGGACAGGGAAGGAGGCCGTAGAACTTTAATAAAAAAACCTTTGCTACATACTGTGTCATAAGCCACTGTGAGATCAACGAAAGCTGCAGATGTTTTAGCTTGTTTTCAAACCCATACTCAATAAATTATGTCAGAGCCAGAATCTCATCGTAAAAATTCGGCCAGGGCGAAAACCACCCTGCTCAACTGGAATATTAGGATCAAGAATGGGTTGATATTCTGTTGTATAACAGTCTTTCCAGAAACTTATAACAAGAGATTTAGGGTGGTAACTTTCCACTCATTCAGGGTTTTTGCCAGGCTTCAGAACAGCTTCTACTTTTCAACGCTTAAATGCTTTTGGCAAATTGCCTGTAGCTAGTATCTTATTGTAGACAGTTTGAAGCCATTGTTTCACTTTACTACCAGCACGCATCAGAAATTCCAGAAAGATACCGTCAAGACTGACTGCTTTCCCTGCTGGTATAGTGGAAATCGCCCTATAATTATTTGTTGATGACACTTTTGCTTGTATAAAGCTATCTCGCTGTCTTGCCTACCATTTGTGTTGCTTGTGAAGTAGAGGCATTTACGCAAGTTAACTCTAATTGTTTAATGGTTTGGTTAACATAAATTGTATGTTAATGACACAACACGATTAATTGCATTTTTCTCACACTAAAGACAGATTGTTATTTTCATTGACAAAAAAGAAATTATTATAAGTGAAAAAGTTTTAGAGATTCGCATTGACAGTTTACAAATTATATTTTGAACCGCTCATTCCTTGTTCGTAAAAATTAAGTTCTTTCACCTATTTTCAGATGTAACAAATTTTACTTAATTCTTGGACAAAGTGGTCTTGCCATCAGCCATAAGTTTAGAATATAAAGTACAGTAAATATGATTTTATTTATATTTTTCATTTTTATTCATTTCATGTTTATAGTACAGATTCTTCAACACAACAGTACAGATTCTTCAACACAAAATCAAGCCAATAAACTGTGATCAAGACCTCTGGGAATTTCAAAAGTTTCCAAATACATTTGTCTTCTACTTTTTTTAATTTATTTTATTTTGTGGTAGCTGCCATAAATGGGAGATCACAAATTCGTGACAGTCCAGCTACCAGATTTGTTGCTCGTTAGAACTTACCTTCTTATATTAAGGTTATTTATTAATTTTATTTATAAGATATTAAACGTTTTCAAAAATTATAAATATTTTATTCCTTATTTATCCCTTAACGTTTTTGATGTACTAAATTATTATGTAGTCTAATCATTATCCATAGTTTTATGGTGATGCTCTAACCATAAATATTCGCTACCATAAATATAATCAGTGAGATAGTCTTAAATGGCTTGAATTCGATTTAGCTTTGTGACAAGAGATCCCTTTATATTTTTATTTATATAAAAAATGATTTTTGGATCTTGTCCCAAACATATGTATTAGTTTTTTTTAATTAATAAATGGTAGCTGACAACAAACCATACAATATATTTTTATTTAATGTATTTATATTCTTTGTGACACTATTGTGTAAGAGTGTACAGGAGGGTCATAATTATAACAGTTGTGGCCAAATTCCTTGGATAGCTTGGAAGTTTCCATCGATGAAATGGAAAGACGTTCTCAGATTATTCTGAGAGGGTGTGTAGAATTTTTTAGATATACACACTGGATCGGTGGAGATTATTAGTCTAAGAGGTCGCAACAAGTAGCTCAGGGTAATTTGCAGCATTGCTTGGCTTTGCAGACTGGGGTAAAAGATAACTCAAATTTAACATTAAGTATACTACCTCCTGTAACAAAGTCTTTCCCCTTAATAAACTTGTTCCTTTTGCCTCAGGCTATAACATAAATGAAAATAAAATAGACCCACAATAAGAGATAACAGCCAGTACTTAACAGTTAATATGGGGGAACCTAAAAACCAATTAAAAATGTTTAGTTAAATATTGGACACCTACCAACCAGAATTGATTCCTTACAAATTGACAGTAGATGAATTGAATCCAGATTTAATTGTTTTAAATGAACACAAAATGACAGGATGGAGCTTACAAGGTTTAATTTTGATAACTTCTGCATTCACATATCTATTTTACGGACAACAGCCGGTGGTGGGGCTGTATTGATTCTTGGCGAAAAAATGTTAAAACATAAAAAAATCAATTTTTTCAATCAATTTCACAAAAAATACTAATAATATTGTTTGTGAAAGGGAGTTTGAGTGTTGTCTCACTGAATATAATTGTCATAACTTGCCAGTTGGAATATATTGATCTCCTAGTTCAAAAAAGGTTAGGTTAAAGAACACTAGGCCAGGAATTAGTATATTAGAGAGATAGGACATCAGCAAACTTACCTTAAAAGACAAATTCACTAACATCAGAGTAGTAGTCACAAACACGAAATGAACACAATTTTACAAATTTTCAACACCACTGGCATTTTCTTCAGGTGAGAAGAGAGAGAGAGAGATACTGAAGCCATTATTGTGGGTGACATAAACATTGATGTATTAAATTTTTCTGGCAGCAAAATATTGAACAATGTACTTCATATATATAAAATGAGGTATCTTGTTAACTTTGCTACCCGAGTCACAAGTACGTCATAGACAGCCTTGGGCAATGTATTAACTAATATTGATATGTATAAGTTTAAAAGTTGTTGGTATAGATACACAAATATCTGATCATGATGGATTATTAGTAGATATGGAGTACTCTGACAATATTTTTATTAGAAACACAATGTCTAAGAATGTTAACAAAACTGTAACTAAAACAAAAAGAGATTTCAATGAGAACAATTTAGTTTTGTTTGTTAAATTTTTAAGCAGAGAGAACTGAATAGACATTTATATTCTACTACTGTTGAAAAGAAATGTGATATTTTTCATCACATTTTTATGTTCTTTTTTGACATATGCTTTCCTAAAATAAAAAAAAAAAACGCAGAAAAGCTAAAAATAAATCTAGGATAGCACAAGATCTAAAATTTGAAAAATCTAGAATTGTGCAGTTGAGTCAAGTTGCGTGAACCACAAAGGATTTGGAAATGTTACATCGAGTTAAACATTTAAACAAGTTTTTAGAACAAATGTAATTGCTACTAAAAGAAAATATTTACAAAATAAAACGAGCAATCTATCTAAGACCACTTGGAAAATTCTCAATACTGAAATCTCAAATAAGAAAAGAAGTTTTTGATAGTATAGAAATTGAATTAGATGATAAACTTGTTACTGAACCTAATGAGATAAGTTCCATTTTCAATAACTATTTTAACAACTATGTGAACTCATCAATACTTCCTCTCTTGGCACAGAATCGGGGTACATCTGTCAATGGAACTTGTTTTAGCTCTGCTTGCCTTCCAGGGACAACATTTTGTTTCAGGCCTGTTACAGACGAGGAGTTTTGAAAATACTATTTTCATTTCGTAATAAATTAACAGCTGGGATTGACGAAATACTTATGCTTGTATTGAAGTATGCCAAAAATCAATTAGTCGAGCCCATTGTACTTAATTAATTCCTCTTTAATCAGCGGAATTTTTCCATCTAAATTAAAAATTGCAAAAGTCATACCACTGTTTAAACAATCAGATACTAAAAATTTAACAAATTATCAACCTCTATCTTTATTGCCAACCTTTTCTAAATTATATGATAAAGCAGTTTACATACAATTGGCAACATATCTAGAAGCAAATGTTTTACACGATAAAGAGTAACATGGCTAACCAGGTAGATCAGTTACAACAGCAGCATTAGATTTTATTGATTCGGTGATCAATTCTGTTGACAAAGGAGAAAAACAGTAGGTATATTCCTGGACCTGAGCAGAGCTTTGACAGTGTGCCACATCTTCTTCTAGAGCAAGAAATTGGGGAATTGGGTTTTGATGGAAATACTTTAAAATGGCTTAGATTCTATTTAACCAATTGAGCACAATATGTTGAGATTAAATATTTAAAAAACAGTCGCATAGTTTCCAATTGCTCACCTCTTACTGAGATACAGCACAGTGTACCGCAAGGGTCTATATTAGGACCTCTCTTATTCCTATGCTATATAAGGGGCCTTACGCTTCCGGCGGCACGTCTACCCGGCACCAAATCTGACCACCGCTCTAAGGTTACTCAGGCGTTACTAATGTCACAACTTAACCCGGCACCGAGACAGTTTGAAGGTAGGGGAGCTGGGTTCCCCCTCCACAACACCAAACATACGCCCCTCATTCTCTTCTTTCCCTCCCTCGAACCCTAGGCATCTCATCGCCCTAACTCCTTTAACCTAACCTAACCTATTGAACAAAGCGTTGCCTTCATTTTACAAAGCTCACCCCCATTCATTTTAAAACCATCACACACCTTCGTTTAGTAAAGCTCGGTCCCCGGACATGGACAGCGCGAACCTACGGCACCTTACGAAAAGGGGAGGTGATTAGGGGAGGGGAAAGAGAAAGGAGGGGTTGGGAGGGGGTAGTGTAGGTGGAATGGGTAAGAGGGGTGGCTGGTGCCGGGTTGACATACTGTCATGGCGGCCAGTGAAAGGTCCAGTGCCGGGTTGACGTGTTTTTTTATAACATATAAAGCTTGGTGCCGGGTTGATGAACTCCCACGCTTCCATTTATTAACAATCCGTTCACTAAACTCTCTGACTTTATGCTGTTGATGCCAGCCTTAAAATAAGTGACACATCTGTATATAAGATAGAAAAACAATTTTAGATTGTTTGATTAAGATAGATCACTTTTTAAATTAGCATCAACTTTTACTGAATACAAATAAAACTAATTTTTTGATATTTACAGCAGGAAAAAGCAGATATCCTATTAATCCAGTTATTAATTTTAAAAATAAAAAATTGCAGGTTGTTCAATAAAAAACATTTTTGGGCTTAATTGTTGACCAAATTATTACATGTAACCAACATGTTAACCATGCTGTAAATAAATAACCTCAGGAATTTATGCAATATATAGAATGTCAAAATTTTGCTCCAAAGACACTTAAAGAATGCTCTACTTAGCTCTTGTAGTCATCTATATCGTTTGGAATTTATGGCAGCACATGGAAATGTAATCTTGATCGCATTCTAATACTCCAAAAAAGAGCATTAAGAACGATGTTGAATATAAAGTGGGATGTTTCTGTTTGAGAAAATTTCACAAATATGAATATTATGACCGTCTACAGTCTTTATGTTTACTATACCGTTCTACATTTCAAAAGTTTGTCCAACAATACTATGGTGAACAGGTTGGGGGACAAGCATCATTACAACACTCGATTTAGAAATGAATTTTCTGTCAATGCTCACAAACTAATTTTTTTTGTGCAGAAAAGACTAAAGCTATCTAAAAAAAAAAAAAAAAAAAAAACTAAAGCATCTTGTGCATAAAAGAGATTTTTAGAGGAACTTCCAGCTGAGATAAGAGGTATTGATGAGCTTAAGAAATTTAAAAGCAACCTAAAAACATTTTTAATTTCAAAACCTTTGTACAGTTTTGATGACTTATAAGTTTCCCTTTTTCTACTTATTCCCACTTTTTGTCTCATGTTATATTTTTAGTTTATATTTACTGATGGCATTCAATGTATGCTACTGTGTACTTTATGAATAGTTATTTTCAATTCAATCCAATTCAGAGTTCCAGGATATACCCTTTGCTCAATAGAACATTTTTTTCTTGTACATACATTGGAGTATGTGATCAAATATCAGCAAAGACTTCAATAAAGATTGATTCAAATTTCTAAGGATACTGAAAATAGCATATAATTATTGTCTTTTTCACAAGCATTACCAATACCTCACTTATTCACTTTTTGAAAGCTATAACATTGTATATGTCTCTTAAGAATACAAAGAATGGTATTCTTAGTTATAATATAAGAAGTTTGTTTTTTGAAATAAATGACGTGAAGTGTTGTTTAACACATGACTACTGATTTATTAGTACTTTTATGTTTAATATGGAAAAATTTAGAAATACATATATGATTCGAACAAACAAAATAACAGTACTCTTGTAGTCAACAATTGTAAAAATCTTTTTTATCCTTTTCATTGCATGACCAACCCTTAGGTCAATTATTTGATATGGTATATCAAAGTTACATAATCCCTGTAATCTGATGAAGCACAGTAAATACCACGCATTTTGTCTGTAAACAGTCTCACTTTTTAATAAAACGAATTTACACTGCAATTTAGGTTATAGTTTCCTACTGTTTGGTTGGAAGAATATAAATTTTTGTGAAGTACTTTGAGTAGAATGTTTACTTTACTTTTAAATCAGTAAAGTACATCTCGTTTGCTTAGAATGATCATTTACCATTATTAGTTTAATCATACACTTGTAGAAAGTCTAGCATAGATACACAGAACTATGAAAAAGCATTACTTCCAAGACTCACCGACAAGGTGATCTACTCAAGGACACAATTAGGAACTCAGAAAGTAATAACTTGATAGCTGACTTTGGAATGGGATCTTAACCTTACATTTTATTCTTTTAGCAATTGCCTAAATGAATTTGTTTTAATTTGGTTGCCATTTTCAAATATGGTAATCAACTTTGAAATTCGTCATGGAAACCCCTTTTTTCAGATGGGTTCGGGATTTACATGTGAGTCTTTTTTTTATTCTCGACAACTTAACCATTAAGCTGCTAGGAGCACTGAACATTACAGCAACTCTCATTTCAACAATTATTAAAGAGGCATATTTTACTATTTGCAAACAGTAAAATTTAACTCACAGTGACATTTTTTTTACTAAATGTTTAAATGCTGTGTTTTAAACACTGTTGTTGTATAGATTACTGAAGCTTGCTGCCAAAGCAAATAAGTCGCAAATTTTAAAGTTGCATACATCTAAGATACTGAATAAGTGCCTGCCCTAAACCATCTATATATTTTGTATACTACTTTTTAAATATTATAATCATACGTTCCATATTATGGTCCTTGCCAACAAGCTTGGTAAGGCAACGCATTTGTAACACCATGTAAACTTTAAATAAAATTTCAGCAATACTTTTATTCCAGACAACAACAAACGTTTAAATTACTATTAAATGTAATAAACTATGATAACTTAAAGCAAAATCTCAAGTGTGGTCCATCTCCATAAACACAGATGTGTCTCCTCTTGTGTTAGTCATTTACGGCATATTATAACGTGTTATGGTGAATGTTACACAAAATGTCCATCACTTTGTTGTATATTTCTCCTATCAAATCATACCTACCTGTGTATAGTTTGCTCTTCAAGCGTTCCCTCAGAAAGAAATCTAATGGGAAGATTTGGGAACCTTACTGGCCAAGCTACATTTCCGTTTTTGGTTGTTACTCTATCTGGAAGGTGACAATTCAGAAAGTTGGCGGGTGCGTGAACTTTATGTACCCGGAGCTCCAAATTGTGGGAACATAGTCAATAGTCAAAATATCTTTATTCATACTATCACATGAAATGTGTACAAGAATGGTGTCAATGAAACTTAAAATAACTATATATAAGATAGAACTAAGTCTAACAACACTTTAATAACAGGACTACTTTTATAAAGTCAAATTACTTTTAAAAAAATTCTTGTAGTGAATACAATAGTTTAGATTGTAAAAAAACCTTTCAATTCCTTTTTGAAAATTAATGTGTCATTTATATTTAATATTCTAATGGGCAGAAATAAGATGCATTTTCGATTGAGCAGTAAACCATCAATGTCGTCAACAAAACATTCTCGAATAACTGAAGGTTGCTGGCTCCTGTAGACTACCATGGTAAAAATGGATTGCCAAAACACTAATACCCATTATGGCATAGCAGCAGTTTGTAGAAAATCTAACTAGGCGATCACACTTTCACAGAACCAGAGGGTATTCTGTTTACTAGTAATGGTTGTTTTAACAGTTAAATATGTCATTATGAAAAAGATTTATCTTATCTGTTCAAATAATGCTACTTAAAAAACAGTGTTATTAGTACACTCTTCAGCCAGCAAAGCATGATAGTAACCCTCTTTTCTATTTTTCCAAGAACTAATGTGCCTCAACTTTTAAGGTTAATGGCTTTTTACAAAGTAAAGGGTGATTTTTTTATTGGTGCTTTTTTTAATACTAAATATAAAAATGAAAAACAACCTGCATTGACATAAAAATGGATTTATTTGAACTACAGTGTCATTACATTAACGTTTAAAAATGATTTCTGGCATATGGGCTCCATTTCGTTCGCGTAGAAAGCCCAATCGAGTAGTCCAATTTTCGAATACTCTTTCCAGCAGCTGTGGTTGAATTCCGCCAATAACTCGACGAATGTTAGCTTCCAATTCATTTAAAGTTTGTGGCTTGTCAGCGTATACTTGAGACTTAACATATCCCCACAGAAAGTAGTCTGTTGGCGTGATATCACACGACCGTGGGGGCCAGTTGACACTACCTCTAAATGAGATGATACGTTCACCAAATGTTTCTGCCAAGAGGCCAATTGTGTCGTTTGCCGTGTGGCACGTCGCGCCGTCTTGTTGGAACCAGACATTTTCTAAATCCACTTCAAGTTCGTTTAGCTGAGGAACGAAAAAGTCCCGTAACATTGCCCGATAGCGTTGACCGTTTACCGTAACAGTCTGGCCAGCATTGTCTTTAAAAAAATAAGGGCCAATAACACCACCTGCCCAAATGGCGCACCAAACGGTAAGTTTTTGTGGATGAAGGGGCACACCAACAAATTCTTTTGGGTTTTCATTACTCCAAATCCGACAATTCTGTTTGTTGACAAAGCCGCATAACCAGAAATGAGCCTCATCACTGAAAAGAATCTTGCCTGCGAAAGCTGGGTCACGTGTTATCTTATTTTGAGCCCATTCAACGAAATCAAGACGCTTGCGATAGTCTAAACGTTTCAGTTCTTGCACCAATTGAATCTTGTATGGATATAGGCGTAGATCCTTCCGTAAAATATTCCTTAGAGTTGAATAGCAGATCGCTAATTGCTGCGCACGATGACGAATCGACACACTTGGATCCTCTTCAACACTACGAGCAACAGCATCAACAGCCTCTTCGGTCCTTACTGTGCGGCGTCTCTGCCGATGCTTGTCAACAAGAGTGTGGGTATTACGAAAACGATTAACCAAAGCTCGAATACCTGACTCTGATGGACGATTATGAGGTCCGTAAATCGGACGAAGAGCTCGGTAAGTTGCCCGAACTGAACTGCGGTTTTCAAAATAAATTTGCACTATTCGCAAACGCTCTTCATTTGTAAGTCTGTTCATGGTTACACAATAATACGCACTAGACAATACAAATATTGAAATGACATATGATAATAAGCAAAGATCAGCTGTTTTATTCGAATTTAAATGTTGTGTTTAGTAGTGGTGCCAACTTAAAAAACGCACCAATAAAAAAATCACCTTTTACTTTTTGTTTCGATCAAATGACAAATGAAACAGACTTGATACTTTTTTGATTGAGGCCTTATGGTACACCACAAAATATGCTCAGATGTCTGCCTCGACATTTTTAATTCACACCTCTTGGTTGGCACTGTCGTTTTGTAACAAAAGACCCATTCAATCTTAGATTTCCAACCTAACTTGTGATCATCTTACGGTTATATGCTGCCCTATCTGAGTACCTTTCATTGTAGAGGTTTGCCGTTAAGTTACTGTTCTTTCTGCACAGAGAATGAATTTCCAACATGTCTAATTGTTCAATGTTAATAAATCCATATTTACAATATATAAGAATTAAAAAAAGAACTGGCTGCAATATAATCTAATTTTTCAAAGAAACAATACAACAATAATTTTAGTAGACAACAATGAAAATGAAACAAAATTAATACATTTGTAATTCAAACTAGATACTGGTTAACTGTAGTAATTCTGGTATTAAACCAATTACTAGGTTAGATGAGGTAAAAGAAAAGTCACAGCTTGCAACGATGGAACAGTTGGTTATTGCCACAGAGCAAAGAATAAAATAGAGTAGACACACGGCAATCTATGTGAAGCCAGTACTCTTACCAAGATGACAGCCCCCTCCCCTATCTGCTCAATTCTAGACAGAAGCTGAGCGTGAGCTGAATTTTAAAAACTTGTAAAGCAGTATTTTTACTAGACCTTACTCCTCCTACCTTCCATTGCGACGGCAGCTGGTTGCAATAACAGCAACGAAAACAAGCAGGACGGAATAACCTTTTACAGATAAATATTACAAAATCAATTAATTTGATTATTATTTCTTTATAGCCAATAGACGGTTGTCTCAACCATTGTCTATAGTTGTTTTTAGTACCTTCAAGTAAAGCTCATTTTCTATTCTATTATTTCTTTATAATACTGTACATTAGCCTACTTCTCGTCGTTTAACTTAGTTTACTGTGGAGTTTTCAATGTTTTCAATTTTATCAAATGTTTAATTTCAACAATAAGTTACATTTTTAAGTTAGATTAGATTTGACTATCTCACCAAGAGGCAAATATCAGCTTCAATTACTACTACTGGATAGAATGCATTATGACTTCTCTACTTTATTCTTTGCTCTGTGATTATTGCTCAGCAACATAATCGTTTGTTATTGTTGTTATACTGTAATGAGCTGTACTTACACTTTCACAATTGTTGCATTAGCAATGTTTTAACATAATTTAAGTACTTTTTATTAAATAAAATAAAAATTACTTAAATTGCAACAGGTTGTTTACAATTAATTGAAAAAAATGTGCACTTTGAATTCAATTTTATTGTTAACAAATAATAAAATATGCTCCTTTAATAATTGTTGAAATGAGAGTTCCTGCAACTTTCGGCGCTCCTAGCGGCTAAGTAGATAGGCATATCAAAATAATACTAAAAATATAAAAAAGTTTCAGAACCGCGAATTAGAGATTGGATCAAGCTATATAAACAGTAGTACTAAAAATACCAGAAAATTTTAGTAACGTTTTCTTGTATTTTGTATGCATGTTTAACTGCTATCCCATAAACTAACATATTGTTTTTCTAAACAGTAATGGAATTGTATTAGTTTTTCTATTGTACCTATTACAGCTTGTTGATTCAATCTTACAGAGAATATGTTAGAGATGTATGATAATCATACTAGATGGTAAACTCAAGGAGGCCGCAATGAAATGAAGTCTTTATTAAAGTACTGAAATGTCCTCTCTAACACTCAACTCCTCAAACAATGAGTTACATATACAACATTTAAGAAAAATTAGAACAACTTAATTTTCATTTTTTCATACAAAAAGTAAATAATTATTTTGAGTTGAACCAAATAAAAAGAACATGATATGATTTAACCCATTTAGATCCACTGTTCCCATTTGGGAACATAAGTTCTAAATTTTTTTACAAATTATAGAACTTGTAAAGTGGGCATTTTTGTGTTATATGCTATTGCAGTGTGGCATCACTGTATCCTGGAAGCCAGCTGATTGAATGCTAGTCACATTGTCTACTTGCAACATTGGCCAAAGTTGAGGTTATATTTCATCACAATGGCTTTTCGTGAAAGGTAAGATGTAACTGTTTACTTATGAGGGATTAATTTAATTTTAAATGATAATAATAAAGGTAAATAGTGTCTGCTTGAATGTATGTTACTTTCAAGATTTACAATTATTACTTTCCATATGAAAATTGTTCTTGAAATTCATCGTTCCCATTTGGGAACAGTGGGTATAAATGGGATGGTTATTGTTATCAGAATTGTATTGTTACAGACTCACCCTAAACGATATTCAAGATCTATTGGAGGATGAAAATGATGTTTTGGATGGTGAAATTGTTATTTTACCTGAATAAGAACTTGGCTCTGACGAAGACAGCGGCAGTGAGGATGAAGTGGATATAAATCGTCTTTCCCGGAACCAGTTATTATCAAGTGCTGAAGCAAATATACGTCACGTTGTTGATGGCGAAGTGCAAGAAATTGTAATAAGTGCTTCAAATGAAGATTCAATTGTCAAAACATCTGCTGATGAACAACTATTTACGCCTACTATCGACACAGTCCAGCCCAGTACCAGTAAGGTAACAGTACCGTTAGATTTATATAGGCCTATTAATGCCGATAACACCAATAATGATAATACTATGCTACAACGTAAGAGGAAGTCAACATCTAGTATTTCTAAGGTTATGAAAAATAATAAAAAAAAAAAAATAAAAATAAAAGGAACTATGCATGGGAAAGCATTGACACTTCAAATTTTTGTGAGCAGGAATTTGAACTGCCTCTTTGGCTTCAGAACTCTGATGGAGATCCTATAGAATTATTTGAGAAATTCTATGACAATGAAGTAATTAATTTAATATGTACATTTACTAATTTGAATGGCTATCAGAAAGGAGAACATAACTTGAAACTTACTCCTGCGGAAGTTAGGGTATTCCTAGCAATACTTTTGCTTAGCGGCTATTGCCAGGTGCCAAGACTTCGCATGTATTGGGAACAGAGCGCTGATTGCCACAATGCGGCTGTTAGTGAAGCAATGACTTGTAATCATTTTACTCAGATAATGAGATATTTGCACGTTTGTGACAATAACAACCTAAAGAAACATGATCGATTTACAAAAATTAATCCCCTTTGGGAACTATTGAATGAAAGATGGCTAAATTTCTTTCCAGGTGACATGAACGTTTCTGTCGACGAATCAATGATTCCGTACTATGGTCGACATGGTGCGAAACAGCACCTTCATGGCAAACCTATACGGTTTGGATACAAGGCGTGGTGTTTGTGTAGCCGCCTTGGTTATCTGATCCAGGCAAACTTGTATCAAGGTGCTTTGACAGGTAATACTCATCCAGAACTTGGAGTAGGAGGTTCCGTTGTTGTCGATCTGGTACGAAAGTTGCCTAACAAGGAATTTAGTGTCTACTTCGATAACTTCTTTACTAGTATTCCTCTCTTAGAATACCTTAGAACTAATGGATTTCATGGCACTGGGACTTTACATGTTAACCGAACTGAGAATGCTCCTTTATTAGATAAAAAAAACATGAAACGAGAAGAGAGAGGGTTTTACAATCAGGTGACTTGTAAGGAAAGTGGAATAACTCTGGTCCGTTACCACGATAACAATATTGTTACCGTTGCTTCAACACGGGCAGGTACACAACCGGTATCAAAAGTCAAAAGATTTAGCCAGAGCCTTAAGAAACATGTAATGGTTGATCAGCCTGCTTGTATTGTTTTATACAATGCTTATATGGGAGGGGTTGACCGCCTTGATGAAAACGTCGCAAAGCTTCGTGTAAACATAAGAGGGAAAAGATGGTATTGGCAACTGCTAACATATCCACTCAACTGTTCAGTAAATAATGCATGGCATCTTCATCGATATGCCTTACAGAATAAAAAGGATCAATTAGACATGCTTGGTTTTACAAGGGAGATATGCCTTACGTACTTGAAAAAGTATACTCAGCGTCAACAAATGGGGAGACCACCCAAGATTTTGAGCCCTGTTCAGTCCAGAGTTAAAGATGGAGTTCGATATGATGGCCTAGACCATTATTGTTGTACTAAAGAAAAACAGTCCCGTTGTGCTCAGTGTAAAAAGAATGCAAGACTGATGTGTAGAAAGTATGGGATTGCACTTCATCAGCATTGTTTTGAACTATTTCATAAGAAGCCAAATTAAGTGTGGTTCATATAATATATTGATGAACTTTTAATATATAGATAAAAATAGTCTATGCTATAATAAAATAACCTTTGTGATACATTTATTTGAAATTATTTCCTACCACCCCGTTTGAGCCCCCTGTTCCCATTTGGGAACACAATAAATTTTATATAATAAGCAAACAAAATTAACAAAAACCTTTATAAACGTGTTACATAAGGTATATTTAGTGGGAATTAGAAAGATAATTAAAAATTAAAAAAAAAAAATAAGTTGGGTCTAAATGGGTTAAATCAATGACCAATTTATTACTATTATTTATCTAAAAAACAATAATTACACAAATACTAACAAATTTACATTCTTACATATGAGACGCAGACACAATTTATAGATAGTAAAGAAGAAATAAAAACTGAAACCAAATAAAAATAAATAAGTAAATCTATTAGGATCTCAGAAAGTATTAATTTTGCAGTAAACTTTGAATTGGGAACTTTACCTTATTTCTTATGCTTATAACAATAATTACAGAGTTTAAAATTTGGTCGTAATTTTCAATATGGTTTTGCAATTGGTTCAATAAACAATATAAACTTTGCGATTGTTTATGGAAACTCCCTATTTTTCTTATGGATTTGGGTTTATATGTGATTCTAAAAAATTGTGTTATTTTGATATATTAAACTGTTTTATTAAAGGGTCATGTTTCACCGTTCACCAACAATAAAATTTAACTAGTTGAATTCTTGTTTTATAGTAAAACCATCATCATTTTGTGGGTTAAATAATCTCCATTTCTTATTTGTATCTGGACAAAGTATGAAAACACCAGGGGTTAACACTAACATAAATCTGTGTTACAAAGGATCATGTTTGTGGTACACTGGAAACAAAATAATATTCAAACAGGTCGTATTTATAATTTTCATTTTTCTATTTTTTGATAACCATAACAACCAGTGCACAGAAGCCACAACACAATTTCATTATGTGCATGTATTATAAATATATTTTAGTTGTATTGTTATTACGTTACATTTGAAAGTTATCTAAAGTTTTGATTGCAATTTTAAAGGCTTTCACATGTTCAAGGTTAATCCTTTGGCTGCTGCCTCTATTACATTTTGTATGTAGTGTTTAGACGTCAGTTCTCGAGACATGGATTGCAAATGGGTATGAAAAATAGACTTCAGACTCCACTACAAAATCTACTTTAGAAGTGGCATTATTTAACAAAAGATTAGTTATTTTCAGAAACTAACTGACTATTTTAAAATAGAATTGTATGTAAATTTACATTACACATTAGACGAAGGTGGCCTGTTACGTTGAAATAGTAATGAACCAACAATAATGAACAGCCTAGGTATATATGAGAATTACCTTAGTAAAATGGTAAATGATCTCAGGCATTTTACAGCCACCTATAGTAATTATGAAATATTGTAAGGTCACTGGCGTCTCCTTCAGAATTATAAAATTGGACGTATCAAAGAAGTACTTTGAAATTGTATTTCTAATAGGAATAGAGACCTTCATTTTACACCATTTAAAATAAAGGAACGTTTTATTAAAGATTATCGACATTGGGTGATGGCTGAAATGTTTAAGATTATCTGAAAGAAACTGATAACTTTTTTATTCCTGATAAAACAAGCTTTTTCAACTTTATAGAGGCAAACATAAGACTTCATCTTGTTTATTTTTGGTGTCATAGTTTGGATAATATTACCTAGTTTTAATAAACTTTGCTTTTGTAGTTTGTTTACAACAATAAATAACGCACATAATATATTGATATGAAGCAAAAAGAGTTCAACTTAACAATTTAAGTTAATTTAGATAGAATCTAAAATTGCTTCAAAGTTCTTTAAAAATCGGTTTCACTTTTAAAAAAATTGTAGCTGGAGGTCTTATATAAACAAATCTACAAAAAATCTCCATTTTTCATAATTATTTAATTTACTGTGTTATTAAATAGCACATAAATTTGGTTTAAAAATCTAGTAGTATTCACATTTGAAACTAGTGAGTAAGAAATGTTCATTATATAACTGACAACAGTGAACTGACGATGATTTTACAGTTTTTATTTCAAACTATATCTTTTACGACTCCTGATTTCCCTACTAACTGTACTACCTGTTAAGTTCCCCAACCTGTAATAAGTGACTATCATCACTCATTTAAATATAAAAGGGGCCAATAGGGTATTAATAAAACAGTGATAATTTCATTAGTAACCAATAAGTATAAACCTTTATTAAACTAGTTATAAGGCAGTACAAGACCTGATTACCATATAAAAATGAGTATTATTCCTCTTACAATACGACCCTACAACTGATTAGTAAATATACCACTAAAGCATTGGACAACATAAATGCTATGGGTTATAAATAAATGACATAATAAAAACTTAAATAATAACTAATTAAACTTAAAACATAATAAAAACTAAAAACATAAATAAATGACAAAATAAATGGGTTTCAAACAAAACACAAAATTAAGAAATGAGCCAGCTACATTGTTATTACAGGATTAATAGTTATTACCTGGAACAAATATAAGAAAATAATACTATAATGCTTACCCAATAACTTAATTATTTGCCAATTATATAATCAATCATACACCTGTACAACTGATTTTATACATATCTTCTCATCTTCTCCCCACTTTAAATTGAGGAGTTTGTATGATAGAACCTGTCTCCTGGACCCTCGGCTACCTGGGCCTGGACGGGACACCCCCCAGCACTGGCAGCCGCCTGCGGCTGTTTCCTTAATGAGTCACTTACTGGCATCCCCACTAGGTGAACTAACTTTTTTCCCGGATCACAATTTTTGAATTTTTATCAAATATTTGAAAAGTACATAAAAAAATAAGATTAACAATATAAAACTCAATAAAAATTGAACAATAATGAGGTGGTCTGTTTATTTGTATAGTAACAGTATAGTTGGTTTTGTGTAACGATATGACGATTAAATTACATTGGAATTGACAACAATTCTAATAAAATAATTTTTAAACTAAGCTTATAAAAGATTAGAGGTAACAATCCAGTTTCATGAGAAAAATCTGTATTTTGCGTTATAACGGTACTACCACTTGGAACATTGGACTTTCGCAGCGGAAGTCTGACTCATGGTAGCTAATCTATTTCTGAAAATTGCTTAATCAACTGCTTACGAGTTTCTAGGGGTGAGGGTATGAGGGTAGTTTTCAGTTCAAAGTGAGTGTTGGCCACAGTAACATCGTGGTAAATTAAATAGCCACTGTGTTTTCATTTAATTTTTTAGTTAGCGAATTTTTAAATTAAGCATTTCTTCAATTGAGTTTACTATTGCATATTTTTTGCTATTATCTTTTTTGTTATGTGAGTATTTGTGTGTTAGTTTTTTTGTTTACTTTTATTTTTGTGAATATGCCTCCATCAAGTGAAAAGCGTGCTGGGACAGCATACAATTCTCAGGCAAGAACGATTATTGCATCTGTTTTGCAATACTTCGAGCGGGAACGTAACAACAAGGGACCGTTATTAGATCTTAAAAGGTGTCTGAAAGAGTGTCTGCAGCTTGCAATATTTCCACCAGAACTTTGAGCAGCATAAGATTGCAGTTAAAACAATCAATGGAAGATGAAGCCTCCTCAGCGAGCCAACATGAATTTGAAGAAGTGGACCAAAGCCTACCTTCTGACGAAAATCCGACTGTTTCTGTAAGTTACGATACGAGTGTAAGAAACACCAATCCTAGGGCATATTATGTTCCTAAGCTGTGCACACCGAAGAGGAAAAAGCCTTTTAAATCGATAATAACAGAGCTGGATGATTTTCAAAAAATTGCAATCAGAAACCATGTACTGAACTATTACAGACGTCGAGAAGTACCTACCCTCTGAAAACTTAAAACAAGCTTACGTAAAGCTGATTTGTTTAGTGACTGCATACAGACGTTGGCGAGGGTTTTAAATAAGATTGGGTTCAAATGGAAAAACTAGACAATAGAAAAATATTAATGGAGAAACCATCAGTAGCTCTTGCCAGATGCCGGGTTTTAAGAAAAATTCGAGATATAGACTTCAAAACGTGTATTTTTTTAGATGAAACCTGGATTAATGCGAACACTTCGAAAGACTCTTGATGAACTGATGACACCATAAAGTGTTCTGTAAATGCTCCATTAGGAAAAGGCAAGCGATTAATAATTTGTCATGCTGGGGGATTCCACGGATGGATAAAATCGCCACCGCTAATTTTTACATCTAAAAAAACAGTGGATTACCATGAAGAGATGAACTACGAAGTATTTAAAGGTTGGTTTTTTGAAGTGCTGCTCAAATCCATTCCGGCTGGTTCAACTATTGTGATGGATAATGCATCATATCACTCTCGAATAGCAAATAAAGTGCCAACATAGGCCTCAAAGAAGTGTGAAATGGAAGAATGGCTGAAATCGCGCAATATCTCCTTCTCTCCTGACTTGCGGAAGCCCGAGTTATATAACCTGATAAAGCTACACAAGCCTCAAGTCACAAGTTACGAGATCGACAAGAAAGCCTCTCAGCTTGCGTTCAAAGTTGTACGACTTCCACCATACCACTGCAACTACAATCTGATTGAACTCGTATGGGCTAATCTGAAACGGTTTGTTGCTGCACGAAACACCACCTTCAAGCTGAACGATATTCAAAATTTGTTCATGGAAGCAGTGAACTCTTTCACCCCGGATAACTGGAGAAGTTGTGTACAGCACGTCGAAAAAGAAATTGAGGCCGATTGGAAAGAAGAAGGACTTGATGACATTAGTGTCCAAGAATTAATTATTACTTTGGCACCTGGTGACTCGGATAACAGTGATATCGACAGTGATGACAATCCCGACTTGGGAGTGTCACCTCTGGTGTAATCAGATATGAACAGATTTTTTTTAAAAGTTATGAGGACTTAAAGGTTAAAAAATTCAGGTTTTCCTAACTTTTCCCAAGCTAGAAAAATGTATATATTTATATGTATGAAAAAATAAATCAAAACCATTAGTATCCTGCAGTGATTTTGAAAAGAGGGCGGAAAAACAATTAAATTAGTATCTTGAATTATTATCTTGATTGTGGTTCTGAAGAAATTAAACTTTTATTATTTACAATAATTCCCTAAGTAATAAAACATTTTATGTTTTGATAAACTCACTACCGTATGCACGTTGTCCTATGCTTTACTTACGGGAAATTGGTACAATTTTGATACCTGTTCTATTTACTAACATTTGGATAACATCGGTACTTGGGTTCTTAATAATCTTATTAAGTAATTATTTTTGCATCGATGGCCCCCTATTCGCAGCTAACTTGTAAAATCTACATTATGTATATTTTAAAATTTTCTTATGTAAGTTTGTATAATATTCATTGTTATTATGTAAATATTGTGCCTTTGTCATTATTATTTAAGATATGTATATCACTAACATTTGGATAAAATTTGGTACATGGGTTCTTAATAATCTTATTAAGTAATTATTTTCGTATCGATGCCCTATTCGCAGCAAACTGTAAAATCTACATTATGTATATTTCAAAATTTGCAATTTGCTTATGTAAGTTTGTATAATATTCATTGTTATTATGTAAATATTGTGCCTATTATTGTGCCTTTGTCATTATTATTTAAGATATGTATATGATGTGCTTTTAGATTATTTTGTTAAAGTTCATGTGAAAAGTGAAAGTTGTAAAATATTGATTGAATTATAAATGAATCGGTAAATGCTAAAAGGGAAGAAGTCAATTTTTTTGACATATTCGTTTTATGACTGAATAATGTTGTGTTTATGTAGCTGCACCAATTGGTGTTAAAAGGGCATCTGAAATAAATTTACTGTAGTAACCATGGCTACATGAAATCTAGGCTTTTTGTTAAAAGGGCTGAAGTCTGGACTTCCGCCTTTTTAACAAAGATTGGTTAACCAGCAGCTGAGTGGAAAAACAACATAACCTCAAATTCTGCTGCTGTAGTTTCTGAATCAGTGTGTGTATAGTTTTGGTACTTATTTAAATATCAATAGTATTTATATTTTAATGATTATTTGATGGAGAGAAGTAGTGGTAGTGACGAGGATGTCAATGTAGGAAAGAAGAGGAAGCAAAATCCTCAGAACTACAAATGATATAAAATTAAAAATGCAAGTTCCTGAAAATGACTATGACGAGCTACATGTGTATGCAGACAACTGCGGAGGGCAAAACAAGAATCATTGTTTATCCAAACTGTTTCTAGCCCTCACCGACTTAAAACGATTTAAAAAAATAAATCAGTTCTTCCCTATCAGAGGACATTCTTTCCTCCCCTGTGATAGGGATTTCTCCATCATCAAACAAGAGCTAAAGAAACATGACAGAATCTATAGTGTTCATGAAATCACTGAGATCATCGTCAAAAGCAGCAAAAGCCATAAGTTCATAGTGGTAGAAGTAGACAGCCCTACAATGGTTTACAATGTGAAAGATTGGTGGCCAACCTTTTACAAACGCAATATTGCGTCAGAAGAAACCAAAAAGAAGCGCAAAGAAGAAAGAATCTTTTTCGGAATAAGCAAGTTCCACCACTTTGAGTACAACTCCGATCAACAAGGAGTCTGTAAAGCAAGACAGGAAATCAATGGAATCGTTACGCATACATTTAAAATGAGAATGATCTCCTGTGCTGACAATGAGCTGCATCTTCCAAATCAAATAGCTTATCCAACAGGGAAAGTATCTATTAAAATTCCAAAACTTAATGACTTGAGGAAGTGTTTGCAATACATAGACTACCAAACGAACCTGCTCAGTTTTATGAAGAAATTATCCAATGGCCTCAAGACAACATTCCTGATGCGGTTGAAAATGTTGATGAGACAGAATAATTATGTATTAATAAACTAATTATTATAATCATTTTTCTTCATTTTCCCGCCTAATTAACGCAAGGAACAATAAAACTGAGGTAAACTTACCGTTGGTTTTGGGATAAATGTTAAAAGGGCTGAAGTCCGCCAGTTTTAAGTGCTTTTAACTATCACATAAAATTATTTAATTTTTTGTACACAATAATTTTTTGTTCCTACATACATGGTTTACTAAAAAATTTCATCTAAATTTATTAAATGTGCATATTTAGTAACTTACTCAGTTTTTTTTGATTTCCCGAAAGTTTACTTAATAGGACTTCCGCCCTTTTAACATTTACCGATTCAAATATAATGTGCTTAAAAGTAGGAATAGTCTTATTTTTCAAATCCTTGTCAATTATTTAGATTCACATTGGTAAAATGGCCTATGATATTAATTTTTACTCAATAACGCAGTGTTTGGCTTTATTATTCTAACTCAGTAAACTTGCAATAATTTACTTCTCAGAAATATTTTAGCCACAATGAGTCAGACTTCCAATGCAAAAGTCCAATGTTCCAAGTGTTGGTACCGTAGATTTTTCTCGTGAAACTCGATTGTTACTTCTAACCCATGTTACTCATAAGCTTATTTAAAAAATTATTTTATTAGAATTGTTGTCAATTCCAATGTAATTTAATCGTCATATCGTTACACAAAACTAACTTTATTGTTACTATACAAATAAACAGACCACATCAATATTGTTCAATTTTTATCAAGTTTTATATCGTTAATCTTATTTTTTTATGTACTTTTCAAATATTTGAAAAAAATTCAAAAATTGTGTTCAGGGAAAAAAGTTAGTTCACCTAGTGGGGATGCCAGTAAGTGACTCATTAAGGAAACAGCCGCAGGTGGCTGCCAGTGCTGGGGGGTGTCCCGGGCCAGTCCCAGGTAGCCGAGGATCCAGGAGACAGGTTCTATCATACAAACTATACAATTAATATCTAGATATTATATTAGCTATGCAACTTTCACCGTACCATGGAGTAGTATAGTGTGGACAAAACTGTCTGATGGCCAACACCATATAAAGTTCTCTAAAACTAACTATTACATATGCATACGAAACAATATAAACTAGATAAACCCAAAGTGAATGGCGTATAGCATAGGTAGAGACTGAGAACTTCTCCCAGTAGTTCTCAAGTGGAAGCGGGCTGTAGGTACAGTCAAATCTGTAAGTTTGTCTTGATAGATATTGAATGCCATGCTCGTTGTACTTTTTAGTTCCAGTTCATAATTTGTTTTTATGCTTCTTGTATTTCTCTAGTATTTTAAAGAAATAATATGATTAAAATGGCTGCATTGCAATATAAATGTTATTATTTCAGCTATTTTCATTTGTTGTAAAATTTAAAACGGATATTGTTTACATTATAATTAATTAAAAATAACTACAGCTGGTTTAAACTGCATTACATTTACATGGGACTACACTAGCGCTTCACAATAAAGTTTCCATCAACAAGAAGTCTTATTGGTAAAAAAAGTGTTACATGATTTAACAAACTCGAATGGGATACCAAACTAAATCTGTTTTTCTTTTGGCTATATAAAATCTCAAAATGTAGGAGTCTCCTTCATGCTGAGATCCTCAAGGGGTGTCGGGAGCTGAATTATGGTAAAAAATTACTTTTTGTGTTTTTTATATCAAATTATTCGGCATTTAATTGCCGTTAATTAGAAACCAACCATATAAAAATCGGTTCATTGGTTGTTAAAAAAAAATAAAAAGTTATACGTTAGTGTATACTGATTTTTCTAGGATACTTCAGGATCAGCTGCAACATTTTGTGTAGTACTCAATTTATTTTTCAAAAGAGAGGTGTTGTGATATTATATTTCCTACAGTTGGCACACCTGTTCTTTAGGTTCGTCACCTGTTGTTATTTCAGTCATATTTTTCTTGTTTACTAGTTAGTTGTTGTTGATGTTTGATGTTTATAACCTTCAACATTGTTTTCAAATGTGAATGATATTTAGTGTAGCATTTGACTGTGAAATATATTACAATTAAATAGTAAAAATGCCTAGATTTTCAAATAAAGTGTTTAAAAGACGTAAGAATGTAGGGAAACCTAAAGTTGTGTGTGTGCAACTAAAGTTGCACTAAAGTAAGTTTTATTTTCATGGTTACTGCATGTTTCCAATAAAAGGGAGTTTTCTGAAAAACATTGTATTTTTTTCGAATAAGGTACATTTTTTCAAAAACTATTCGTGATAGCTCAATAATTTTTTTTTTTTTTTTAATGTAGATCCAATCAACCTCTACAAATTAACACAAGGTTTTAATAAAATGTTAATGATTTTTTTTTATTGACACTTTTGTATAAAAATTTAGTAAAAGTTTTAGTATTTTTTAAAAATTCTGAAAAATCACAAAAAAAATTTTAAACTAAAACCCTTGAGTTAAAATGTCCAAGTAAGTATGCACAATCAAATAAAAAAAAATCATTATGGTATCATGAATATATATATATTTTTTTTTTAATGTTCCCTGAATTTATAGAATTTAACATTAGTTTATATGGAGCTCCCGACTCCCCTTAAGGAAAGCAACAGATTGTGCCCTAGAGCCTGAGCTTATTCTGAGCCAAGCTACCCTGAGAGGATGAGATTCTTGAGCAAGGCTAAATCTAGAGAAATGCTGCAACGCTGAAGGCCAATGTCTTTAAACAAATGGATACACAAACATGCTTACATATACATAGAAATATGGATAGGCAGACACAAACGGCATGTAAATCTAACACATTAAACATATGATACCAAAAATAATACATGCTGGACAAGGGAGAGTTGTAATTCAATTGTTGATCCTTCAAGATTACAGAAATGTCTCAACATATATGAAATAACAAACTCCTCAAACTAAAAATTGTCTTTTATACCACCATTTGGTTGGTTATTTTTCTAGATAGGACTTTCAAAAATGATCACCATCCCTTCCATATCATTATTTTCATTTAAGTTTTGCCAGATACTGGCTACATAATTGTCAAATATTAAAGTTATTTTGGCCGTCTTACCATCATTTTCTTCTTTTTCTACAAAGTTTTCTTCATTAGTATCAAAGATTTTACTTAAACCTTTTACAAAACTTGTAGTAGATACCAAACCTTTTGATTTTCCAATGCATCTGTACAAACCCGTTTTCTCATCGTTTGGTGTTTTCATACATGGTATCAATAATACAGGTTCTTGTTCTTTAAGTTCTTTGCATTTTTTATAAACCAAATCAGGTAATGTTGGCAATTGATTGATATATTCCATAGATTTCATCATGAAATGTTTTTTGGGGTCACCATGAATACCTATTGATATATTAAATTCATCAATATCAAATGACTGTCCTGCAAATTCACGAACAGCCTTGACAAGTCTGTTGTAGTGTGCATAGCTCTCCTCAAACTTGTTATCAACTAATGTTTTTACACTTAAGAAGATTTCTGGCAAATCATTACCAGTTATTTTCTGTTGACCAACTACAGGAAACATCATGGTCGGGTACTTATTAACAATATCTGCACTTGTGCTTAGTAAAAATTCAGTGATTGGGGCTAAGTCGTGCGACAGAACATCCGATTTCTTCACAGCATTGTAATGAAATACATTCTCATTTTGACAGTTTTCAAAAATTTGTGTTCTATATGAATTACTTTCATAGTAATCAATGTTAGTACTGCTTGCAACTGAAAGTAATTCGATAGGTACTGATTTTCGAGACAACTTGTTCCTTATGTAATCCCAAATTTTTTGGAAAGTCTCCTTAACTTTATCTGTCATGTAGTCAATTTCAAATTTGTATTTATTATGAAGACGACGTAGTATTTCAAAGATCCGTGGTATATCTTGCATTAACTGCATTGGATTCCTTTTTGCTGAACTAATTAGGTTCAATAATTGACCAACGAGAGAAGCAAAATCTGTGTCAATTAAGGATATAAATGTCTTTGCAACTGACTTCAATGCTCGGCTTAATAGCATTTCTGGTTTAGCATTAAATAAAACAGTTGAGGCAGCTAAAACAGCTACAAATCCCCATTTTGCTACAGTCCACCAACCATGTGAAACCTGCATTATAGTAGTTGCGAAATCGACTTTCAATATCCTGTCTTCTCTGTACTGTCCACCAACAGGGAAACAGAACTTACATTGAGGTAAAGCTTTGCTAGCATGTTTCATAAAATCATTCCAGGTCTGGTAAGATAAACATTGCATGTCAATAAAGGTTTTTCTGTTTCCGAACTGTATTACAAACACCGGCATTTTATGTAACTGACCATTAACTTTTAGATCTGTAACAATGACAATAAAACTCAATTTTACATTCCCTTTATGCTGTTTTATAATCGTCACAGCCATATTGGCTAACAATTTGTTACCTTCTGGTGGCTTGGGTTGTAGGTGGTCTCCCAAGACTCTTTTAACTATACGTACAACATCTCTATGGTTATTTGTGTCCAAATTTTGTTGCTGTAGAAATCTTGAAGTGTTTAGAACAGTAAACTGTTCCTTGACAGCCTCTATTTGCCAATTTTCACCCATGATTAGCTCACACCCTAAAAAAATAAGATCAAGCGAGTTGAAGAATATTATATTAATGCTTAACTTTCATACAAGTACTAACCTAAGCGATAAAACCTAAATTCTAATTGCAAACCAATGGTTATTTAAAAATATTAAATAATTTACACTTTGGATACAAGGTATTACAGTAAACTTCCTCTAATTAATCTAATAGGTTTATTTAGAGCTCTAATAAGCTTTTGTTTTCAATCGTGCCGGATTACAGGATGTACTTAATGTAGCATGAAAATCTGGAACTACACAAAACATTACAGTAAAACATGGTTTCTATTCTTCAAATATCTGATATGTAATAATATACAACATATTTCAAGATTATTTAAGTAATAACTGTAAAAACTAATAAAAACAATTCTTAATTATAAGAAAAACGCAGCAAGAAGCAGCCTAATCAACACTCTAGACAAAATGGCTGACACTAAAACGTTACATAAACGATGTCACAGTGGTAGAGCACAGAACTTGAGTGACGGTCCTATACGATGTTAAAGGAAGTTTACTGTAGATTTAAAGTTTCTTTGATACCATTTAAATTAAATTTTTTTCATGCAACAGATATGTATAGGTATTTTAAAATTGTTTAGCATATTTCAAAATGCAAAGTGCCAACTGTGTCTTTACGCAAACGACTCTAATTTATTAGTCTCTGCCAAAACCGTTATTGTTTTAGAAATTGTTGCTAATTTAGAACTTTCAAAATTACAAGATATTTTTATAAGAATAATTTATTTTTAAACTTAAGAAACAAACTTAATATTCCTTCTACAACAAAACAAATTAGATCTAACTTAACACCTTATATTCGAGTAGGATACAGTGAAGTAAATCAAATGAACACAACAAAATTCTTAGGACGGTCATATTGAGCAGGGGGATATTGAGGGGGAGGGGAAGGGGAGGGGAGGGGAAGAGGAAGAAAGACTTTTTTAGAAATTTTCGAATTTTTTTTGAATTTTTTTTCTTTTCCAAAATTTATTAAAAAATTTATCATTTATGGAATTTTATAAATTTTTGAAATTATTCCACTTTTTTCAAAATTTTTGACTTTTTCGTAATTTTTGACTTTATAAGTGTACTATGTGTAATAAGTTAGAGTACTATGGTATTAGAAATAAGGAATTGCAACTGGTTGAAAGTTACCTTAGTCATAGAAAACAAATTGTATGTGTAAATAACTGTTCGTCTGACCTGTTAAGTGTAATGAGAGGGGTACCCCAAGGCTCCGTCCTTGGACCCTTTTTATTCTTAGTATTTATAAACGATTTTAGTTATAATATACCTTTAACATCAGTGCTATATGCTGATGACACAACATTGATCTGTTCTGATACTAATGGTTCGGGTGCCAAGTCTCAACTTGCTACATCTCTAGAACTAGCTAAAGTGTGGTATTCTGCCAATAACTTAATTTTAAACGATAGTAAGACTGAGCACATAATTTTTTCGTTGAAAAATAATTTTGATTTAATAGATGACAACTTTCTTAAATCAGTCAAACTTCTTGGTATTTCTTTAGATAGTGCACTTTGCTGGGATGAACATGCTTTTAGTCTTTGTAAGAAATTGTCAAGGGTGCTATTTTTAATACGAAAACTAAAGAATTGTGTGAGTCCTGATGTGTTATTGATGGCATACTTTGGTCTTTTTCACAGCCATTTAAGTTACGGTGTACGTCTCTGGGGCAATTGTAGTGCTGCTAAAAAATCTTTTATTTGGCAGAAGAAGGCAGTACGAGTGTTGGCTGGAATATCTAATCGGGAATCCTGCAGAGAATATTTTTCCAAATTTAAAATCATGACACTTGCCAATTTGTATATTTATAATAATTTAATCTTTGTTAAAGAAAATATAAATGGCTTTAATACTCATAGTTTAGTACACGATTATCAAACAAGAAACAAACAAGACTTAGTTACACCAAGCATTAGATTAAGTAAAACAATGAAAAGTTACCAATATCAACAATTTAAATTATTTAATAAGCTACCATTAACAACTAGACTATTACCAAATAATAAATTCAACCAATTTATATCTAAGTGGCTTAAGGGCAATGTTTTTTATTCAGTTGAAGAGTATATGACTTGTGATATTGTATGACTAGTATATTTGTAATATATACCTACCTTTATTTTAATCATAGTTACTGTTGTAAACATAGATATACTCGTATATATTATTTATTTTTAGATATAAACTGACGAAGCCTATTGTAATTGTATAATTATTTAATGGCTAATAAAAATCTTGAATCTTGAATCTTGACCACCTGATAGGAAAAATTTAATTCTGGTTTGTATTCCTTAAAAAGAATGTCTTTCTTTTATAACAGTGACACTTTTAAAGTTATTTTCCATTCAAACATGCAATCTTATATAGATTATGGAATTTTGGTTTATGGAGGAACTTCATCTCAAAATTGAAATAGAATATCAGGTGTAAAACAAAAAAAACTCTGATAATCAGTTTAAATAAAAAATGCGATGAATATGTTAACACGTTCAATACTGAAAGAGGACATAATTTCGCACCCGTCAGGCTGAGTACGAAACACTATCATATAGTACTGGGGGGTATGGGTACCAGGGAGTGGTGGCACCTTTCAAGCCATTCTGACAACACCTTGCATGCAGCGTGGGTTCGGCTGACTGGTCCACACCTGGAATCAACTTTCAATTGTTAGCTGCGTAGAGCTACCCTCTGCCACTGGGTGTTAGTCCACCTACATAACCAAGTGAGAGGGGCCTTAGAATAAGGTGTTAAGCGACCCATGCCTAGTCTCAAACTGGGGGCTTAATATTCAGTACCTTAACGGAGCTTTCTGGAAACCAGGGGGCACCCAGTCGTAAGTACCCCAAACGAGTCATTGGAGAGGAGGACTGCAGTAACCCGGTACTCGTGGGAATTGTATGGAAGCTGACACTAACACAATTGATTTGTTGACAGACGGGGTAACTCCCGAAGGCCTGCTGATAGACAACCTCAGCTTGTCCTCTCCAGCGCCGGCTCTGCCTGCAGGAGAGGAGGATGCGCTGCTTCGGTCTGAGGATGAGAGTTCTCAGAGTAATCTTCAGAAGATGGATATGGGTGGTCCGCCTAAGAAGAGGATCCCCCGAGACCAACTTCGGAAAGAGGGGGCTCTTGCCAGAGGTGAGAGAATCCTTTCGAAGGTGG
The DNA here is from genome assembly GCA_035578905.1 of Stictocephala bisonia. Taxonomy (NCBI): domain Eukaryota; kingdom Metazoa; phylum Arthropoda; class Insecta; order Hemiptera; family Membracidae; genus Stictocephala; species Stictocephala bisonia. Next base: position 2,141,433 of record JAQJVL010000030.1, on the reverse strand, counting down.
AGAGGCAACAAGCTTGGGAGGAGAAACACGGTGCAAGGAACAAGCCGTCATTTACGTCTGGCACCTCAGGAGGCCAAGATGACAAGACAGCCTCCTCGCGAGTAGTTACCCCCAAAACCAACCAGCAGGCTTCGTCCTCTGTCGCTTCCAAAGGTCCCGGTGTGAAGAGGTCGCGTTTGGAACTGACACCAGAGGAGCTTGAAGGTGAGAAGAAGAGGGCTAAGCGGCAAAGCAGCACTCTTAGAGAAGTTGTGGGTAAAAAAGCTGGCCGTTGTCAAGCAAGAGCATCCCGTACAGATTCTGACGGAGGAGCAGGCAGTCTCTGTTAAAAGACAGTTGACGTTGCATGCTCTCTAGGGAGTAAAGATTAAAGTTACAAGTTGCCATGTTGAGGCTGGAGCGGTCGTGATTGGTTGCGCCAATGCTATGACCAGAGAATGGCTTGAAAACCAGGTCTCAGATATGAGCCTTTTCTATGGTGTACAACTACGACTGGCCAAGAACCTGGTCAAGGTGCTGAAGCTGATCACGTTTGTTTTGGTAACAACTTGTGCTGTTACTAAAGCTGAGGTCCTTTTAGGACTGAAGAAGCAAAACCAGCTGAACACTGATCACTGGGTGGTTGTTTGGTGCACCCCAATGGCCTATTCCTAGTGATCATGGATGATGAAGACTCCCTTAAGAGACTGAATGCCCTCTCATTGCGACCCTTTCTGGGGTTGGAGAGGATAACATTCAAGCCTAAGGAGGGACCCAAGCCCCCACATCATTGGAGTGGCATTGGTACACATCAACCTTCACCACTCCAGAGCGGTCACAGCCAAACTCTGCCAGAAAATTCTCTCCGACGACGTAAGAGTGCCATGGATCGTTGGAGGGAGAGTGATGGGGCTCGGCACTGCTAAAAGGACACAGCTGTAACTGAGGTATATTTGCCAACAAGTGACGATGACGTCACAATCTTGTTCGCATCAGTATACCTGCCTTACAACTCTGAGGAGCTCCCTCCGTCCCCTATGTTGAGGAGAGATGCATCAACAACATCTGGTGGCAGGGTTGGATGCGAACGCCACACTGTATGGAGGAGCACCAACATAAATGAACTGGAAACGAGAGGGCAGACCACTGTGCGAGGAAAGTTACTGAGGAACGTCTCGTTGGCCCAGAGTCAGCATGCACAGTTGCTTACAGCCTTGCGAAGAGGGTTGCCTCTACATGGGTCGCCGACAAGTTCCAGGAGACCTGGGAGGCAACGCCAGGTAACAGGCAAGCCAACGAAGTCCTGTGGGGGCCGTTGTACTCTAACACGGCTGAAGGTCTTTCTCTTGCAAGATCAGAACTCCAAAGGGTGGTTGGTAATGAATGAACAAGATGGGGTTCCCAAACCCCATTCTCTTGTGTAGGAAATGTGGGGAGGAGGAGTCTGGCCAAGTTGTAGCACAGGAAAACCTAATCAAGGCAATTTCGAGGTTCTCTAAGTACCTTGGATTGGATGAGGTTTGAAGTCCTGTAAAGGAGGGTGCACAATAAGCTTTTTTGCTTAGGGGCCATGACCAGGTTTGAAGCCTGGCCCTCCAAATCGTAAAAAAAATCACAAAGTACAGGCACCCCTCACAGAAATAGCGGTATCTGAAAACGAAATACACCAAAATGTTCACCAAGACTGCCACTACAAGTGATGAGAAACACAACGTTCCTGGGCAACGGCTAACCTCACCCTGAATAAATACATTTCAAGGGTGGGTAGTGCATTGTTCCATGTGCACCGACATACACGCCATAGCAGCACTACATTGATCAATGTAGCCCGCACAGGACGTGTTAAAGAACAATTTACAAGTTTGAGAATATTGGCAGTTTGGAGCTTATATTAGTTGTTAGCCACTTTTTGACACTATTCTTTTAAACAGATCTCAGTACTATATACTACTATATATTAAAGTGTCAAGTATCTCTGCTGACACTGTTGAATCACTTCCAAACTGGTATAGGCAGATGTAACGACTAGAAATATAAACAGGGATTGACATCAAATCAATCATGTGACTGTGGGGATTCCATCCAAACAATGAATCACATTGTTAAAGCTGTTGCTCCATTAGTTGAATGGGTCCACTGTAGTATTAACAGAGAGTTTAATCGTGAAAGGAATGAATGAACACTTCAAAGTCACTCATGACGATTCTGTTAAAATCGTATATTTAACAGTCTTTACCTAAAAACTTAAGAGTTTTTGGAGTTCTGTTGGTGAAATGGGAATTGAACATAAACAATTACTCCTCCATTGTGAAGTTCTGATCAGGTTGTTTGAGCTTCATGGTGAGGTACGGCTGCTCTTATCACAGTTGCAAAAACAGAAAGAAAATCAAAAGCTGAAGCCTTCTTAGACAACTGACTTATTAATGAGATTTGGCTGATAAAAGTTGGCTTACTTAGCTGACGTATTTGGTTATCAAAATAGCCTACTCTTAATTTGACCTTGCAAGGAAAAGACGTCCATAAATTCTTTGTACAAGACAAAGTTGACGCAACTATATAAAGATACAACATTAGTCTGATTAAGTTCATATTTTATTGATGAACAAGATCTGTTTATTTAAAGTTTCCTAGTCAAATTGAACTTAACCTAAAGTTATTTCAACCACTAGAGTTAAAATAAATAAATTAAAAAAAAAAAAAATAAAGAAAAGATATTTTCATTCAATCCTAACATTGAAGTTTTAGTGCCAATCAAAGTAGTCCCAAAAATTTCAGTAATATTTTATTGTTAGTTAAATACAGAAATTTTCATTATTATTGATAGATTGTGATTACAATAATGCTAACTATATAATTTCATGTCAAACCTGTATTGAGTTGTTGTATTTGAAAAATTAAAATGGTTTTTGATTACTTTCATAATTTTGTTTTTTCTCCTGTACATTGTGAATATGAATGAGTCATTATTGCATATTTCACCAGCAAAAATCTGTTGTAAAAAATAACATTTATGCTAAAGGTTTTATATTTTGTCATATTCCCTAACTTTTGATAAATAAATTTATGACAACTATGCTAATTAATTTTAACATTTAAGTTAATGTTAGAAAAGTTAAATAGTCAAATTATATATTCAAATAGCATATATTACGCAGATGGTAAATTATATATATTTTATAGCCTAGATAAGGAAATATGATATTTTAGTCCCCTATGGACCGTGGAGATGTTCCGATTAGAAAAGGCGGGTCACAAGTTAAGAGGTGGGGAAAACTGGCATAGGGTATCCTAACCAAAAATTTAAAAACACTCTTAAGAAGATACTTGAAGAAAAGGCATATTATTCTTCGAAAGAGTTTGATGAAAAAAAGGCAAAAGATCAGGGCACCTACAAAGTATAACATTTGATAATTGACCATCTTTGTTATTTTTTTATATAGGCCTATAGGTTTTATACCTTTATCGGTAATTATGAACTTTCTTGCCACCTCTGAAAATACAATTTCATGTTAAAAAAGTGATGAAAAATGAGTTTATATCTCTAGAGGAGTTTGATTTCATCCGCGGAAAACTCGTTTTTTATCGAAAAATCGAAAAACTAGTTTTTTATCTAATAATAAAAACCAACTTTTTAAAAATCTTTTCCGTTATATATCGAGAAATATTTATAATAGACCAAAATAGTTTTTAAATTTGTATTCAGCGCAAAAAAACATCAAAATAAAAAAAGATGATTAAAATACCATTTAAATTAACGGAAATATGACAAAAATACTAAAAGTTGTGATATTGGTTTTTCGAATTTTTCGGTAAAATACGTTATTTCCGCAGAATAAAAAGCATATCTCGTGAAAATACAGGCAATTCTAGACCCATTTCAAGCAAAATGTTCCAAATTTGTTTGGTGGCAAGAAAGTGCATAATTACCCAATTTTTAAACAATCATGTACTGTAAAATATTACAAACAATTAAGCATTTTATTTGATATGTAGTTTCCTAAATAATGTATTAATGTAGTTCAAGACTAAACACACAGATACTATTATTCTGGTTCTCACAAAAATTTGAGGAAAATTAGAGTTCTGATTTAAAATATTACCTTGTGTTTACTACCATTTACTGCCTTGATGCCTGCTAAGTGCTGACACTGGCAGATTTTGAGAAGAAGCAAAATGTAAATTATTTATTAACCCTCCAGGTGCTGTGCTGACATCGCGTAGAGCGATGTTAGGTACGCAATCTATTTAAAACGCACTAGCGGCTTTAAACGACTGAATATTACAAAGTATGTTATATAGTATTGAAGTAGAAGAAACGCGGAACATGTTATACTCTATGGAATACGTCTTTGCTTCAAGACTGCCTCTATACAACAGCTGTTTAGAAGCGCATGTTTTGTTTTCAACACACACCGATTAGTTGTTCAGTGTATTGCCGCTCGGTGTTTGTTTACATTGTAAGTTTGTTATTGTAGTCTATTATTGTTTTATTTTGTGTTTTATTGTATTTTATCATAAAAATGAGTGAATTAAGTAGGTCTAGTGCAATAAGAAATGTGTTAGACGAACTGAATGAACAATCAGACATTGAGAGAATGTAAATATAAATAATAAATCAACTTGCCATTGCTCCAGAATGTAAATTTTTGTACACAAGATATATTTTTTAAATTATTTTAGTTTTATTATTGATTTTCATTGTTATATTTTGTGAACTGAAAACATTTTGAGTTGTAAAAGTGAAAAAAAAACTACATGTTACAATGAAGTGTGTAACTTGTCATGTATTAGTGATTTTTTACGTGGGACTATTTTCTATTTTATACTCTAACTGAATGTGTCCAAGAAGATAACCTATAAGATGTATATATTTTTGTGTTTATTATTAAGTTTTCTACAATGTGTTCATCTTGGATTTTCAATGTTATGTCTTTGGTGAACTGATATATGAACTCAAAGTGAACAAATATAAAAAGAATTGTCTTCTTTGTAAAGAATAATATCCAGCAATAGTTTACCATGAAAAGGTAAGTCATGTTTAAGTATATTTTCTTATTCTATGTTTTTTTCTGAAAATAATGATATGGAATATGTACCATTTTCATTAGGTTTACAGTATTTAAAAAAATATTTTATATACAGTTGCATTCATGATGAAAAACGCCTAGCACTCAAGAAAGTTCATCCCGGCACCTGGAGGGTTAAAGAATACTATAAATCAATCAGACTACTTTCTAACAACTTATTCTTAGTTAAGAAGTAAATGTTTATTATAATACTCCTTACTTCGCGTTGCACCATGAAAAGAAAGAAAGGAGAACAATTAATGATTAAGTTTACTTTGTCTTCCTTCCAGATAGTACACACAATTAATTTTAAAACAGTAATTAGTAATAATAACTTCTTTATAAAATTACATTCCACCCAGTTCAGTTCAGTAGCACCCTCCCCCCCCGCACCATCCGGCGTCCACCTCACCACCACGGAGGTAGTATCCCCAATTTCCATAATACATAATGTAGATTCACTGAGTAAAGAAAAAAGTAGAGTAGTCATAATGCAATAGACTTACTATTATACCATAGAAGGTATATGATAATGCATTCTATCCTCTTTTTTAACAATAATAGCGATCTTAACAACACATCAAAGGAACCTAAATGCCCTCCCAATTCATTCCAGATGTAAATAATGTTGGAGCAACGATGAACACCTTTATTAAAGTAGTAAACAACTTTAAATGTATTAACAGAAACACTGTTAAAATTCAGCCTCAATTATTACAGAAAACTAGTTGATAAGTTAACTGTGGTGTTTGTTTTCATACTTACCAATTGAAACAGAAGAGGGCGTTTAGAGTTGTGCTAAAGGGTGTGCACTTCTCTGTAGATGAAAATGATGTCGCTGATGAAATAAATAAATTGGGCTTCAAAGTCAGAAACGTATCCAATGCTATAAGTACTCGAACAAAACAGCAATTATTAATGTTTTTTTATAAACTTGGAACCTAGACCAAACAACAACGATATTTTCAAAATTCAGTATTTTTTTAATGCAAAGGTAATATTTGAAGCGCCTTATTCCAAACGGGAAATTGTGCAATGCAAAAAGTGCCAGCAATATGGTCATACTAAGGGTTATTGTACTCGCCCATTTAAATGTGGGCAAGCCCATGACACGTCAAAATGCCCAAAGGATAGATCCAGCCCAACCATGTGTGCACTGTGTAATGGGGATCATCCCGCCAATTATAAGGGTTGTGCTGTCTACAAAGAGAGTGTAAGCAAGATGTTTCCAAAGTTGCGTGAAAAACTGTTGGTGAAAACGCTGGCCAAACTAAATCTACTGTTAAACAACCATCGTCTATCAAACCCAATGTCTCGTTTTAGCAGCTGTAAGAACTTGCAAACCAAGACTTGGTACTTAGTACGTCTACCAGCTCTTCCACAAGTAGTAATAGTGCATCAGATGACCATAGTGATAAAAATACTGACCGGAAGTCTGAATCTGTAGCATATTATTTTGAAAGAGTAGAAAAGTTGTTTGTGCGACAATCTGAACAAATAGGGGCATTGCTTAATCTCCTAACTGTCGTGCTTACTAAACTATCAAAATGAACAACGTTCTTAAGATCGCTATTTGGAACGCCAACAGACTGGCACAGCATTGCCAAGAACTAAAATTGTTTGTACATCAACATAATTTGGTTTTAATATTTCTTTCTGAAACCCATTTTACTGACAGAAATTTCTTTAATATACCTTCTTATACTTTCTATCACAGCAACCATCCAGACAACAGATCTCATGGGGGTGCTGCTATTCTAATAAAAAGTCACATCAATCATTACGAACTACAAAATATGCAATTTGACTACCTTCAAGCCTCTAGTTTAGTTGTAAAATGTAGCACAGGATCTGTAACATTTTCGGCTGTGTACTTTCCTCCATGGTATGCCATAAATGGGGACCAATTTCAGGATTTCTTCGATAGCTTAGGTAGAAAATGTATTGTGTGTGGAGACTTCAATGCTAAGCATTACCATTGAGAATCCAGAATTATTAATCCTCGAGGAAGAGTATTGTTTAGAACCGTTCATGACAGCAACCTACAATGTTTATCTTCAGGGTCACCAACATACTGGCCCTCAGATCTGAATAAAATCCCTGATTTACTGGATTTCTTTGTTGTAAAAGGTATTAAACCCTTAAAAGCCTGAATGATTTTTGAATAATATGATTTTATTTAAACATATCACCAAACCTTTTCCAAGTGAATTCTTGTCTAGACTTATCATCAGATCATTCACCTGTTCTACTAATGTTTAGTGCATGTGCATTTAGTCTTGATAAACCTCCAAGTCTTTCAAACAAACACACTTATTGGGAATTATTTAGGACTGCAGTTAGAAATAATATTGATCTAAAAGTCCCTCTAAGAACAGCAGCTGATTTGGAGCAACGAGTATATGAATTTAGCTATGCCATTCAATCTGCAGCGTGGGAAGCAACTCCACTGCCAGCTAACTCTTGCATGCACAAACCTGACAACTATCCACTGTACATTAGACGTATGATTGCTGAAAAACGTATGTTACGAAGGATTTGGCAAACTTCAAGGAGTCCTAATGATAAAAAACATTGTAACCAAGCCGCTAGGCAGCTAAAACAAGATCTTTTCCAAATTAAAAATCAGTGGTTTGATACTTTACCGAGAATCTAACTGTAACTGCTGACACTGATTACTCTCTTTGGAAATCAACACAATATTTAAAACGTCCTAAACAAACCAATCCTCCAGTTAGAAAAGAAGATGGAAGCTGGGCAAAAAGTGTTGAAGAAAAACTGGCATTGTTTTCGCGGTATTTCCTAAATGTTTTCAAACCTTATTCACACTATCCAGATGTTGTGAAAGTGAAATTACTGAATACCTGGATTCACCCCTACAATTGGACTTACCAATCAAATCATTCCGACCTTCAGAGGTAAAGATTGCTATAGATGGCCTTCGACATCACAAGTCTCCAGGATTCTACCTTGTAAGTAGAGAGGTTTTAAATAACTTGCCAAAGAAGGGAGTAATTATGCTCACATATATATTCAACGCAATCATAAGACTAGACGTTTTTCCTGCCCAATAAAAAGTAGCTCAGTTGGTTGTTGTGCCTAAACCAGGAAAACCCTTAACTGAAGTGACTTTATATATGCCTATAAGTCTACTACCGAAACCGTCTAAGTTGTTTGAAAAATTGCTACTTCAACGTTTACAAACTGCTACAAATGACATTTGTTTGGTTCCTGAACATCAATTTGGTTTCCAAGGAAATCACTCTACCATTGAACAGATTCATAGAGTTGTAGAAGTTATTCGAAAATCATTAGAAACAAAAGAATACTGTTCTTCTGCATTTCTAGACGTGTCTCAAGCTTTTGTCAAGGTGTGGCACACTGGTCTATTGTACAAATCCAATAAAATCACTTCCGCACACTTTTTACAGCGTAATAAAATCTTTTCTTTCAAATAGGCAATTTCAAATCAAGCTTCAACATTTTAATTCAGATTTGTTACCTATATAGGCTGGCGTTCCTCAAGGTAGCGTCCTTGGGCCATTAATCATTTGCACGGCGGACATCCCAGTAAACGACGCCACTACAGTACTACCACAGCTACTTTTGCTGATGACACAGCAATTGTATCATCACATGAGGACCCCATAGCGGCGTCTCAAAACTTACAAGACAGTCTTAACCATATTGAAAGGTGGCTGCATAAATGGAGGATCAAGGTGAGTGAAACCAAATTTAGCCATATCACCTTTACCCCAAGACATGGACACTCTCCCCCTGTATCATTCAACAACGTCCCTTTACCTCAAGTGGATTCTGTAAAGTATTTAGGTATACATCTGGATAAGAGATTGACTTGGAGAACACATATATGGCATAAAAGACTGCAACTAAATTTGAAATCCCAAAAACTGTCCTGGCTTCTGAACTACAAATCAAAACTTAGTAAACTTAACAAAATTATTCTTTATAAAATGATACTCAAACCTGTCTCGATATATAGTTTGCAACTTTTGGGGGACGAGTAGTGAATAAAATATTGAAATTATTCAACGTTTTCAGTCGAAGACTTTAAGAACGATTATTGGTGCTCAATGGTTCGTTTCAAACAGAACTATACACAATTTTGACTTCAGCGAACGGGACACCTTTAGAAGTGTTGGGCATCACACAAATAAATTTATTAATAAATGGAATTGTATTTCAGCAAACGGTACATGTGGTAAGAAACATAAATTGCAAGGCATTATTAGGCAATGATTTTTTACTTGATAAAAAGGTAATAATAAACTATGAACATAAAACTTTAAGATTAAAAATGGGAGAAAATTTTCACATTATGAATATGGGACACAAGTGGGTTACTGAAGTATCGAAAAACGGATTTTTTCCAATAAGCTCGTTTTTACCACACAAGACGTTCAGTTAAAACCACTTCAAAGAACTTCAGTACCAATTATAATTCAAGGAGGAAACTTTAATCTCAATTCGTCGGAATTTTTGGCCCACTGCAACATGATAGAAAAAAGGAACTTATTTTGTTGTAAGGCAAGCGATGGGAATTTGTCAAAAGTGGAAATAACAAATTTATCTAGGACAACGACAACATTGTTAAACAACACGTGTGTGGGAGAGTTGCGATATTTTACCAATTATTCTGTCGACTTGATACAGGACAACACTAGTTTTGGCAACATAAATACAGACCAACCTTTACAGGATTTAGCAGGAAACAAAATTGATTTAAATCCAAATTTGTCACCAGAAAAATATAAAAAAGCAAAGGAACTAATATTAAAATATCGCCATGTATTTGCTAAAAATGATGATGATATCGCAATTGCTAATGTTACGCCATGTACCTTTGAAATGAAGACGGAAAAACCAATTCATTGTGCGCCATATCGTTTATCTCAAGCTGAAAAAGTGGAATTAGATCGCCAGATCGATCAATTGGAAAAAGCAGGGATTATAAAAAAAGCTAGGACAGATTTCGCTTCACCAGCATTTTTAGTAAAAAAACCAAACAATAAAATGAGATTAGTTGTCAACTATACTGAACTTAACAAAAACATAGTTCAGGATCGCTTTCCTCTTCCTAGAATTGATACTATTTTAGACACTATGGAAGGGTCACACTATTTTTCAAATTTGGACATAAACCAAGCATTTTTTACCTTACCCTTAGATCCAAAATGTCAGAAATACACTGGATTTGTTACACATAAGGGATTATATGTCTTTCAAACGTGTCCTATGGGAATAAGTATTGCGAGTCAATGCTTTACAAGGGCAATGACTGGTTTATTTTCAGACTTGTTGTACAGTCAAGGAATTGTAATATATGTGGATGACGTATCAGTTGCCAGCCCAGATTTTAACACGGGCCTAGAAAGGCTAGAAAAAGTTTTTCAAAGATTGCAAGAGGGAAACTTGAAAATAAAAACAAGCAAATGTCATTTTTTATATGAAGAAACAAAAATGTTTGGTTTTAAAATAAATAAACATGGAATTCAACCTTTGGAGGAGAGGACTGAAGCAATCAAATGTCTTTCTGCACCTAAGACTTTAAAAGAGGTTCGATCTTTTTTGGGGGCCACCTCTTACTATAGAAAATTTATAAAAAACTACAGCACTATTGCCAGCCCACTTACAGACCTTACAAAAAAGGATAATACGAAATTTAAATGGGAAATAAAGCACCAAGAGGCCTTTGACACTTTAAAGAACGCACTTATTAACCCACCAGTTTTGTGTTTTTTCTCCGACAGAAAGGATACTGTGTTAAGGACGGACGCTAGTTATAAAGGGATAGCAGGTGAACTTCTACAAATTCAAGAAGATGGAACTTTGAAACCTGTTGCTTATGTAAGCAGAAAACTGTCCAAAGCTCACGCTAACTGGTCAGCTAGCGAGATCGAATTATATGCAATTGTTTATTGTTGTTTCCATTTCAGAAGTTTGTTATATGGGAAATACTTTGAAATACAAAGTGACCATAGCAGTTTAACCTATTATACACAGTTTAAAAATCTAACCTCAAGATTAAATAGGTTAGCTTTAAAATTATTGGAGTTTGATTTCAAGATAGTACACAAGACAGGAGCCAGTTTGAGGGTGGCCGATCTTTTGAGTAGATTTCCCACTGATAAGGAAATCGATCAGGAAATTGCTTCAGAAGAAGTCCTAATAAATGTAATAAAAACGATAAACTTAGAAAAATTACAACTGGAAGACCCAGCTTTGTTTAAAATTAGAATGGCATTGACTAATCCGGAGAATGCAGACAAACGATTAATGAGGACATCTAGGTTGTTTGTTTTGAAAGATGGCATTCTGTATCGCAAAATGTTTACTCCATGGCAATCCAAGGAAGTAATCGTGTTGCCAAAAGTGCTGATTAAAGATGTTTTGCAAGCTTACCATAATGCACTAACAAGTGGGGCACATTCCGGCATATCAAGAACATATGCAAAAATCCAGAGTAAGTACTATTGGGAGAATATGTCAACAGACGTTAGGAATTATGTCAAGTCATGTTTGGCGTGCCAGATAAACAAATCAGACAAACAGAAACCAGCGGGATTGCTCAAGCCTATCATTCCGACGTGTCAGCCTTTTACCGACATAACGATTGATTATGTTTCTCCCCTCACAAGAAGCAATAAAAAACAATACATCTTGGTTTGCGTAGATGCAACTACTCGTTACGCTGTTTGTCAAACTAGCGAAAATGCTGATGCCAAAACCACTGCAAAATTTATTTTACATAAAATAATTCCTAGGTTTGGAGTACCATGTAGAATACACTCTGACAGAGGCACGCATTTTGTTTCTGAAATGTTGAAACAACTTTATGAAGGATTGGGAATAGAAATGAAAATTTCCACGAGTTTTCACCCTCAGTCAAATGGTGTGTGTGAACGTTTTCATAGTACGTTAATGACAATGCTTAAAGGCTACGTAAATGAACGACATTCAGATTGGTCAAAATTTGTTGACTTTGTAACTTTTGCATATAACACAGCCACTCAAACAAGTTTGCTTCACTCACCATTCTACTTATTACATGGATTCGAAGCCACACAACCCATAGATTTAGCCATATTACCGAAGATTCCGGACTACGATGTGTTGTTATCACTAGAGGTGCTTCATAAAGTAAGAGCCGAAATACCTGAAATAATTAAGAACGCCCAAGAGAAACAGAAAAACAGATTTGGGGAGGCGTGAAGTTATATATAAAGTAGGGGACCAAGTATTGTTACGAGTTCCTTTTAAGTCAACAAAAGGTTCAAGAAAGTTGGCGCCTCTTTATAAGGGTCCTTTCAGGATCACTAAAGTAATATCACCTTTGAACTATGAATTGGAACTGCTAAGGTATGGAAGATGGCAGAAAGATGTCGTTCACGTTAGCAGATTAAAGGCTTTTTATAAAAAGGAGGCCGAATCAGAAAGTGAGGTTGCAGTCCCTGAATGAATATAATAAAAAAAAAAACCTTTCAAATATTTAAAATGGGGCTTGTGTTCATGTCAATAAAAATCGAGTTTTGTTTATTGTATTGATTTAAAGAGATTTTTATGAATTTTCAGTTTTATTATCATGTTGTACTTTAAGTTTGTTATGTACTGATCTAAACTTACTGGTTTTTTTTTTAGACAATAAGATGTGTATACAGATTAAAATGGAGTCTATTACAAGGAGTTTACAACATGTTTAAATCATATTTTGTTTTATATCTCAATTTGTTTATGATTTTGTATTTTGTTATGTTTTTAAGAAGTATGCTTTGATTTTGGTTTGTATATATAATTATGATATGTTTATTAATAATGATGATTAATTATCTTTCAATAAGTATGTTTACAGAAATTGACGACTGCCAAGAGCGGACAAGGTTGCGCGTGCCATTGGTTGCTGTTTACAAACAAACTAACTATTTGGGCCAACTTGTATAGTCAATACGTGGAATGTTTTGTAAACTTGTTTATGCTAACGCACCTATATTTGTTAAATACGAGGGTGTTTGTAAAACTGGTTTGAAAATTTAAATCTTATTTGTTGGAAAGGGTTTTGTTGTAACAACAGATTTTTTAAATATTTATTGTAATTATTTATATAAATTGATTAATTGTGGTTATTGTTAAAAGAGTTGTATAGAATTTATAGTTTATACCTTTGATGTTATTTAACCAAGATTATATTATTGTCTTATTTAAACTGTTATAAATTATTTTTAAGATTATTTAGAGGTTTATGGTAAATGATAAATAACGAAATAATAAAAATAAATAAAATGATAGTAATAGAAACAATGTTTTTAGCGGTTACCATGTTTTTGGGAACAGTAGAAGGTCATGTGAAGGTTTTTCCAGGTGGACACTTTAAACAATTATATCCATTATCCTTATATGAAAGTTCGGTACCCTTAACCTATATAATACCACATGATTTCCTTGCCTATACTACAGCATCACATTTTTCACTTCCTACGTCTCCTTTCAACAACCCATACTTGGCAAGAATGACTGGAATAGCAGTGGAGTTGGACAGACAGATTGAAGGTTTGCAGACCAGGATGGGCCCGAAGATGAACGCTACTTTAAGAACAAGAGGACAAAGAGCTATAGAATCTATAGGGGATTTCCTCCACTGGGGATTTGGAACAGCTACAGATGGTGAATTGCACAGTCTGACCAACAACGAGGAAGCCGTAAATAAACAGCTCAACGCTCTTCAAGACGTTGTGAAAGGCGACCATGTGGACCTTGTACACTCCATGGACAGTATGAAGGGGTTCTCGACGAACGTCACTAAAGTATTGGCTAAAGTTAATGCGGCTCTGAGGATGATGGAAACCAACGTGAAGAACAACGTACCAGAAGAAGAGGTATTTAGGAGTTTGTTAACTTATATAATACGACTGCAGGCTCAAGTTTACCACAATTTATTCCTGGAGGATTGGGAGGATACCCAGTTGAAGTGTAGAGTAAACTTATTGTCTTCTTCTCTTGTTACTAGAGATGTTTTGACTTCGGACTTAAAGATTTTAGCTACAAATATTTCAGTGGATGGCTATGAGATAGCACTCTCAACGTCCGACATAGAGATATTTTACACTTTGCCTTTAACATCGTGTAAAATTTCACCAGGGAAGATTATTGTCACGGTGAAGATTCCTGTAAAAAGGATTGAAGACAGTTGGACGTTATATGAATACATTCCATCTCCTTTGGCCTGGAAAAACTACACCTGTGTGTTATCACGTGAGCCAGTGTACATCGCAGCGAGCCAGGACAAATATGTGACGATCGCTAGTAAACAGTTGGAAGAATGTAAGAAGACTTCAGGATTATGCTTGATACCACGACAGAGAAAAGGAGGGAGCGTTTCAGCGTCCTGCGCAGAGAAGATGTTCAAAAGAGAGCCTGTAAACAGTCTACGAGAGACCTGCCCGTTCATCTGTGACACTGCACGACAAGGGATATTGATTACAGAAGTTGGGTTTGATTCCTACATAATTACTCATCCTACCAAGTTTCTTTCTTTGAATTGTTCTAATTCCTCAATCCAATTTCCTACAAACTATCCTGGAGCCTTTGAAATTGATTTACCTTGTGATTGTTTCCTAGCCGAAGGAAAATCCATTCTTATATCCCGGAAATATCCTTGTTTTTCAAACAATCATGATCCTATAATGACACATATATTACCTGTACTGTGGACTTCCTTATACAACATTTCCTTAAATCCTTTGGAAAAACTAGCGAGGCCTACTTTTCAAAATTTTTCTAACGTTTTAGATTTAAACTGGAATTTAGTTTCTCCAGCTTTTGTGTTTCATAATCAAATTCCAGAAACTGCCTTTGAGCACGTAGAACTCCCAAACACATGGTACGAAATATATGACGTAGCATCCCTTAAGTATTATATTTTGTTTGGATGGCTAACTTTGTTATCTTTAGGAAATTTATACTTATTTTTTAAACTTTACATTTTGGCTATTATGTCTAGAGACAAGCCACCAAGATTGCCAACCAGAATTTCAGTTTAATATGTATTAGTACTTTGTTTAGGTGATATATATATATGTATATATATATATTAATGGAAAAATTCTGTATGTTTCAATTGGCGAGGGCGCCAATTTAGGGAAGAAAGGGGGATGTCAAGAGATGGGGATAACAAAAAGAAAATATTCATAATTATTTTATTATTAGCCTTTAGCATTTTGTACAATGTATATCAATTTGATGTTAGATTTAGTAGTTTAACTTAGGTGGAGGTCAGATCGAGAGAAGTGTGGTGAAGGTCAGAACTCGGGTCATGGTGCTGGTGGCATTGAGGAGTGGAATATATACGAGGTTGGCGGATGGAGTCGAGAGAGTCGAGGGGACGTTGGTCTCTCGAGTGTAAAGGGAAGGTCCTGGGTTTATGTAGGGTCCTAGTCAGGACTTAAGGATTTTTCTTGTTGAGTCGTAATAAAGGGGAGTTATTTTTAGCCAGTTCGAGTTCGAGACGACCTAACACAAGTAAGTAATAATAATATTAGAACCATAAAGTTTTTATACAGGTCCATTGCCAGCAGCACCATTGCCCAGGTTCATTTGTATTTATGTAGAATTGTATTCATGTGTATTTCAGTTAGAGTTGGAGAACCTAATTGTGTAGCTATTTAGTACTTTATTGTTGTAAGATTTGTGTTGATTACTTGTTTATATTAAGACATCCTCTTATATTATTATTATTGTGTTTGATTCTTATTGAAGTTATTACTAATTAAATCAATCTATAATATTTGGCAGCCAAGCGAGTATTGTTATTTACGCCCAAGTCAACGATCCCGGACGTGCGCAAATTACCCCATTTTTGTAGGTTCTAGGAAAGGGGGGTTTGTGACACATCCCATATCAAGGGGTTTTTCAAAGTGGCCCTACCATAGACTAAGACGAACTATAGTGCTCCAGTTCCACTGTGATCTGTAAACATTTACCCTCTGTAACATTTAGACTAGTACATGGCTCCATTGACTTTTCGACATACGGCGTGAAGTGGACTTCATAATCCCTGAAGCAACTCGCTCGCTCCATTTCCATCTTTTGCAGACTCCTAGTTTTATCAATGACTAATTGTTAGTTGTGTGTTATTTTAATTTATTATGCATTTTTAGCAATATCATTTACTATGCACCAGTTTGTGTTACTTTGTAACAAAATGAAATGTAATGTGCAAATAAACCATTGGAATTTGAATTTAGTTTTATAGACTCTCAAGTGCTGATGGCGATACATGTTCAGCAGTTGTTTTCTTTGGGAGTTTACATTCCTCCTTCAGGTGAGTTGCTTTGGAGATCTTCCTCTGGGTTACTCTGGTAAATAAATTGGTTTAACCTTTTTAATTTCTTAGTTAACTATTAAATATTCGTAATTATTATTTATATTATATTTATTTATCATTAAAACATCGATCGTTAGTATATTTTAATTCCACACATTTTAGTTTGATTTTAACATCTTGTTAATTATCTTGTTTACATAATTTTTTGTTTGTATTGTATAACTGTTGACATGGCAAATTTTTTGTTTGACCTGGCTCATTACATTATTTAATAAATGTGAATCTGTATGACCATATACCCTCTATGATATAACCATAGATCTTCTATTATACACCATAGGTCTCTATATGGTAGATATAATAGAAGGTCTATGGTATAACTACCACGTTTGAATCTGGTAGTATGTTCTCTCTGGTGTTTGCTGACAGACTCTTCGATGAAGTCACTTCACTTGCTGTTGGTGTCCGTTTATTTTAAAAATATTTGTTTAAATTTTCAACTGCAACTCTAACTTACTTATTTTATGTTTATATTTTTGCACTTTAGCAAAAGTTACGAACTTTTAACTATTTAAATAATTTTATGATACTAATATGATAACTTAAGTTATTTAATCGAATAACTCTAGTGTGTTGAGATTTAATACTGGCGTAAGCGTCCAAGGAATTGATTGAACCGAAGATTGGTAAGGTAACAGCCATTATTTAACTGAGATGTCGTAGAAAGTTAATTTTGATTATTCAAGTCTTAGAAATACATAGATTTTTATTCAGAGACTTCAATTTGACCATTGTGTACAAAAGGCTGTGTAACTTATGAATACAATATTGTAGAAATCATGAAAATACATGCATTCAAAGCCAAAACCAAATGAATATATTTAAGTTATGCAGTCATACATAAAACAACAGAAACATTATATTATGTGAAGTACAAACATTAAATGAATAACTTATAAAAAAAAAACCAGAGAAATAAATTTCATTTAGTCTTTAACAGTTAATTAAATACTAGTGACAAATTATCCTTACTGCCCTACATTATTAACACAAAATAGGCTTACAGTAGGGTATACAAAATGTGATAAAAAGGTGGACCTGTGAAATATCAAATTGTTTTATTCTGAATTATGTCCATTGATTAGATCGACTATGTGGCTCTACTATACCTCAGTGAATCAATTATGTTTAGAACAGAAGTGAATCTAGTCAGTGGATGTTGTTTTCGTTGTCAAGTAGTCTAGCTGCAAGCTCAGAAATTCATGACAGTCAAGTTACCAGATTTGTTGCTTGTTTGGAACTACCCAAAGGGTACGTTCAGCTTGAAAGATAGGCCTATGCTGCGGACGCAAACATCACCAATTCTAAAAAATGGATCACACAGTCACAGAATCCCCTCAGCAGTTTATGGAGGGACTACATTGGCTAGCATAAATATAATCAGTGATACAAGTCTTAAATGGTTTTTTAGCTTTGTGCCAGATCACTTTATTATTTCTACTGTATTAATGAAGAACGTGACTTTTGGTTCTTGGTCCAGATATATTCTATATAGGCCTAACTATTTATTTAAACTTAATGATTGATAGCTTACAGCACACCATTTGCTAAGTATATATATATATATATATATATATATATATATATATATATATATATATATATTTCTGTCCGTAATCAATATGTATTCACAAAGAGATATTAAAGACTGCTACCACCAGTCTCGGACAGTGTGGATAACCAATTTGAGATGTTGTCTCATGATTCTTGATGGTAATCATTTGCACTGTATACCGAGGCCTTAAAACAAAAAACTTAGGCCTGTATAACACCGTCTTAAAACAATAAATCCAAATTCTGTCAGGAAATGTAATTTGTAATAATATAATTAAATTTGTCTTTGAAATTTGTTAATGATGGAGTATCAGATGAGGAAGACAAAGGTTGTTGGACATTTGCCATCATTACGTGAAAAATACCAATCACGACATTTCGATTACATCTAAACAGACATGTTATAAAACTAATAAACTCATCTACTTTAATAATTATCTACATTTTAACCTAGATCCTAGAATGGGGTACAACAAAATGAACTTCTAATAAATATAAAAAATGTTAACTAGGTGAAATTAATATAACCAATTAGGCGCTGCCAGGATCACAATATCAACAAAAACAATTTTAAAACACTATTAAATTAATATTCCAATCAGACTGAAATGAGATTACATTAACTAAGCATAAATAAATGTATAGTACCTGAAAAACACTATTAATTTAAAATAACATTAAGCATGCACCACAATATTATGTTACTCGGATGGACTGAGACTACTATCTAATCTAAATTAACTATTACAATTACATTTAAACTGAAAAGACAAAAATTAGTAGGAATAGAACAATACAATAATCAAATATTACAAAATTATGAGTCTTATGACCCGCAGTGACGATGGCGTCTAGACATCCCAAGTACTAAGTGAGGATGATTCAATCCAAATGCAGTATCTACGAAGTTCCCTCCAATGTGATAAAACACGGGGACAAGACAAACATACACACTACACTTCACAAGAACTATCTACAAACTGACGTACTCTCCGAGATCGGCAGGAATACGGTGATTCAGGTATGGAGACAGAGGGTCATGGGGTGTTTTGTTGTTATAAGTGCAGGTGGTGTAGTATTCTGATTAGGTGTTGTCATTAGTTTACTGAACTTTTTATCATGCGTATTTTTAAGTAAAGGAACCCACATGGGTCTAACTTCTATGCTACTTTGATTGATTACTTGTTCATTATTTAGTTTCATAAAGGCCCTTTGATGAATTTACGTTTAAAAAATGTGGTTCACTGTGAAGTATTTTAGTGTTATCCCAGTTAAATCTATGTTCATTGTTCCAGGCATGGCCAACTAATTTAGAATGTGTAGTGTCTCCTTTTATAATTTTATTTTTGTGTTCTTGTAGCCTAACTTCCAGTAGTTCTTTTGTTTCTCCTATGTATTTGTCATTGCATTCACAAGTAATGCAATATAGTACATTTTTGGAGGATTGCTCAACATTATGTGGTTTAGTTTTAGTTAAAGGCTGTCTTAATATGTTCTGTGTGTTGAATGATGTTCTGATTTTGTATTTTCTAGCTATACGTCTTATTTTTTCTGAAAGATTAGGCGTATTTGGAATGGACATGAATGCTTTTGGTTTTTCTGTGTCAGTGGGTTTGTTTGCGTTTTTTATTTGTTTGCATGTATTTGTGAGAGACTGAGGGTAGCCATTGTTTGAGATCTTTGGAGACATTTTTGAGTTCATTATCTAGTTTAGTTCTGCCTGAGCATATGGCTCTGGCCCTATCAAAGAGAGCATATGGCTTTTAAGGCCATGTTTTGTTTTTCCTACATTTACATCCAAAAATGATAGTTTATTGTTTACTTCTTTTTTCCATGGTGAATTTAATGGTGGGTGAAACCTTGTACAAATGTTTTGAAAATGCTTCTAAATTTGATTCACTGTGACTCCAGCAGACAAATTTGTTGCCCATGTACATAACCCAAACCTTAGGTTTGAGACTTGAGGAAGCAATTGTTTGCTCCTCAAACTCTTTCATGCAGATATTGGCTAAAATAGCTGATATTGGGGAACCCATTGCCATATACCATCATCTTGGTGGTATATTTGACCTTCTATTTTAAAGTCATTACATTCAGTGCAAAGCTATAAAAGTTCCATTATTACATTTATGGGTAGTTTGGTACGTTCTGAAAGTCTTGGTTAAGCCTGTTTTCGATTATTCTTAGAGTTTCTTTTACAGGGATATTAGTGAACAACTTAACTTCACATTTCAGTGTTTATGTGTGATGTTGTGTTGTTGGAAAAAGTAGTGATTATGGGAAGGAGAAACTTGCATAATTCACGGGCAGGAGAATCTCTGGAGATAACAATTTGGGTAAGGGAATGTTAGGTGTGTGAATTTTGGGTAGGCCATACATGTGTGGTGTTTTGGAGTGATGTGGTGTTAGCCTACTACGTAATTTATCGGGCATGTATTTTTTGTGTTTTCTTAGAGTTTGTTCAATTTTCGCCCACCCATACACATACAGTGGTACTGACCCACCGGCTTACACATACACGTGCATTGGTGATGATGCTAAAACTTTCAAAAGATTTAGTTGGGTCTGTATTTAATAGTGTGTATTTTCCATCTTTAAGCATTTCTTGATTTTTGTATTCGTATGTAGTTTTATCTAATATGACTGGCATTTCCTTTGTCTGCAGGTAGAATTTTTATGTCCTGTTCACTTTTGAGGCCTTAAGAGCGTTGAGCTCACTTTTACAGAGGTTAGGTTTGGTAGGGTGGATTTTCTTTAAAGCGATACTAGCCTCCCTCACACCTGAATTGATCTGCATCCTCCTGCTCATCGGTGTTGAGCAGCCGATTCAATTCCAGTAATGAAATGCAGCTCGTTAGGACTTTTAGTAACAACAGAACAATTTAGCCATTTAGATAGTACAGTAAATCAGTTTCTTCTTTAGTTAATTATTTGCTGGAGATATTAACAATATTATTTATCTGTGATGTTTGGTGAATTCCATTTTGTGAGTCAAGATTCAAAGAATTTGTAGGTGTGTTAGATAAGTAGGTTTGTTTGAGAGTATTAAATTTTATACGTCTCTGACCATGTCAGTCTGTAGATAATTCTTGTGAAGTGTAGTGTGTATGTATGTCTTGTCCCCGTGTTTTATCACCTTGGAGGGAACTTCGTAGACACTGCATGTGGATTGATTCATCATCACTTCGTGCCTGGGACGTCTAGACAGCATCGTCCCTGCGGGTCATAAGACTCATAATTTTGTAAAATTTGATTATTGTATTGTTCTATTCCTACTAATTTTTGTCTTTTCAGTTTAAATGTAATTGTAATAGTTAATTTAGATTAGATAGTAGTCTCAGTCCATCCGAGTAACATATATCATTTTGGTGCATGTTTAATGTTATTTTAAATTAATAGTATTTTTCAGGTACCATACATTTATTTATGATTAGTTGATGTAATCTCATTTCAGTCTGATTGGAATATTAATTTAATAGTGTTTTAAATTTTTTTGTTGATATCGTAATCCTGGCAGCGCCTAATTGGTTATATTAATTTCACCTAGTTAACATTTTTTATATTTATTAGAAGTTCATTTTGTTGTACCCCATTCATTTTGTTGTACTAAGGATCTAGGTTAAAATGTAGATAATTATTAATGTAGATAAGTTTATTAGTTTTAGAACATGTTTGTTTAGATGTTTAGTTTTTAGCACTTGAAAAAGATTTGGGTTTTACCAAATCGAAATGTGGTGATTGGTATTTTTCACGTAATGATGGCAAATGTCCAACAACCTTTGTCTTCCTCAATGTAATTAAATGCTCTTTCTCGTTTAAAATATTGTTTTTTTGTCTCATTTCAACATAGGACAGTAATTAGATAAAATAGACTATTTATTGACAAATATCCAACTCTGAATGAGGTCTGGTCACAATAGATTCTAATAGTTGTAGTTCTACTGTATTTGGAATTTATTTTATATTACTAATATGCAATATTTTTCAATTTATAAGTGTTTTAGAGAAGTGTTACATGTAATTTAAAAAGATATCATTTTACATCATACAAAATTCTTCTTGAAACTGCTCAATTGACATAACCAAGAACTACCAATGACTTGCTTTCACTACGACATTGTCCTAATAACCGAAATGGTATAATAGTAACAGAAAGACTATGTAATTGAGATTATAATCGGATTAAAAATTTCTTGCAGAAAAATAGAATGCAGTAAAACTTCACTAAGTCAAAATTTTATGAAACCAGAGGTTGTCAAATTATCCAGAATTATGAAAATTTAATTTTGTTTTAATAAACAAAATCAATAGACTTGAGTTGCATTACTTCCACCATAAATTTATTACCATTAAGTGTTACTGTATCTGTAAAGAACTCTTGATCATCCAACAGTTAGAGTACAGATAAATGTCATGGATAATTTACGTTTAATTGAAGATTGTTTTTCTTTTATTTTATTTATTTATTTTTATTTATTCATAAGACGCCGATCGTCAAGATATGGGCGAATATGGATTTCGAATGAATGTGATGAGTGTAGATGAGCGAATGTGGGTCATTGTTACAAACTAAGGCCGACTATTCCTCAGAAAGTGTCATTAATTAATAGCCCAATGACAAATGAACAGCCGGTGATTATCAGCTGATCCTTCTCAAAATGTATTGACTCTGATTGGGATCGAACTGAGAACCTTTAGCACATGAAGCTGGGATTGAACCAACTACGCTACCGACCAATTATTTATTCAGCACCTGGCTGCTTATGTCACAGCTGTCGCCAAAGGAAATAAATATCCATTGCAGATTATCCTTTTTGCTAATAACACAACATTCCTTCAATGTATTTCACTCATTATCTAAATCCTTGCGTGTTCCTTCAAACCAAAATATTCTTACATATGAATTTTATTTTAAGGCGAATATGAATGGTTATATGAGTGTGGATGAGTGTAGTTTGGTTACTATCTGAGTTCAACTGTTCCTCAGAAAGGGCAATTTATTAATAGCCCAACAGCCAGGGCAACTAAGGGACCTACAGCTTTACGTGGAATCCGAACCACGTAGTGCTGGTCTGATTTTCAGCTAATTGACAAGCCTGATACTCAGTTATCTCCCCCACACAACATCCGCACAATGATTACCACCCAACATGGACACCCCAGACTTCTCTAGTAGTGTTCACGCCAATAGCAACCATTAAGCGGACGCCATGTCGGTATTAAGAGGACCGAGCATCCAACCTATCACCTACAATCTCCCAAACACTTTGTCACCATGTAGCTGGGTTACAGCACTGCTACATGGGGACAAAGTGTTGTAGCAGTGCTGAAATACAAATAATCTAAAGCTAACTGGACTTGAACTCGGTTTTTCTGTATATATCACCTGACAAAACACATAATTGACATAAATTAACACAAAATACAGAAGAACCAACTGAACAAAAGCTTTCAAGTACCAATGCAAATAAATCAACCAACAATGGTAGAGAAAAAAGTATCAGGAACAAAGAAAAAAGTTACAGAACATGTAGTTTTTAAGTAAGTTACTTGATTTTGTTTTGCTATGGTTGTTAATTAATTGAAAATATATGTAAATATTGTAAAAGTTTGTTTCCACAACACTGTTAGATAATTTAATATAAATTTAATAAAATTTAAAAATAATTTATAGATTTAAGAACTTCAGAATCTATATTAGAGACAAATGTGTTCAAATATACGTACTTAAAATAGTGTAAGCCTACCTTCATATAATTGAAATTATTTATTAGAATAAACTTTTTATGCAAGAAACAAATTTAAAGCTGAGAAGCTAAAATGACGTAATTCACTGTATCAATGATGATTTACTATCGAGAATGTTGACATGATCTTACAAGTCAAAATTAAAATAACACGGCAAATGGAAACACAGTTACACCATTTTAACAATCAATTTATTGTTATTCTGTTGGCCTGTATATAAAACAGGCCTTTTAGATATTTAAAACTATCCATTCTAACTCAAGCACATGTCTGACCCATCCATCCTCTTATGCCAATCCACACATTACAAGGTATAAAATCGGACTACGGACAAAATCGCCTGAAATTAAACATCTGGTAAATGTATTTTTTAGATCCACTTTTTAGCATTTGCTAGGATTAGGGTTGATTTATCATGTCATAGTGTCATATTGTTGTTCATGCTTTACAAATCACATTTTCTAACAAAGCGTTTTCAGCTAAGTAATTACTGCTATGAAACCAGGTGAAATGATTGCGTAGCGTTCTGCGACAATAAATGTGTTTTATGGAAATTGATAAACATTATCTCGAACCGTGCTCTCATATTTTTCAGGTTGGATTTTAAGAAAAAGAAGATGGTTTTGAACAAACGTGACTTAGAGAGAGCCTTCTCTCCTAAATTTAAGCATAAAAAGACTATTAGAAATTTAAGTGAAACTGTTGGAATGAAGACAAACTGCTCTCCACCATCAAATATTAAAGTATTTGTTCGTGTACGACCTCTCAGTGAACGAGAACAAACCCAAAACAAGAGGTGAGGAAATTAGTGGTAACTTTAATATATAAGGTAATCACTGTTAAATAGTTTAATCTTACTAATAACTGATTGTGATGTTAACAGTAATTAGTTGTACAAACAATTAAACTAAAGAAATATTTAAAAGATATTAACAAACCAACAATTTAGAAGAATCTGTCTTATAAGCGTTACAGTAATTAATATATCAAATGGCAATAGTTCATTTACCTGAGGGCATGGTAGTGGCATTTTGATTGTTGATTCATTAAAGGTTTTAAACTGTGTGTTTATTTTTATTATTTTGCATGGTTATTACTATAAATAATTCTATCAAACAATTATAAACAATGGACACATGGAACAGGAAACTGGTGCCTATTATATCAAAATACACTGAATACATTGAAACAATTTCATAAGTACAATTTATTTGTTTGAAACTTGTGGCTTTAAATAATGGTTGAAGTTAAAATTATAAAGAAACTGTGATCATAAAGAATGTGCCAGTATTAGTTAATTGAAAAATTATCAATGTCTAGCCTTGTATTGGAAGTTGTAAATGATATTGAATTCCGTTACATTCATGATATACCGTAGTTAAACACTAGCAATAATGTAGTTGAATTGTATGTTGAAATGTATGTGCATTGCTGTTTTTTTAAGATAAGTTTTTAAATGACCTTTCAGGGGTTAGTATAATAGAGGAGATAGGGCAGTAGCAAACTTACCTGAGATGGTACTGGTAAGTCCACTAACACTAGCACTAGTCCACAAATGTCCGATGCCTCTTTTGCCTCTTCAAACTTTTAGAGAGTTTTAGTGTCAATTGTTCTTGGGCAAGCGGTAAATATTGGTAGTTCTTCAAATACCTGCCCCAAGTTTTGTATTTATTGAATAAGATCGAAATTTCCGGAACGATATAACAATGGTATGCTGCTTTCCTTTCATTACTATTTTATTTTAATGTCTTATCAACCATTATGTTCATTTGTAAATTCTGAAAATATATAAAATTATTATAATGATTAGGCTAAGAGAGAGAGAGAGAGATACTAATTCCTGGCCTAGTGCCCTTTAACCTAACCTAAAACTTCTTTATGAATTTCTCAAAAATTTATTTTGCTTGTTCATAACATTGACTGTAGAAACAGGAAGATTGTCCACTCATTTGTGCCCTGTGAAGTCGGTTTTCCTGTTCGGTTAAATTAGTTCATAATTGGTTTTCACAGGTAGTGCTAGCGGTCTCCCTCTATCTCTCTCTTCATCCCTCTCTCTGTCTCTCTCCAGCATGTGCTGAAATGACTAAAAGCTGAGCTAATAGTACGCCATAGACTTATCCAAAGAGCTCATTTGAAACCAATCACTGTTAGATAGCAGCACAGGTACAAATGCATTGCTCTGGACAGTCTTTACAATAGTTTTAACCATACTTTATATATATATTTGTTCTAAAAAAATTTATGCGTATAATTAATTTTGCTTTCAGGAGCACAATCAAAGTTATTGATGATAAAATGTTGGTTTTTGATCCAAAAGAAGAAGCTGAAGGGTTTTTCTTTCATGGTGTCAAACAGAAATCCAGGGACATTGCTAAAAGGCCAAACAAAGAAATGCAGTTTATTTTTGATAGAGTATTTGGCACAGAGTGTACAAACTTGGAAGTCTATGGAGGCACTACAAAAGGAATAATCTCAACTTTATTGGAAGGGTACAATTGTTCAGGTATTATATATCATATATATATATACTATTGTCATATCTTAAATATAAAGTAGGGGCTACTATTATGCCTAATCAATATTTGATCATGGAATAGTTTATATACAGTAATGGTTCAAGTCCACACTGAACACATTCGCTGCGGGTGATGCCTTACACCGTCACGGCAGCCGGTGCACGCAAGCTGACTCTTTGCGTAGTCATTAGGCAATCTGAACTGTTATGTTTCAGGATGAGTTTAGCATTGTACGGGTGACTATCGTTCATTCGTAGCGTGGTACGAACATTGCATATAACTTTTTTTTCTTTTGTGTCTGAAGTGTACTTTATGTAAATAAGTGTTTAGTGTGTATAGTTCTTATTATTAGTGTCTTGTTTTTAACATGGCTGGACCATCTAGACTAGCTGTTATTGACCAAAATGTGACTACCAGGGCAGTTATGATTTTAGAATTTGATGATATAACGGGAGATTTAATTTGTTTATTAGGCTTCTGTTAATGAATAAATTGACTGGAATAGAATGAACCGATATGTTGAAGGGGATTAAATATTGTAACTACCTAACATATGAACTAAAAATATTGTATGAATTGCACAAGTATCAATTTTACTTGTCACTATATTGAAATATGTAAGTGTGCGACCATAGTGCCAAGCCCAGCAAGGCAATGCACACCACGCGAGACGCGACTACTTGCGCTGCCGCAGCGAATGTGTTAAAGTGTTCATGGATCCTACTTTCTAAGAAGTGCTTCACTGAAGAAGCTTCTTACCTTTTTTGAAATTGGCTTGAGGTTTGCTGATCTCAAATAATATTTGGCTCTAGTGTATATTAATATTGTCACAAATAATGTATTGCTAGGCGGTAAGGTGGAGACAGCAAGTGCTGTTGACTCCATTATCTTATACAATATAATTATTTAATATTCTTACCTTCACAATAAGCAGGGATGCAACAAGATTTTGAATTACAATATTTGATAACAGATGCATGTACTGGGGATTTTTCAAGCATGTTTTTAATCTAAATTCTGTTTAATCCAGCCACAGTTGGCATTTTCTGTGCGCATGCAATGTTTCAGGAACTGTCCATCCCTATTTTTATTTTTATGAAAAAGAGTTTTTGTGTGTTTTGTATTGGCTTTTATAATTTGACAAGTTGAATGGTTTCAGATGTCAAGAGAGCTTAGTAAATTATATATAGAGAGAGAGAGAGAGACTGTTCTTTGCTGTATTAGTATTAACCTTGATTAAATTATTACTAACAAATAGATATTAAGATAAGATGTAATAGGAATATTTGTGCGAGTTATTTGGTTAGTTACTGAAGTCTGCCACTACAACTAGTTTAAACTGCATTAGATTTGCAAGGAACTACACTAGCGCTCCATAATGGACAACAAAACAGCTGACAATTTTGAGACACAAAATTTAACATTAGATGAGAAATCTATCTGTGTACTTATAAAATCAATGTTGTTAATTACTGTGTTTTATTATTATAAAGCATCATATTATAATCACTTTTCCCTGCAGTTGCAGTTAAAATTTGAAATCCCATGGTTTAAATTTTCAATTTCTATTGTTACTAGTACAAAAATTATTAACTGTTTTATCCCTTTATATATATATATTATAACTATTGTAACTAATATATAATATGTAACTAATAATGTTTTATAAAGCAAAACTATGAAAAGATTAAAACCATTTCTTCATATTTTTACTTTCTCCCTTATGCATTAGCATAGAGAAAGTGTTTTGGTCGCACCAAAAAATCTTTTTACAAGTTGGTTCAAAAATCCATTTTAGGGTCCCCTAAACCTAAAAAAGTTTTTTTTTTTTCAAAAAGATGTTTGTGTCTGTCCGTATTTGTGAATGTGCAGTTTGCTGGAGACCAAACGTATATATCAATTTTTATAAAATTTGGTATGTAGGTGTATTTAGACAATATCTCAAGACCACTTTTTTTAAATTTTAGTTTTAAACAAATTATTTTTATGGGTAAAAAATTTAAAAAATAGAACTTTCTCAAAAACTGCTCCAACGATTTTATAAAATTTTCAGGAAATATATGAATTACAATTTAAAATATTTTAGTAAAAGCTGCATGTCTCTTAACTTGACTAGTTATTGAGTTATGGCAAAAAAATATTTGTAAATCAAACTGGTAGTTTTTAAAGTTTTGATATTTTTTGTGTTTAATATGGGGAAAAGTTTGTGCCACTCCATTGGAACTATTTAAACTAAAACTATAAACATATAATTCTTGCATGCTATTAACCCCTTAACTGCTGTTGACGTGTTAACACGTTTCGATGCGCCGTCACTGCCGAGCTGTTTAATGCGAGTGGCGTGGTCGGTCCACGGCGGAGCAATCGCGGTAAAATTTACGAGTTTTGACGCTCAGTCCTCAAATTCCTTATGAATAAACTATTTTATGTCAATGTTTTTTAAGAGTATGTTCAACAGTTATATAAATCTGCAGATAACATGCTAATAAATTAAAATATTAATATAAAATAGTGAAATAATATAAATAATAATAATAATACACTTACCCAGATCAATTTGCAATGTCCGTCACTGGATGTTGAGGGATATATTTTTTCTATTTGCACTATTTTACTACTTTTAAATTACGGTATATACAGTATTTACACTATTTTATGGTTTATTCTGAGGGTTTTAGTAATTTTTGAGTTCGTGGAATTTAGCAAAACATGGTGCCGCACATAACGCTACTTGGCATTCCGCGCACATGTATCTGGTTTCACGTCTCTTTTTCTCCCGCCTCAGAGTAAACTTGCATACAACACAAGGTCTGCATGGTCCTGCCTTTTTTTCAGTTGCAGGTATATAAGAGGGGAAATGTCTCATATTAAGTCTAGTCGGTTTATCCCCAAATGGACGGCCACCTTTCTAAACTTTCGTCACTCATTTTAATTATTTATAAGTACTAACATCATTATAAAACACTTATCATGAACACACACTTCACTTATAGTAAGAAAAACAATACGGTCGAGAATCGCTCGTTCCCGCTCCATGTGAGAAACCATACGGGCGAGAATCGCTTATTTCCATGTGCTCCTCAAGCAGTTACAAAATATTCCACGAGAGTGAGACACATGTCAGAATACGTTACCATTCTCGTAGTACTAAATAACACCACAAGATAGCATTATAAGTCACTAGTAAAAGCAGTATAATATCAGGAAACAGCTGCTGTCAACGTTCGTGTTAACACGAGTGTAGTGCTGACGGCACTACGCAGGGAATCTTGTATACACGAATGTAGCGCTGGGGGTACTAAAGCTTGCCTGATTCCTCAGCCGTTAAAAGGGTTAAACATTTTCTTTAAAAAAATATTAATTTTACTTTCATTTTAGATTAATTTTTATATGAAGAGTTCTTAGCCTGAGGATGTATTTGAAGAGGAAAGTTCAGCAAGCTTGCATGCTGTTAGTGAGTCGTACAGCTTCTTGGTAGGATACAAACAGAAATAAACACAAAATTCTACTTTTGTATTTAAGAAAAAACTGGGCTACTTGCTGATAGCCGATAAACTAGCTGAACTGATATCTTTTTAGGGATGGACGAGTCTCGAAATTTCGGGAATTCCCCGGGAAATTATAATTCTCGTCCTGCGAGAAGGAAATTTTGTTACGATCGGGAATTCCATTCGAGAGTTTTTCTAAGATGTAACCAACTAAATAGTTCGATCTCAACAACACGGTTATAATCGACATTCATGGTCAAGTTCGGATTTTTTCAATCAATATAAATTAAAATGAAAGGTTAATAAAATTATGATAGGCTTGTGTCTCGATTACCGTGGAATGTTATTTATTGCTTATAGTGTGGCAGTGAAGTTACGTAGTGACTGACGACTGACAGTCGGAGTCGACAGTTGGGGTCGAACGTAGATGTGACGTTCTCACGACCCCTTCATTTGACAAAGCTCATCTAAATGAACGAGATATCCGGATCACGATGCTCAAAAAAAACTATTAAAGTCGAACAAGTTACCGAGATCTATGATCCAACTAAACAAATCTAGTATAGGACAGAACTGTTGACCGAAACCCAAATGATAATGAACGAAAAATGAGTGGGCCTATATTCCAATGTTTGTGTGTGTCAGTAACGTAAAATCATTCAATCAAACTGCTCCCGAGAACAGAACAAGTCACTTTACTGTCCAACAAAACAACAAATCTTCCTTGACTTCCTTCCCATGGCAAAAGTCCATTTCTCTCATGTACATACAATGAACCGTTCTGCTCGTTTCCGAATTGAAATTATCGTATATTTCCCGTGAGGTGATTGTGATCCGTTTAGGTGTTTACTCTGAGTAGGGAATCATCCAATGATTTGACAGAAGAAAATATCGTATCATATCATATAAAATATCGTGATGGCGTTCAAGTATCGTGCGACGTAACAATATTTATTTATTTTCAATTGAATGAAAAATAAGTAGATATAGCTGTAGCGAATGTCAATTAATAATCTGTTTGTGAACACTTTGGATCGCCAAATGTGCGTGTAACATTTGCAGGCATACGATATTTTCTTCTGTCAAACTGTCGATCGGTTTCCTGACTAGATTAGAAAGTAACACAGATGGAGTGTTAAATGCATTACAATACGATAATTTTGATTTGTGAACTCAGTGAACGGTTCCCTGATCATAATTGTTACTACTACGTCGATGTTAAATGCAAAACAATTCAATCCAAATCAAAGATTATATTATTATTTATTTATAAAAACGGACGGATTTAGCAATAAGGAACATAATTTTTATTGAACCGAAACTTTATCATACTTCTTGTGTATATTTCATAAATTTATAATTTAGCTGCACAAATCTACTTTGTATCACCAGTTGCCAGTTGGCATTTAGCTGATGTTTCAGATTGCATCTCGTCTGGCTAGGCATACATTTGCCGATTACGTATACCGTTGTCACTCCAATACGTCAGAAATTCCTCGTGATGAAAAGATTATCTTTCTATGTATCGAAGTAGTTTCGAGTAGCACACATTCATTACCGATCGTAATTTATTAAAAATAATTGATCGTAAACGACTTTTAAATTTATATTTAGGTGCACAATTATTAAATTATTACTATCGATCCATTAAACTACCGGTATTTTGGCATCTAGATTTACAAATTTGATTATATTTCACAGCTTATTTCCGGTTTATTATAACCATTATTATATTACTGAATAAAATAACTACAGATCCACTTTTTATGGCGTATACAAAATCAATTTTTTTTTGAAAAGCGACAATTTTGAAAGCAATCGACTGTGTTTGGCGATGACGCCTGAATCGTAGAATCACTTGATCCAGCTTTTGCCCAAAAGCTTCGCTACCGTGATCGGAACTACCAGATAAACCAGATCGACCGCCTGTGTGATTAGTTGACAATCACAGAGAAGAAATAGAGGTTGCTTTCTTATGACTACAGCGGCAGTTATTAATAGAATTAAAACAAATGCACATCTCTACAATAGTCAATACATGTGCAGTAATAATTACTAAGTTAATCCGTGAGGATTTGGGGGGGGGGGGGGAAATAGGGGAATAAGGAAGGGACTGCCAAGATGCTGGCTCTGTTTGCAACTTCAGTTCCTAGTTATAATTTAGTTCAGTTAATTAATTGAAGAATTCATCCATGTCTAGTTTTTATGATGATTTTAATTAAAATTTACAATTTCAATTCAGTTATATCAAATAAGATTGCTTTGTTTATTAAGTGTGTAATCTGTTATTGTTTAGTCTAAACCTGTTTAATTTTTTTCTGTTTTGTGGATAGCAGGCAAAAAATAAAAAAGATTTAATAAAATAAGGAATACATAAATTTGCCTTAACATTAATGGTTGAATTTCCTACTAGATCACATACCAATTAATTATTATTACTATAAAATGATTTGGTTTATTTGTTTTATCTACTAAGTTTGAAAATTAATGTATGATA
The DNA here is from genome assembly GCA_035578905.1 of Stictocephala bisonia. Lineage (NCBI taxonomy): Eukaryota > Metazoa > Arthropoda > Insecta > Hemiptera > Membracidae > Stictocephala > Stictocephala bisonia. The sequence goes on along the minus strand of JAQJVL010000030.1, from coordinate 2,109,187 downwards.
AACTGGGAAAAATTCCCTCCGAAAAATTCATTCCGAAATTTGGGAGGAAATTAATTTCCCTCCCGTTTCCCTCCCGAAATTTGGGAGGAAATTAATTTCCCTCTCGTTTCCCTCCCGAACCTAAAAATCTCCTCTCGTCCATCCCTATATCTTTTACATTATATTTGTTTAAACAGTCAATATGAAAAGGAACCAACAAAATTTGACAAAGAAGAAAGTCCATAAAACAAGTGAAATACAACTAAAATTAAATTGCAAAGCAAAGTCAAAATGGTTAAACATAATAGTGATAGAGTTGGCTCTGTTATTGCCACTAATATAAATATCGGCATATACTCTGCAAGAACCAGCTGCTTTAGAATATATATTTGCACTAGTGCCTTTTGAATAACCGTTAAAATTGTTATTTTTGAAAAAATGTGAAGTTTGTATAATTGGTTCAAACTAATGAAAGTGTGATGTTAGTGTTCGTGTACGGAGCGACTGGTGCAGGGAAAACTCACACCATGCTGGGAAACAAAGACAATCCGGGGATCACGTGCCTCACCATGAACGAACTCTTTCATCAAATTGATGAGATGAAAAGTACCAAGAACATTGAGATTGGAATTACTTATCTAGAGGTAAAGTAAGCAAACATAAGGTTCGGTTTAGTTATTTAATTTAATTTGTGATCTTTTTACAACTACATTCTCGATCTTAGTCTTACTCATTCATCTGTACTATTTATTTAATATACTATTGCTATTTAATGTATTTAAATAACAGATAAATAACACATCAAACTACCCTTATCTGACTCTTAACACAAACATTTATTTTTAGAATATAATATTACACATCATACTATATGAAATGGAAACAAATGAAAATGGCCATCAATAATATCAACATTGAAATATATTATTATTAAGGGTGTGCGAGTACTCTAAACTTTGAGTATTTGATCGAGTATTGTACAACTCGAACTCTGCTCGAAGCTTCCGAAACTACTCGAAGTTCGATCGAGTAGTTATATATTTACAATATCATATTTAATTAATTAATTTGTTAATTAACTAAATTAATTTGTAAATATCATATTTACAAATTAATTTAGTTTTAAGAGTAAACAATATTATAAGTTATGAAATGTGTGTTTCCTTGTGTTTTATTTTACCCTTAATCATACGTTATCAGTTTGGTACACGTAATTATGAACTAAACAATATGCCTAAGAATAGGTAGTACACGAGGACAGTTAAATGAACTAGTCGACGTAGTGAACGAGTTCATTCATTATGATTTGAACTAGTTCAATTCAAAGTGAACAACAGAGCTGGGAAGGTAGCGATGACTGTAAATAGTTACTGTAGTAGCGATCACACATGTTGGTTGTCGGGTCTACTAGTCACTTGTAACCTAACCTAAAATAGCGTGAATAAAACAGAAGTGCTGGTTAGTGTCTTTATGACCCAAGAAAGGGAACGAGAGATCCGGTTCAAGATGATCAAAAAGACCTGTTACCGATACAAATCTAATAGTCTGTACGCCGTGGAAATTATGCATATTTTCGTTCATATCAATAATACCGTTCAATCGAAAGGGTCCCGAGAATGGGTCACTTTACAACTAGGGATGGACGAGAGGAGATTTTTAGGTTTGGGAGGGAAACGAGAGGGAAATTAATTTCCTCCCAAATTTCAGGAGGGAAACGGGAGGAAAATTAATTTCCTCCCAAATTTCGAGAAATTTTCGGAGGGAATTTTTCCCAGCTTATCATACATTAATTTTCAAACTTAGTAGATAAAACAAATAAACCAAATCATTTTATAGTAATAATAATTAATTGGTACGTGATCTAGTAGGAAATTCAACCATTAATGTTAAGGCACATTTATGTACTCCTTATTTTATTAAATCTTTTTTATTTTTTGCCTGCTATCCACAAAACAGAAAAAAAATCAAACAGGTTTAGACTAAACAATAACAGATTACACACTTAATAAACAAAGCAATCTTATTTGATATAACTGAATTAAAATTGTAACAAGCGAAATAAAATAATGGTAGTTACATATTATATGCCAATTTTAATTATTAAAATCATCATAAAAACTAGACATGGATGAATTCTTCAATTAATTAACTGAACTAAATTATAACTAGGAACTGAAGTTGCACACAGAGCCAGCATCTTGGCAGTCCCTTCCTCATTCCCCCCCCCCCCAAATCCTCACGGATAAACTTAGTAATTATTACTGCACGTGTATTGACTATTGTAGAGATGTGCATTTGTTTTAATTCTAATAATAACTGCCGCTGTAGTCATAAGAAAGCAACCTCTATTTCTTCTCTGTGATTGTCAACTAATCACACAGACGGTCGATCTGGTTTATCTGGTAGTTCCGATCACGGTAGCGAAGCTTTTGGGCAAAAGCTGGATCAAGTGATTCTACGATTCAGGCGTCATCGCCAAACACAGTCGATTGCTTTCAAAATTGTCGCTTTTCAAAAAAAAATTGATTTTGTATACGCCATAAAAAATGGATTTGTAGTTATTTTATTCGGTAATATAATAATGGTTATAATAAACCGGAAATAAGCTGTGAAATATAATCAAATTTGTAAATCTAGATGCCAAAATACCGGTAGTTTAATGGATCGATAGTAATAATTTAATAATTGTGCACCTAAATATAAATTTAAAAGTCGTTTACGATCAATTATTTATAATAAATTATGATTGGTAATGAATGTGTGCAACTCAAAACTACTTCGATACATAGAAAGATAATCTTTTCATCACGAGGAATTTCTGACGTATTGGAGTGACAACGGTATACGTAATCGGCAAATGTATGCCTAGCCAGACGAGATGCAATCTGAAACATCAGCTAAATGCCAACTGGCAACTGGTGATACAAAGTAGATTTGTGCAGCTAAATTTTAAATTTATGAAATATACACAAGAAGTATGATAACGTTTCGGTTCAATAAAAATTATGTTCCTTATTGCTAAATCCGTCTGTTTTATAATCAGAAGAGATTTGGATTGAATTGTTTTGCATTTAACATCGACGTAGTAGTAACAATCATGATCAGGGAACCGTTCACTGAGTTTACAAATCAAAATTATCGTATTGTAATACATTTTACACTTCATATGTGTAACTTTCTAATCTAGTCAGGAAACCGATCGACATTTTGACAGAAGAAAATATTGTATCCCTGCAAATGTTACATGCACATTTGGCGATCTAAAGTGTTCACAAACAAATTATTAATTGACATTCGCTACGGATATATCTACTTATTTTTTATTCAATTGAAAATAAATAAAAATTGTTACGTCGCACGATACTTGAACGCCATCACGATATTTTATATGATATGATACGATACGATATTTTCTTCTGTCAAATCATTGGATGATTCCCTACTCAGAGTAAACACCAAAACGGATCACAATCACCTCACGGGAAATATACGATAATTTCAATTCGGAAACGAGCAGAACGGTTCATTGTATGTACATGAGAGAAATGGCCTTTTGCCATGGAAAGGAAGATTTATTGTTTTGTTGGACAGTAAAGTGACCTGTTCTCGGGAGCAGTTTGATTCAATGATTTTACGTTACTGACACACACAAACATTGGAATATAGGCCCACTCAGTTTTCGTTCATTATCATTTGGGTTTCGGTCAACAGTTCTGTCCTATACTAGATTTGTTTAGTTGGATCATAGATCTCGGTAACTTGTTCGACTTAAATAGTTTTTTCTGAGCATCGTGATCCGGATATCTCGTTCACTTAGATGAGCCTTGTCAAATGAGCGGGTCGTGAGAACGTCACATCTATGTTCGACCCCAACTGTCGACTCCTACTGTCAGTCGTCAGTCACTACGTAACTTCACTGCCACACTATAAGCAATAAATTAAATTCCACGGTAATCGAAACACAAGCCTATCATAATTTTATTAACCTTTCATTTTAATTTATATTGATTGAAAAAATCCGAACTTGACCATGAATGTCGATTATAACCGTGTTGTTGAAATCGAACTATTTAGTTGGTTACATCTTAGAAAAACTCTCGAATGGAATTCCCGATCGTAACAAAATTTCCTTCTCGCAGGACGAGAATTATAATATCCCGGGGAATTCCCGAAATTTCGAGACTCGTCCATCCCTATTTACAACCCAAGAATCAAACTTCCCATCTTTTCTAGGTGAAAGTTTATCTCGGTTGTAGTATACGTACATGTAAGGAACCGTTCAGCTCCTTTTCAGAACTGAAATTATCGTATATTTCTTGCGAGTCAATTGAGGTCTATTTTGTTTTTTAATCTGAGCAGGGAATCGTCCAATGATTTGACGTAAGAAAATATTGTATCTTATCATATAAAATATGGTAATGGTGTTCTAGCAGCGTGTGACACAACATTGATTTATTTTCCGTAAAATAAAAACTAGATATATATATTCATACGTGGCGAATGTCTATTAATTATTATTCCGAAAACGCCTTAGATTGCCAAAACTGTGTGTAATATTTTCGCATACAATATTTTTTCCTGTCAAATTGTTGAATGGTTTCTGATTGTGATAGACTGATTGTGAAACACAGTTGGAGTTTAAAAGGAGGTAAAGTACGATAATTTTGATTCGTAAACTCACTGAACGGTCCCCTGTTCACATTTACGTCGATGTAAACTGCAAAACAATAATGAATCAACCCAAGTGGGGGAGAAATATGTTGGAAGACTTTTTCTTAACAAAATACGACGAATTTAGATATTCGGAAAATAATTTTTATTGAACCGAAGCCTTATCAAAAGTCATAAGTAAGCCTTCATAAGTTTATAATTTAGCTGCCCAAAATCTTCACTGTATCACTAGTTGGCACTTAGCTGATATTTCAGACTGCATCTCGTTGCCAATTTCGGCTAGACCTATTATATTAGCCTACTACATCTATGGTTTTCATTAGATTACACAAGGTTTTCATGAATTTCTCGTTATGACATAATTATTTATCTGTTGTTCAGTGTAGCCTCACATATCGAAGTAGTTTCAAGTTGCACATATTTCATTACCGATCATAATTTAAAAAATAATTTATCCTAAGTGACTTTAAGATTTATTTTTAGTAAACCTGCTTAGTTATTATTATCAATCGATTGAACTACAGTCTTTGTCATACAGATTTTCAAATTTTATTATATAATTCAGACCTTATTTCTGGTTAGTTGTAACCTTGTTATTACTGAATTAAATACCTACAGAACACAGATCAACTCTTCTTGGCGTGTACACAATACGTTTTTTGTTGAGAGGAGGCAATTCTGAAAGCAAATGACTGCATTTGGCGATGATGCCTGAATTGTAGCGTCAGTTTGGTTGGATGCAGCTTTTGCCAACAAGCTTCGCTACGTTTTCACGGTACACTTTGAACTGAACCACCAGATAAACATATCGGCCGGCTGTGAAACAGTATAATTGGCTTGCATAGAAAATCTGATCTGTGATATGAGTGAACAGATTAAATCTTTATAATCCACGTTGTTTCAATTAATAATATACTTTCTTAATTTCTTACATAATTTTAGTTCTCAAAAAAGGGAAAAGATTAAACAAAACAATGCCACATAAAAATGTAGGAAGGCAGGAAGTAAAAAGTTTTATTTATCAAATGTTACAGTTACAAATAATAAATCAAAATTATTGTGTTCAGTATGGATGTATATATTTACGAATCTGGCAAAACTTAACATAGGCTTAGGATGGTGTCTGCCTTTTAAAGTTGTCTTGGGTGAACAGGAAATCCTTCTGTAAATACTCCCTAGAAAATTCTCGATACTCGAAAAAATGCCAACGACTCGACTCGAACTCAAAAATCACTACTCGCACATCCCTAATTATTATTCAGATTTGAAATGCCAACGCAGCTTGAGCGTACAGTGGAGTCCCGGTAATCCGAAATAATTGGGACCGAATCCATTTCAGATTAAACAAATTTTCTTAAAACACTTTTTAATAAAAAATAACAAATTGACATGCCTAACATTGAGTACAGTACTTTAGTTTTGAATGCAATAAGAGGTTATGATAATAAGCTGGAGATAATGAACCATTTAATAGAAGAAAGTTCATTTCAAACATACCATTTTTCAAGACAAAAATTGAGTCACTAGCGAAATTGTTCCCAGACCCAAGCACTACTAGGTGCTGTTGCATTCTCCAATCGCCTCTAAGCCCGCGTAATCAACTGGCGGAAGTCGTGTACATATTTCTGGCAATCTTATGTGACCTGAGATATCACTGTTCGCAATTCCTACTGTCAGTTTCGCATCTACAGTTTGAACTCATGTGTTAATTTATATATCTCAGTTATGTTGTAACCCATACAGACGCTGCAGCTGCGTCCCATCTCGTACAAGAGCAACACCACGTGTTGATACACAGAGTGCGGCTATAGTTTATTTTGTAATTATTTGGACTCTGTAGTTACTTAAAATTAATTATTTCTTATGTTATTTCTGATCACGCTATTTGTGGAAAGCCAGTCTTATTTTCTTAAATAATATTTTCTTACATTTTTAGATATATAAAATAGTGGTTCTTACAGTAACTACAATTTATTTTTCCAAAATATTTTGCCAGTTTCTTTTTTGGATTACGGAAGTTTGGATTATTGTTTGAGGTTAGGTTAAAGGGCACCAGGCCAGGAATTAGTATATTGGAGAGATAGGACATCAGCAAACTTACCTTAGAAGACAAGTTCACTAACACCCGAGTAGTAGTAACGTACACACAAAAAAAAAAACATCTTTCACCATGTCAACGCTCATGCTTTCTAAAGTGTGTTCGCAATGGGAAAACTACGGGATTCCTGAAACAATTTGCTTGGCCATTTCTTCTATTCTCCTGATTTGGCACCCTCAGACTTCCACCTCTTCCTTGGTTGAGTTTCTGTAGGTCATGGTGGATGTCAGTGCATTCCAAAAGAGGTTACCCTACCAACCTTATTACAAGCGAAACCAAATCCGTTAGCCCAGTCCCAAAACCAACCCCAAACTAGAAGTAGTTCTCAATGCTTACCTCTTGTCACTAATTACTACCATGGCCCACAGAAACTCAACCAAATCCTGAAAGATGGCTTTAACATCTTAAAAGCTTTCCCCTACACCAAAGATCTCCTTGAAAAACCTTCTACTGTGACTTTCAGACAGATCAAAAACCTCCGCCAAATCCTGGTCCATCCTAAGTTACCTGATCCCAACATCCTAACCTGTTCTAAAGACCAGCAACCACCCGGTTCTAATCCTTGTAACAAGAAATCTTGCAAAACCTCCCTATTCATCTGCTAGCCACATCTTTTACCAGTTCCACTACCTCCTTAACCTACAATATACCTGGAAACCACTCCTGTGACTCCACCAATTTAATTTATCAACTCCAGTGCCAGCACTGTCCTGCTCAATGTAGCGGCCTTACCAGTGAAACCCTTCGAAAACGCATGAATGGCCATAGATATTATTGCAAAGTCCAAAATCCTGAAAAACCTGTCTTTGCCCACTCTATTCTCCATATCCAACATTTTGATCAGTGTTACACTACTAAAGTAATCCCTTCCTTCCCATGCCAATAGTTCCCAACTCCAAAGGATGGAAATAGCACACCAACGGATAACAAAATCCTGTGACTCACCTAAGATAGACCACCACTTCCCTTCAACCCCTTCCCCATCAGTATAATACATATATCAGTATATCCAATATACTAAGTTTGTATTAGTGGGTTACTACTGTATTTTAAGACAAATATGAATTACTTATTACTTGAGTGTAGAATGAGTATGAATGACCTGGTAGTCTTGTTACTAACCGAGTTCGACTTGGCTCAGAAAAGGATAATTTATTATATATTGAACTATTGTATTAGGGGAGATAGAACATCAGCAAACGTACCTAAGAAGAAAAGTCCATCAACACCCACTGTTCTAATTAACTAACATAGGAATGACACATCTTGCACAAAATTTCTATGTCACTGACACTTTTCTCAGATGAATAGGGAGAGAGACTGTCTTAGCTTCCACTATTCCTTGCAGCTTCCTGGCCTAGTGCCCTTTAACCTAACCTAAAAATTATATAGTGAACTGTATGTTTAGTCTGCAAGGGGTGGGTGAAAAGTTCTAGGTCTGACTATGAAAGACTGTGAATTTCAATTAGAAAACAATTTTATTTTAGTATATAATCTCCCTTGACTTCAGCGCACTTGGTCCAGCATTTCTCCAATCACTGTATTCCTTCCTGGAAGTGTGACTCTGGGAGGCTGTTAAAATATTCATCTGTGACCCTTCAACTTCTTCATTAGACGCAAAGCATTTTCCAGAAACAAATTTCTTCAGGTTTGGGAAGAGGTGGAAGTCTGAGTGTGCCAAATCAGGATAATAGGAGGAATGGCCAAGCAAATCGGTCCTGGAATCCCGTAGTTTTCCTGTTGCGAACACACTTTTGTGAGCATGTGCATTGACGTGGTGAAAGATGATTTTTTTTCTTTTCATGCCGGGCCTCTCTTGTGAATTTTGATATCCAGCTGGTGAAGAAGGTTAGAGTAGGATTCACCTATTGTTGCCTTTTTCAAGGTAATCAACTAACAGGATCCCTTGGGCATCCCTACTTTCTGATGAAAAAAGTATAGATACTCGTGTTTGAGCGTCAATTGATTCATCACAAGAATGGATCACATCACTCAAAAACTTGTTTCTTTTGAAAACAAATATGTTGCCAATGGCCTTGATTGGAGTTTCCTGATGTTATCATAAGAAATTGGCGTCAAGCAGCATCAAATTTTGCTGGTTCTTGAATTGATGACTGGTGAGAGATCACCTTGCATACTTAGTCACTGATGGTGGTTTGGAAGGTACCTATAACCCATTGGTCTCCAAGTTAAGTATTAGAAAGAGTATGTTAACACTACTTGTAATATGAGGTGTGCCCCGAGGCTCTGTACTGGACCCAATCCTATTTATACTGTTTCGCCAACAATTTCTTAGGTTATAAAAGTTCTCAGCTCCAGTATATCCTGCTAATGACAAACAATTCTGATCACTCAGTAACGGCCATCTTACTAATGCATAAAAATAGCTTTCAGATCTTGCTCATCAAGACTTGGACTACTATATTTACTTGGACTAAATAAATATATTAGAGATTGCCAACATCCTCAATGTCCTTATTGACAGCCAAGTAAAATTCCTTGGTGCAGCATCTGACGTCAAACTTAACATGAAAACAAAAACAATCTATGCAACAGAGTGAATGTAGGTGTTTGTCATAAAAGGCATGAAGTGGAATGGAGGACATGGAACAGACAAAATGTGCATGCCAGGTATTAGTTGAATCACGCCTCTAGTATCGGTTGCTGTGTAGGGTGGTTCATCAGTTTAAAAAGTCAATCATCCAATACACAGTACAACTTGAAGGAGGTCACAGCCCTGTGAAAACCAAGTGAAGAATATATATTCTTCTTCTGACTTCTGGCATTATTTTAACAATTAAATAACTTGATTTGGTGAACTATCGTCTTTTGATGTTCGTGTAATAAAAAATGTGACTGAGTAATGGAATCAAAGTACTACCGAAATCAAGAATTTGAGCAACACTGGTGATAATAGATTAAATCAAAAAAATTAATGTATTGCTATTGTTATTACTTTATTATTTCTATAGCTGTAGGATAAGTACGATTTTATATACTTTTGACTGAGGTTGCATACTTTGATACTTTTATGCAGGAGTTTCCAGTTCTTTCATTGGATCTGCATTGCACATTCCTATCCACCATCCTCTATCTTCCCATCTTCCTTCCATTACTCTTGTACAATCCCTAGCTCTTCGTCCCACTCTTCTCACTCCACTAATCCACTTATGTCTTCCTCTTGGCCTACATCCCTCCATTCTTCTTAAGGTACGTTCTTGGCAGTATGTGTTCCCCCATCATCTTGACATGCCTAAACCACCGTAGTCTTTTTCCCTCAATCCTCTCTAGAAGTGGTTCTTCTCCCACTTTCTCTAATGACTTTATTTCTCGTCATGTCTCTTCTGCTCACTACTGCACTGCTCCTCAAAAAACTCATTTCACAAGCCTGTACTTTACTTTTACCCTCACTTCTCATTGCCCGTGTCTCTGATCCGTATGTTAATGTCGGTACAAAATAGGTCTTGAACAGTATTTTTTTTTCATCTTAGTGGCACATATCTGCTTCTCACAAATCCTCCAGTTGTCCTCTTAAGAATGCTACGCTTGTCTTCCTCTTTCATTTGGATTTTTAACAGAAGTATATGGCCGTAAACATGGTTTGGCATGATATTATAAATAACTATGAAGGAACAAATAGTCCTTTTTTTTAATTAATCATACTTTTACTAGGCCTATAGAAATTTATGATATTAATAACCTATTAATACGTCAATGGGTATCAACAAATGAATGGCTAGATACTAAGACCTTGCTAAATTAGTTAACTGCTAGATTTTATTGAATACCTATTCTATACTATTATACTGATCTTTAATCTAGAAAGAAATTTACCTTAAATAAAAGTAAGTTTTTTGTACCATGGTACGTTATAATTCAATGTTTAATCAGGTATACAATGAAAATGTTCATGACCTAATCAACCCCTGTGGACCAATGCATTTGCGTGACGATTCAAATGGTGGAGTTTTAGTAGCTGGAATGAAAGTAGAGAAAATATCCAGTCCTGATAGACTGTTTCAACTGCTGCATCAAGGGAATTTAAACAGAACACAACATCCAACAGATGCAAACGCAGAGTCTTCCCGTTCTCATGCTGTGTTTCAAGTAAGTTTAATATTTTTAAATAAAACATAAAAAAGCTTTAAAATTATTTCAACATATAATTATTTGTTTGTATTTTTTATTTGCAGTAGACAATATACATTATTGCATTACAAAAAGTTACATAATACAATTTCTCTTATAAATACAGAGTTTTAATTGTTTCTTGCTGTCACTTTTGATACCAGTTCTGGATTTTACTCACGTAAAAGCTGGTGTGAAATTTTCGTTTGGAATTGGCTTGATTTCTTCAATGAGCTTATTGAGAAACTTAACACCTAATTGAGAAGGAAGGTGTTCACAGGTCACCGTCCTGTGCTGGAGTGTGCGATAACTATTCCTGCCTCTGGTGTGGTCATGAACTTGTCTGCCATGAACAAGTCTACACTTCATTCTGCAGTAGGACACGACCTCATAAATGTAGAGACAGGGAAGTGTGCGGAACTCAAGTTCCTTGAAAGCATCCCTGCAGGACTCTCTTGGTCCTAATTTGCAGATTATTCTTACTGGTTTTTTTAAGGCTGAAAACTCTTTCCAGTCTGTAGCACAACTTCCCCAAAGTCTAATTCCGTAAGACATATGGGGATATATAAGGCCAAAATAAGCCATCATCAGCACTTTTTTGAACAGACTTGGGCAAAGAAATTTTCAACGGTGATGGAAAAACACCTTTTTGAATGATCAATTTGGTTAATAGTTTTATAATGTGTTTTGAGCAGCGTTTCAATAACCAGACTGACATCCCGTTGATGTCACAAGTTTTTTTCAGTTTCAGACTCAACAATATGAGTCACCTCAACCTCGTCCACAGGAAGTAAAGCCAAGGACAAAATCGGGGATCAAAATTGTTTTCTGGATATGCCTGAGGCATTCCATAAGCAACTGCAGGAGTTGCCACAGTTGAACAAAATTTGTTAAACAGGGTGTCCACGGACCGGAAAAATCGGGGATTATTCGTGAATTTTTAATACCGGGAAAAATTCGTGGATTATTCGTGAATTTGTATCAATACCGGGAAATTTTCAAATATTTGAGCAAAAGTGAAAGTTGTTCTTAATAATCTAAAAATAAAGATGTAAAAAAATTAATACATAATTTCTGAATCCCAATACATTGTTCGTTTAATTCATATCATAATATTACGTGTCTCGTCTCCAGTTTTATACGCCACTTTGGTTGATTTTGTGTGCAGGGTACTGTTCAGTCCGTTTACCGAAAGAAATTATCGTATTCCTCTCGCCGTCGAACGTATCCTGCATTAGGCTCCTATGAGTGCAGGAAACCATTCAACATTTTGACGGAACAAAATTATCGTATTAAATTAATCATTTGTTGCACAAATGGTACGGTTACAGAAACCACAAACATCATTGGTTTGAGCTACGCAGTCGTGTTTCGCACTTTCATTGCGCCATTTATCTAATGATGTTTAGTTGTGCGATGATTTATCGGAATCTGTGTGTGTGATAATTATTTGTTTAGATTTAGTAATTCATGTTGAGTTGTCAATGGTTGGGAATTAGTGTCGGTCTAAACTCTACAAAGTCTTGAAGGTAAGAAATTATTTTAATTAATTTTTTTACCAAGTTAATTACTCCATTTGGAGTATCGTATTATTACCTCTCTTTAAATTTTAATCCTCATTATTTTAGTTACTGTTCCTCTACCTATTATTTTATTTGCAGTTATCCATTCATTTTAAACGACTGTGATTTTAATCACTTGTTGTCACTTCAGGGTAGCTTTATTATTTTGTTACCAATCATCTCTTTTTTTATGAGATGGCACCTAGTAGGCTAGCCAAAGTCTAGGTTATTATTGCTCATTGATATAAATTTGAGTCTAGGTTATTATTGCTCATTGATATAAATTTGTGTAATGATTGAAGATAACTGTTTTAATTAATGAGTTTAAATTTTTGGTAATTATGCACTTTCTTGCCACCTCTGAAAATACGATTTCATGTTAAAAAAGTGGTGAAAAATGAGTTTATATCTCTTGAGGAGTTTGATTTCATCCGCGGAAAACTCGTTTTTTACCGAAAAATCGAAAAACTAGTTTTTTATCCAATAATGAAAAAACCAACTTTTTTAAAAATCGTTATTTTTCGACAATTTTTTTTCCATTTCTCGTGTTTTTTTATGCTGAACACAAATATATAACTGGTTTTGTAGTAAAATTATTTTTCCAGCTCGAAAAATGCACTTTTTACGACATAACCTAACTTATCCTAATTGTCTATTTTCCCTACAAAAATTCGTAATTTGCGTTAAATTCGAGCGTTTGGCTTCCTAAAATCGGCGGGAATATAGGTGAATTCGGTTTTTGAGATAAATAGTTGTTGTATATAATGATCACGTAATGGCCGCTAATCGCGATCTGCCGCGATAGTAGTTTTTCCGTTATTTCTTGAGAAATATTTGTAATAGACCAAAATAGTTTTCAAATTTGTATTCAGCGAAAAAAACACATCAAAATAAAAAAAGATGATTAAAATACTATTTAAATTAACGGAAATATGACAAAAATACTAAAAGTTGTGACATTGGTTTTTTTTCGAATTTTTCGGTAAAATACGTTATTTCCGCGGAATAAAAAGCATATCTCGTGAAAATACAGCCAATTCTAGACCCATTTCAAGCAAAAATTTCCAAATTTTTGGTGGCAAGAAAGTGCATAATTACCAAATTTTTTTCTTTATAGGCTTGTAGAATAATTTTGTTTAATGTTTGATTAGTATAAGTTAAATGCGAGTTTTGAAATTTTTCTTTGCCTAATTCTCAGCGCAGATATTTTACTTGTTTTAAGTACATACACAACACTTCAATTTATTAAAATTGGTAATGACACTATTCAAATTGGTTATTATTCATTAAAATATAGATGAGGATTAAAAATAGTCATGGTCACTAGGTAATGAGTCTAATAGGTATAGGGATCATTGTCTGTCAGATCCCTTCTATCCCCTTTATTTTGGAAATTCAAACTGTTGTAAATTTGTATATTTTTAATATTATGTCCTATGCTTTAAGTAAACTACCATTTTCTGTTCTCAATACTAGTATCCACAACTATAACACAACAAGTAACAATCAGATAAATAGAAGCTGCAATAGGCTAAGTAAAACGTGAGTAGTCATGTCTATTAAGATATTTAATAAGTTAAATAAAACTTATCAAATTGTATTCTGATAGACAGTCACTGTTTTTGAAAAAAATGGTAATTATGCACTTTCTTGCCACATCTGAAAATATGATTTCATGTTGAAAAAGTGGTGGAAAATCAGGTTATATCTCTTGAGGAGTTTGATTTCATCCGCGGAAAACTCGTTTTTTTACCGAAAAATTGAAAAACTAAGTTTTTAATCTTATAGTTAAAAAGACCAACTTTTTTAAAAATCGTTATTTTTCAACACTTTTTATTCATTTATCTTGTTTTTTTATGCTGAACACAAATATATAACTGGTTTTGTAGTAAAATTATTTTTCAGCTCGAAAAAAGCATTTTTTACTGGCATAACCTAACTTATCTTAATTGTCTTATTTTCTCAACAAACATTCGTAATTTGCGTTAAATACCAAAACAATTTATGGTTGGCTCTTAGGAAATCCTTTTTATTCTGTTAGTGACCTCATGTCCGTAAAGGAAATCTAACTTAAGTCAAGCTTTTACTATCTGATCAACATTTTTATTTAGGCCTATTAATTTTCATTGTAAAACTTAATGTGTAAATTTTATCTTATTTAACTTATTTATATATATGTTTTTATCACTGCTATAGTTTACTTTATCTCTCAAATTTTCTTTAATATTTTCTTAAATTTTAATGGATTTTTTTGTCACTTTCGGTCAAAACTTAAGCAATGATAGATGGTTCTTTTTTAACTAGCAATCTGTGACAACAGGTATTTCTTAAATTTTGAGCTACCACAAAATAAATCATATAAATATGGTGATAAATAAATAAGCTATTTGATTTATAACCAATCTTTAAACTATATTATCCAATTTTAATGTTAGTTTTTTTAATTCATTTAAATGTGCTTTGAGATTGATAAGTATTGTATGTGTGGTATGGTATTATGATAAATAAAAGTTATTTAAAATGATAAATATAAAGTATCAGAAATGTATATTACAGTACTTGCATGTATAATTGATATGTTACAAAAATCAAATTTGACCTTTTAAAATAAAAAAAAAAAAAACCAATATAATGCACTACAATGAGATATTAATATTCAATGTAATTTTACTAGACACAATGTTTAAATCCTTATGTATAATACGTGAAGCAATTTTTTGTCAATGCAACTCCTCCCTTATTTATTGACCAATTTAAACGGTTGAGGTGTTAAAAAATTTGCCTTTGTTCGTAGTTGTGCAGTAAGGTCTTACTTCTTCAAATTTTTCACCCTGAAGGGCACGGAAAGCCCTCAAAGTTTCAACATTGGACATATTGGTTGAAAGTAATGTATTTTCGGGAGCAACAGCGGACCGTACAGCCAGACAGTTTTATGAACTAATAGAAAACGATTCTGTGAAAGAAACATTAAAAGAATACTCTCGTTCTAAAACTAGATTAGACAGTTTTTGGGTTGAGTTACTAAAAACTGCTGTTCTATTATATTTATTTTATCAAATTATGTATTTTTATATGAAATAAAACCAGTATTTTTTATTAGTATTAATTATCGTTCAGTCTATAAATTCATTGAACAATTAAAGTCATTGATTCATTGCATTTTGAATATAAAAGTTCAATTACGGTAACTGTTGAAATGTCTTTATCTAGTAAACAGTATTATCTTGCGTTGTATTTAGTTAGTTCATGATCAAATTCTTTACATTACATAAATTATTAAGCTGATTCATTGTAAAATAATACAGTTTTGTTTTATTGCAGTAAAATAGTCTTTATTGCATAACTTAATGCTGTTTTCTCACTATGTATGTATTGTGAATAAATCACTTATAAATTAGTAAAGTTTTAAGTAAAAACTAACATATTTTGTATACACTTATACATCTCAAAGCCTTTATTACCTTCAAAGTATCTTTTAATTTTTGTATTTTTATTTGTTAATAGTACCATTTTCAAATTTTGTTTACATTTCATGGTAATTATTACAAGTTGATTTATGTATGTTACAATATATTTTATCAATGCAATTTTAGTTAAGGTAGAGCATTTGCAATGTATTATGATGTTTTATTGTACAATAAGAATATGGGGTTTTTCATTTCTTATTTTTTTTAAGATGATATTTGATAGACATTAACTTTTTTGGTGTTATAAATTATTATTATTATTATTATTATTATTATTATTATTATTATTATTATTATTATTATTATTGCATTACTAGTTTGCAATATGTAGTACTAGAAGCCTAAATTAAGAATTAAAATTTCAATTACATTAAATGTGAATAGTAGAAATATAATTTATTTTCCAATTGTTATGATGAACAATGTATTATGATGTTTACTTGTACAATGAGAATATGGGGGTTTTTCATCTCTTATTTTTTCTTAAGATGATAGTTGATTTACATTAACTTTTTTTGTGTTATAATCATTATTATATTACATTACTAGTTTGCAATGTGTAGTACCAGAAGCCTAAGTTAAAAATTAAAATTTCAATTACATTAAATGCGAACGGTAGAAATATAATTTATTTTCCAATTGTGATTAATAACATTTAATTTCTTTTAAATGTTTGATGTGGCTGATTTTTTTAGCATTAAAATACCTAAAAGATCTGATCTGTTTAAAATGAGAAGAGAATGGATTTAGTTGTTAGATGGTAAGATTTTAGCCATGTAATATTATATTAGTTAATGATTAATTTTGTTTTCAACTACTGTAATACAAATAATACATTTTTGTAAATTGAAAACGATAGCACAATAAAATACAATTTAAAGTGAAATGAATCTGGTTTTAATTTAGTTATCATTATATTATTGTAAATGACATACATGCAGTAACAAAATTCAATGAGTCATATTCGAGCTGCGATATTATAACCTGGAATTATTTTCACATTTTCCTTGAAATCCTGGAATTATGCTTGAATTTTATAAACTGTATTTTGTGGACACCCTGTTAAACTCACACGCTACCTCATAAGTATTCTCAAGAATATTGATCTCTACCTTGAGTTTGATTGGTTTTGCAGCACTTTTTGGTTTGACAGAATAATTTATGATTCTCCATGCAGATTTTGAACAATTTTCACAGGACTGCAATGTTCGCTCAATGTCATGAGATTTCGCTGCCTTGATGAATTTTCATTAAATACGCTTGTATTTAGTATATTTATTTGTATATAGTAAACTGTTTGTAAATTTAAATCATTACATTATTACAACGATTTTTAATTGGTTGTGAACTTTTTAATTCACTAGCAAATGGTTTTACTTGACAATTTCAAATTAAATGCTTTATCGGGTAATTAGGAAAAAAATACTAGCAAATTACTTCAAGCAATTACAATTTTCTCTAGGATTTGCTAATTTTCATAAGCTTTTGCTTGGTCAATAAGCACAGGATGTGACTAAAACATAACTTTGACTTACACTGCAAAGCGATTGCTAGGCAATCTTCAAGCATGCCTCCATAGTTGCCTGAAACTTTTCAAGTAACAACTATGTGTAATGGCTGTTTTCATGCATGTTCATAATCAGAAATGTTATCATATGCCCAAACGGTTTGTGCAGAAAAGTATAAAAGTACAGAAAAGTTACAGAGTGTAAAGTTGAAAGAATGGCGATTTGTTTTGAATAAAACCTAAGAGACCGGATTTAAGAAAGGCTTTGCCACTCAAAGAGAATATCATGGTGTGCTTATGCTCTACAAGTACAGTATCTACACGAGCGTAGTGCATTGTGTTGTAGCTAATACGTTCAGAGAGCAGCGTTGTCAAATGTAAAGTAGACTTGCACAGTATTGGGCATCCACTTAAAAGCCCCTCGAAGCTATGCGTAGCCACACAGACTTAAATAGTGAAGGTTCTATGTTTTGGAAGTAGCGAGGATGTGTCGGTAAATGAATAATTATAAAGAAAGTTATGTTTTCCTTATTTATAAATACATTGTTTCCTTCACTAACAGTAAATCAACCTGTGTACACCTTACGAAACATTTCATCTCATTTAATGAAAGTTATTTCAATAATATACATAAATGAAGTTAATTGTGAACACTTAATTGTGATCAATAGCTATTAATATCATGTTATTTAGTTGTGTAGAAGTATTAATTTGATAGTTAAAATGATAAACAATGACATAATATATAGTTTAGTTATTGAAATTAATATATAGGCTTATATTTTAATTTATAGTGAAGGAACAAAGCTATTAGCATAATCTTTTTTTAAATTGCTTGTAATTTTATGTTCTTTAAAGTATAATTGGGAACAAATTAGCAGTCTTATGGTATTAACCTAAGCTTCTTAATTGAATACAACTTTAAATCAGATTTTCACCGCTAAGCGCCGACAAGCTAGACGACAGTTTGGCAACCACACGTGATTTGTATTGGCTGATCCAAGGTCGCAGGTTCACCGAGGCTCTGACTTTAACAGACATTACTCCTGGCATCCCATGTAAGACCATTCCTTTTGTTCTAATATTTGATAAATCTAAGGAATGGATTGTATTTCCAGTTTGTAATAAATTAGAAGATGCAATGGGGACAGAGCTTTCAATTTTCATCAGTGTTGGTGCTATCGATTACACTCATGTCCCTGTTAGAAAACTATTGCATACTATAACTATTACGTGCAAAAGAAAGAGTAATAATAGATTACTTACTTGGAGAAGGCACTGCATCATCGTCAAACACAGTGACTCACCCACTTCACTCTCGCTTAATAAATCCAGTTCCAAAAGAACTTCAACTGCACTGTATGTTATGTCCCTATGGCTATTGTCATTTAATTTGTGACTGATCAGGACTATACCAATTCTGTGTGTAAGAGTGTTGAATGAACTTGTGTCTGATCTTCGGAACGAAGGTCTAATTTTGTATAATAATATCTCAAGACAACTATAAGTCACTTCTTTTCTTCTAACATTCGCTTGTTACTGAAAGTAAAAGATTACTCACCCCGTCTCTTACAATTACCAATTATATTTTCTTTTTCTTTTAGCAATTGCTTTTGCTCTTACCTAATGCTACAAGTAGTTGCTGTGTTTTTTTTTTTATTCAACTCACTGACTTTGTGTAATAGCTCCATAATCTATTTTTGAACTATGTAATATTGATTGAAAGTTAAACTGTGTTCCAGGTATATGTGAAGATTCAGACGAAGGCGAGCGGAGACGTGAAGTTTGGGAAGTTGTCAATGATTGATCTAGCTGGATCTGAGAGAGGTTCGGCTACTGGTTGTGTTGGCGCTCGGTTCAAAGAAGGTTCAAATATAAACAAGTCACTTCTTGCACTAGGTAAGTTTGATGTTCTATATAGTGTTGTCTAGAAAATCACTAATAAAATGTCATTATATGATATTATGATGTGAGATGTGTTTAGAAATAACCAAACTACTTTTTGGCCAGACAAGTCATTTTAAGCTCAAAAGCCATATGGGAAAGTAATATTTCTGTCCACCATCTCCATTTCCACTTGCCACAGCCCCTCAGATGAACTGTGATAAATGTCTATTTTGCACTCAAGTTTTTGAGCAGTATAATTAATTTAAAAAAATATAGTAAATGAGACTGTCAGACTCTGACAGCTCTAGATGAAGGAGATAGTGGTATCGAAAATTTGTTTTGTATTGTGTTAAATGTTTTATGTGTTAATGTTCAATTTATTTATAACCTTTAGTTAGTAGCTGATGCCATGTTTCTCCTTTTACTATAGACCTTAATAAAAGTAAGTTTTCAAACATAAAGTTATATATTTAAATTACCAAACAAAAATGCTATTATTTATTCAAAAGTTCCAAAATTGTGTTGTATCTTTAGTTTATTAACGTGGTGACTCAGTTAACCGGACTTCTATTGCACATTTATACAATACTAGCTAAGCCAAGCTCTGCTGTGGCTTAGTCTGTATTAACCATTATGGATGTATCTACGTTAGTTGCTATAAAAATAAAGACTGGCTGTTTACTTGATGTTATCTTAAACAAAGTAATTTAAAGTTGATTTCATAAATAAATTATCATCTGGTCACAGTAATTATATGTACATAAATCAGCTGGTCACAGTAATAAACTTACAGGGTATGATTTGGATATAATATGCACACAAATCAGCTGGTCACAGTAGCACTTTTTTATCACTGACATTTATTTTCATTTGTGCATTGAGGTAGGTTGGGAAATCCTTGAAATGCCCTGTTTACTTTTATAATTTTAAGAACTAAATATACAAAAACACTTTTGTATTAAATGCCATGTTGTGTAAACATTGGCCTTGTGGCTGAGAGTACGGAGTGTTAAATCTAATATTGAACTCCCCAACTGAGCCGACATGTGTTGGTTACTTCACTCATTCAATAACATATAAGTATGTTGTAAGCCTTTGTGAACTGGGGAACAACGTTTAATTTAAAAACTTGTCTATATTGTTCACTCCTACTTGACTAAAATAAATAAGGTAATTTTAGTACCATCCAATTGTATTGTACATTAATAAATAATTAGGGATGGTATACATTTTTAATATTTTCTTTTAAAACCCATATTTGAAAAATATATTCTGTATTAATTTAATTGTATTTTTGACATGGTATTGTGGATACTAAAGAAATCTTTCCAAGAATTGGTTTCATGGTATATTATGAACTAGCTGTACCCGCCCGCTTCGCCGGTCATAATATTGAGTTTTGATTGTATCATTGAAATGTGCAGCAACCTTTCAGTTTACACAGTATCCAATTTACAACAGCTGATGTTTTGTGTAGTTTACTACTGTACTCAATTATTTTTAATTTTGAAAGTTTTGCTACCACAATTTTATTCTATTTGTTTTTATTTAACAGCTGTTAATCAAATAAATCAATCAATTAATATAGCTTCACAAGAAATCAAAACATAAAAATATAAACAGTTTAAAAAATTAACACATGGTTTAATTTGATTTTGACATATTTAAAACCCACAGCTGATATTCTTTTTGTATTTGACTTATTATACCTTCATGCATCCTGCTATTTGATTAACATTGAAACTTTAGAAGTCCAAGGGACGGAGCCCTGAGGGATTAAAGAAACGGGAATAGGACAGAAACCTTCCCTGGGGTATATAGAACAACTTCCCCAAGTTTCAAGGCGATCGGCTGGACGGTTTGGTAGCGCATAAAGGACAGACAAACATACATACTACACTTCACAACAACCATACACAGACTGATGAGGTCAGGGACGTACGCTCCGAGATCGCCAAAAATGCGGTGACTCAGGTACGGGGACGTAGACTCATGGGGTGTTTAATTGTTGTAGGTGCAGGTGGTGTAGGATTCTGGTTAGATGATGTCATGAGTGTATTGAACTTTTTATCAAGTGTGCTTTTAAGTAAAGGAACCCACATGGGTCTAACTTCTATGCTACTTTGACTGATTACTTGTTTATTATTTAGTTTCATAAAGGCACCTTCGATGAATTTACGTTTAAAAAATGTGGTTCACTGTGAAGTATTTTAGTGTTATCCCAGTTAAATCTGTGTTCATTGTTCCAGGCATGTTCAGCTAATTTAGAATGTTTAGTGTTTCCTTTTTTAATGTTATTTTTGTGTTCTTTTAGCCTAACTTCCAGTGGTCTCTTTGTTTCCCCTATGTATTTTTCATTGCATTCACAAGTAATGCAATAAACTACATTTTTGGAGGATTGCTCCTCATTCTTTGGTTTAGTTTTAGTTAAAGACTGTCTTAATGTGTTTTGAATGATGTTCTGATTTTGTATTTCCTAGCTATGCGTCTGATTTTTTCTGAAAGGTTAGGCGTATATGGAATGGACATGAATGCTTTAGGCTTTTCTGTGTCAGTGGGTGTTTGTTTGCGTTTTCTTATTTATTTGCATTTGTTTATGAGAGACTGAGGGTAGCCATTGTTTATTAGATCTTTGGAAACATTGTTTAGTTCATTGTCTAGTTTTGTTTTGTCTGAGCATATGGCTCGGGCCCTATCAAAGAGAGAGAAGGCTACACCTTCTTTAACAGTTTGTGGGTGGTTAGAATTGAAATTGAGGTATTTGCCTGTGTGAGTTTGTTTTCTGTAGACTGATGTTTTTAGGCCATGTTTTGTTTTTTCTACATTTACATCCAAAAATGATAATTTATTGTTTATTTCTTTTTCCATGGTGAATTTAATGGTGGGTGAAACCTTGTTCGTGTTTTAAAATTCTTCTAAATTAGGTTCACCGTGACTCCAGCAGACAAATGTGTCGTCCACGTACCTAAGCCAAACCTTAGGTTTGAGATTTGAGGAAGCAATTGCTTGTTCCTCAAACTCTTCCATGTAGATATTGGCGAAAATAGGTGATAGTGGTGAACCCATTGCCATACCATCATCCTGGCGGTATATTTGACCATCTATTTCAAAGTGATTACATTCAGTGCAAAGCTGTAAAAGTTCCATTATTACGTGAATAGGCAGTTTGGTACGTTCTGAAAGTTTAGTGTCTTGGTTAAGCCTGTTTTCGATTATTCTTAGAGTTTCTTTTACCAGAATATTAGTGAACAAGTTAACTACATCAAAACTTACAAGAATGTCATTATTATTTATGGTCATGGTTTTTGTCATTTCAGTGAATTCTTTTGAATTCTTTACGTGTGATGTGTTGTTAGCCAAAGGAGTGATTATTGGAAGGAGAAACTTGCATAATTCACGGGAAGGAGAATCTCTGGAATCTTCTGGATTTAATGCTCTCAAACGAACCTACTCATCTAACACACCTACAAATTCTTTGAACCTTGACTCACAAAATGGAATTCACCGAACATCACAGATGAATAATATAGTTAATATCTCCAGCAAAAATTCATTGCATTACTTGTGAATGCAATGAAAAATACATAGGGGAAACAAAGATACCACTGGAAGTTAGACTAAAAGAACACAAAAATAACATTAAAAAGGGAAACACTAAACATTCTAAATTAGCTGAACATGCCTGGAACAATGAACACAGATTTAACTGGGATAACACTAAAATACTTCACAGGGAACCACATTTTTTTAAACGTAAATTCATCGAAGGTGCCTTTATGAAACTAAATAATGAACAAGTAATCAGTCAAAGTAGCATAGAAGTTAGACCCATGTGGGTTCCTTTACTTAAAAGCACACTTGATAAAAAGTTCAATACACTCATGACATCATCTAACCAGAATCCTACACCACCTGCACCTACAACAATTAAACACCCCATGAGTCTACGTCCCCGTACCTGAGTCACCGCATTTTTGGCGATCTCGGAGCGTACGTCCCTGACCTCGTCAGTCTGTGTATGGTTGTTGTGAAGTGTAGTATGTATGTTTGTCTTGTCCCCGTGTTTTATCACCTTGGAGGGAACTTCGTAGACACTGCATTTGGATTGTATCATCCTCACTTCGTGCCTAGGATGTCTAGACGCCATCGTCACTGCGGGTCGTAAGACTTCATAATTTTTGTAATATTTGATTATTGTATTGTTTTATTCCTAATAATTGTTGTCTTTTCAGGTTAAAATGTAATTGTAATAGTAGTCTCAGTCCTTCCGAGTCATATATATAATTTTTTGTGCAAGTTGAATGTTATTTTAAATTAATAGTGTTTTTCAGGTACCATATATTTATGGTTAGTTAATGTAATCTTATTTCAGTCTGATTTGAATATTAATTTTAATTGTGTTTTGACATTTTTCGTTGATATCGTGACCTTAACAGCGCCTAATTGCTTATATTAATTTAACCCTGTTAATATTTTTTTATATTTAGTAGAAGTTCATTTTGTTGTACCCCATTCTAGGATCTAGGTTAAAATGTAGATAATTATTAAAGTAGATAAGTTTATTAGTTTAAGAACGTAGTTTTATAACATGTTTGTGTAGATGTAATTTAGTTTTTAGCACTTGAAAAGGTTTGGGTTTTACCAAATCGAAACATCGTGATTGTTAATTTTCACGTAATGATGGCAAATGTCCAACTACCTTTGTCTCCCTCATCTCATAAAAAAAGTATGTTATTTAATTTGTAGCATTTTTATTTTACTGATGGTGGCCATTTTGGCTACGGCAAAACGCCTCTTTTAAGTGAATGTCTTAACTTTGCGGAGAAGCACATATCTCCTCTTCTATTCATTCTAGAACATTCAAACACAAGCCAATCTCTTCAGGAGAGTCTGAACTTTAATTTACATCCTTACAGGTATGTTTTTAAACTTAAGTATAAGGACTCAAATGTATCTCCCAAGTTAACATGGATTTTTTTTCAAAAATCAATTTTCACACATTTATTTTTTCAAGAAGGCAACAGTTAATTTATTTGTTATTTTTTTATGTGATAGGTATATTCAAGGTGCTTCAAACTCACTAAGTTTCAAATCGTGGATTAGCATAATTTTTTAGAAAAAAATGTTCGAAATCTTGAAATTTTTAAATTTTTCATAGTTCAATGATTAATATCCTTTTTGGGCATGAAAATAAAAATTTGAAATTTATCCTAGTTTTAGTACTAAAATAGAGTAACAACCTGCAAAAATTTGGTTTTGTGGACTTTATTATTTACAAAGACATAGAATGTATAAAAGTGCCAAAATTAAAAAAAAGAAAGAAAAAGACAATATTGCTCCAGCTACTTACAATGCTAAACATAGCTAAATATTATGCTTTTTATGCCTGAAAATATATAAAACAATGATGCACATATAGTTATACCATTTACATGAAAATAAAGGTTTGTATATTAATAAATGGTATAACTATATGTGCATCATTGTTTTATATATTTTCAGGCATAACAAAGCATAATATTTAGCTATGTTTAGCATTGTAAGTAGCTGGAGCAATTTTGTTTTTTTTATTTTGCCACTTTTCTACATTCTATATTATTGTAAATAATAAAGTCCACAAAACCAAATTTTTGCAGGTTGTTCCTCTATTCTAGTACTAAAACTGGGATAAATTTCAAATTTTTATTTTCATGCCCAAAAAAAGATATTAATCCTTGAACTTTGAAAAATTTGAAAATTTCATGATTTCAAACATTTTTTCTAAAAAACAATGCAAGTCCACAATTTGAAACTTTGTGTGTTTGAAGCACCTTGATATACCTATCACATAAAAAAATAACAAATAAAATAACTGTTGTCTTCTTGAAAAAATAAATGTGTGATTTTTTCAAAAAAATCATGATTTTAGAAAAAAAATCCATGATAAACTTGGAAGATACATTTGGGCCCTTATACTTAAATATAAGAACATACCTATAAGGACTTAAATTGAAGTTCAGACTCTCCTGAAGAGATTGGTTTGTGTTTGAATGGTCTAGAATGAATAGAAGAGGAGATATGTTCTCCGCAAAGTTCAAAATTGACTTAAAAGAGGCGTTTTGCCAAAGCCGAAATGGCCACCATCAGTAAAATAATAATTCTAAAAATTAAATAACATACTTTTTGTACTTCTGATGAGTGGTACTTTTATGTATAAAAATATGAAAAATAATAAAAATGTTGCAGCAACCACTGCTGGACCACTACACATGGATTGACCCTTATATAAAAGTCAGAAATTGTTTTAGTTGTTTTAATAAGGTTTATATAATTTACTACCATAAAAATCATAAAATTTAAATTGTTGACCCTAGATTTGTGCTTTAGTTCAGACTTGATTATGCATGTTTAAGCATAAGTTGAGTGTAAATTTGCAATTGTTTTGTGATAAAAATGTAAATTAGGCCTGCCTGGAACTGCAGATACATATCTAGGTCCTCCTTCAAGCTGATTCTAGGTTTGAGTGTCGATAATTCTTCTCCATAATTTTCTGTCTTCCCATAATTTTCTTCCGTTATTTCTTCCTGCCATCGGAGTTCTCTTCTCTCCACCATTTCCTTCACTCCTTCTGTCCGTTTTGATCTTTAGTGACCCCTCTCACTCTTTCCATTTACTTGTAACTCCATCATCGCTTTTGGCAATTTAGTTTCTTCCATCCTTTTTCTATGACAAAAACATCTCATCTTTACCTTTTCTATTTTATGTCTCATATTTTTCTCTTACAATTCTTTCTAATATCAGTATTACTTATTTTGTATCCCTTTGGTGGATTTTCCCTAGATATTTCATCTACCCTGCTTGTATCCTGCTACACAATTTTCCATTCATCATCCACGTTTCTGTCCCTTATGTCACTATGGGTACATGATAGTTTTATATATGTTAATTGCTGTTTCAGGTGGCATATGTGTTCAATATAAAAAAAATTATAGTGAATAATGAATATTTTATAGCTTGGTAAACATTTTCTAATTTGTGCAGGCTCCTTGTAATTTTTACATCTGTTTTGTACACTTACAGTTCATTTCCCAAATATACAAAAGTCTTGAGGATTTTTTTTTTTTTTTTTAATGCATCCTGAATCTTATTTTTAAAATGCAGATCTACCATTAGAATAAAATTTAAAAATTAGTTTTGATGAAACATTGTGTTCTGAATTTATGTCTAATGCATACATATTTATTTATTTTTAAGGCTCCAATCGTCAAGATATAGGTGATTATAGATTTCGAATGAATGTAATGAGCAAACATGAACTAATGCAGTCATTGTTACAAACTAAGGCTGATTAACCCTTAGAAAGTGTCAATAATAATAATAATAATAAGAAATTTACCACTGACAAATGAAATAATGATTATTGACAAATAAGACCAATGTCAAATTAACAGCCAGTGGTTGTCAGCTGATCCCTATAAAAATTTGTCAAGACTGAACTGTTATCGAATTGAAAACCTTTAGTTTAAGCTTTAACCAACTATACTACCAAACTACTTATGCTACTATAAACATTCTTTACTACTTGAAGGGGTTGAAGATAATTTGTTGTTACAGGAAACTGCATTAACAACCTTGCCGATGGCCTTCGTCATATTCCTTACCGTGACTCTAAACTCACACGTATCCTGAAGGACTCACTTGGAGGCAACTGTCAGACTGTGATGATTGCTAATGTTTCACCCGCCATATTGTCATATGAGGACACTTATAATACGTTAAAGTACGCTACACGTGCTAAAAGCATCAAGACTCAGGTACTTTGGGGCATTTTCTTTTGTTATCATTGCCTCATTTTTTGTTTTATTTCATTTGTTTCTTAATTCTGTATTTTGTGTCAGCTCAAACAATCACTTGGATATAGTTTTAATTGAATTGAATAACTTTACATTGATTTGGCAGGTTGGTGCAGGCATAGCTAAGGCCTTGGCCACGCAATCTTGATTTGTTGTCATGTTAATCTGTTGAGGAGTACTGATGGTAATAACCGTCAGCCAATCTAACGTACACTGCAGTAGGCAAAACTGCCATTATTGGACCAGGGAGTAATGAATACACTCATATATAATAATATCTGTTCAATGCAACTCACATAAATAATAAGTAATACCTGTTCAGTATAACATACTAGAATTATGTGGTACTTGAATTTTCAAGGCGTTAAAACTGTTCTTTTTATTTTATTTTAGAATTTGAGTAATGTATGATAATTTTTCAAACACGGGGAAACGCAAAGTGCTATTTCACAACTAGTACACTCATATACAGTTGCTTTTCTTTTATAGTCATTTTATGTTGTATTTAATTATGTGGTGCTTTAGTTTTCTTCGGCTATTTTCCCTTGCTGATAGAGGACGTGGAAAATGGTGACATGATAAGCTTAGCAGCTGCTGGGCTCCACTTACCAGATGTGTGTGACTTCTTCTCTCAAAACAACATGAGTTTCCAGTGTGTCTAAAAAGACATTTATTTGGAAATCTATGGTCACATAGAATGATATATAATAATATAGTATGATCACACAGCAACCTTACAGTACGGGGGCCAGCTCCTTACAGTAATAACTACGTTGAATGTTTTAGAGTCAAAATAGTTTGTGGTAATGCCGCTAGAGATTGTAAGCAGCCTTAATATTGATTATATGAACAAGCCTATTTTGTAAATTGTCATAACTGTTATTACTCTTTTGGGATCAAACGGCTATAACTTTATTGGAACTATTTCCAAGTACTCATCAACAGGTTAAGCAACTGACCTAACAAATCTATGAATAAAAAATTGCCTCTCCACCAAGGGGATCTGTGTGAATTGATTGAGTCCCTTCTCTAGTATACAACCATACCATATTTGATTACTGGATAACACACTCCTCTTGTGGAGGATTAATGATTGTTTTTAAAGACACAAATGATACTGATGTTAATTAAAAAAATGTTTCTAAAGAAAGAAATGTTTGCTTTTATTGTCAATCTGGTAACACATCAACTAGTTATGCATAACAGTAGGGTGTACGTTTACAGACGTTTGATTAGATATAAATTGTACTTTACTCAAATATACTTAAGCACAATTACTTGATTTCCAATAAAGGAACAGTAAATATTTAATCTAATTTCACAACAATTTACAAAGCTTGTTTAATTTTTAGCTAACGAAGAATGTTATGTCTGTGAACCTTCGTGTGGAACACTACGTGAAAATGTGCGATGAATTGAGGAAAGAAAATGCAGCTTTAAAAGAACAAATAAAGATTATGAACCAGAAACAATCAGCTGTGTCTCCAGTCCGAGCAGATCCAAGCTACGTTGAAAAGTTGAACAATTTGTATAGAGAGAAGAAACAGTTGCATACAGAGTGGTTGAACCTTGAAGCACAGCTGAAACTTTTACAGTGGCGGATAAGGTGGAAGACTTTAGCAGCAAATAAGTTGAAGAACCAGGTGTCTCAGTATGGTTCTGATTATAACCAAGTAAGCTTTTAAAATGTTAATGTTTGTAAATTTGTTCATAATTTGATAGCCATCATATAATCACTAAGCATTTATAATTATTATTAATCAATTAATTACTATAAACTAAGAATTTTAATTTAACTGTTTTGGTCTTTCATAGCAATATCAGATGCTACAAGTTGTCTTAGTTTGATTCTGTTAATATCCTGTATATCTTAACTCACTTTTTCCGTAACAATTTTTGTTTTTTATGTCTAAAGCTTCTTAAATCACACAATTATCATCTTCTCTTTCAAAATTATTTGAATATCTCCATTTCCAACCAAGATAACTTGGTATTTTGGACATATTTTTGCATAATTTTCTTCCATTTGTGATGTTTTCTTAATTTTTGTATATTCATCAGGCATGCAGGGTGATGAATGTTTCAATTTGTTTATGATGCATTCTTGGGATATAGATTTTTTATTTACAAGTGTTTTCCAATGTAAAATATATAACATAAAAAATATTTTTAAACCTATTAAAAGATTTGAGGTAAAATTAATTTTGATATTTTAATTATATAATTTCTCATTTTTTATCAATATTATATTAAGTTATATCTATTCATATTAAGATTGTAATGATTATTTATTTGTTTTAGGAGTTTGAAAAGGATGAAAAATCCCTCTCTCAATTAGAAGCTCGGGCTAATTCCATTGTTGAAAAAATGACAGAGTTGTGGAAATGTAAAGCAAAACACAATGAGGAGTATAACAAGTTCACTGAAGAAATGGAAGATGCCAAAGTCACTAAGCTGTTGCAGACTGAAGCTAAGCTGAAGGAGGCACAGGTGGGTATTTTATGGTTAAAATAAAACAATCTTTATTGATCTCATACATTACCACATCAAAGAGTGTCAACAAAGTAAACTCTAACTTGAAGAAAATAATTGATTCTGTGAACATATACAAGTGTGATTAATAAGGCATATTGATTATTTTAATGTACCAGGTATATTTATTTATTTATTTTTTTATTTATTCATAAGACGCGATCGTCAAGATATGGGCGAATATGGATTTCGATTGAGTGTGATGAGTGTAGATGAGCGAATGTAGTCATTGTTACAAACTAAGGCCGACTATTCCTTAGAAAGTGTCATTAATTAATAGCCCAATGACAAATGAACAGCCGGTGGTTATCAGCTGATCCTTCTCAAAATGTATTGACTC
This sequence comes from Stictocephala bisonia, assembly GCA_035578905.1. Taxonomy (NCBI): domain Eukaryota; kingdom Metazoa; phylum Arthropoda; class Insecta; order Hemiptera; family Membracidae; genus Stictocephala; species Stictocephala bisonia. The sequence goes on along the minus strand of JAQJVL010000030.1, from coordinate 2,079,184 downwards.
TGATTGGGATCAAACTGACAACCTTTATCACATGAAGCTGGGATTGAACCAACTACGCTACCGACCAATTTTCCGGAATCCATGTCTAGAGACACACAGCGTGGTTGTTGGTGGGAATTTCGTTGAGTAGCAGCTGGTATTACTCCTGAAGAAGGTATACTGGTAGCACAAGTATCGCTCAGCTACTATTATTTCCATGTAGAGAGCGCCTTTTGTATATTCGCGAGTTTACATTGTCGCTTTTTGTAAATTGATTTAATGAACAGCGAATAAACATTAAATTTTGTGTTTTGCTTCATAAGTTATCTTCTGAGACACTTAAAATGTTAATTCAAGCGTACGACGTTGAGGCGATGAAGAAAAGCCAACTTTACAAATGTCACAATGTTTTCGAGAATATTGCAGAAACATTGAAGATGACTCTCGTAGTTGATGCCCTTCAACTACTACCACAGGTGAAGAAATTCAGCGAGACTGGCAAATTGTACATGCAAACAGAAGAATAATGATTGATGAAATCATATTAGAGGTATTTTACACATGGCAGTGTGCACAATAACATTCTTAGGCACATACAAGATGCCATTAGGAGGAAACGATCTGAAAAATAGGCAGAAAAGAAAACAAAAATGTAACCATTTCTGGTTTGTTTGCAACAAACCTCTCATGTATGACGACTTTTGTACCCTGAATAGGGTTTGTGTAAATGAGAATAAATAAATAAAAGGAAAAAGATTTGCAGGTACTGAAGCTGTCAGAAAATATGCGACGAAAGCATTGAAATACATAAAAAAAAAAAAAAAATAAGTGTCAAGAGTGTTTTGAACAACTGTATAATCATTGGGGCAAGTGTGTTGTTGTAGTAAGAGGATATTTTGAAGGAAAATAGGTTTTTAACCATTTTGACGATATCTCATATTTTAATATGTGCGGTCTAGTTTTATGTTGTTATAACACAGTAAATATAGATTATTTATTTGTGTTTCAGTGTGAAAATGCTGAATTGCTGATTCAGAAGGCTCACCACCAAAAGATAATCAATATGCAAGAAAAGCGTCTGGAGGACCAGCTGTCTGCCATTGATTTTGTTACCAAGATCTGCAGCGATTACCATATGATCCTCCGCGGCCGCAACCTAATTACTGACTCGATGAACAATGAGTACCAGGTGGGTCATGAGAGCAGTATAGATTGTTGTTTTAGAAGTTAATTAATGTAATAATGATTTCTCACGCAACACGATTAATAGTGTTATTTTAAGTAAAAACAAGATGAAAAACATAGTACTTTTTAAATATCAAGCAGTAAATAAGCCAAGACTGAATGATAAGAAAACTATAAATTCAGGGAATTTCAAATAAAGGTTAAATATAATCTTTCTACTGGCAAGATACAATTTAAGAATACCACTATGCAGAGGCAAAGCTGCACTAACATTCCTTCGTGAAACCCAACTTATTTAATTTGCTTTGAAGTAGTAACAGGATTACAATCATTATTATGAAGGGTTTTTTTATTTGAACCTGTTGTGGTGTAGTTGTTATTATAGATGGACGGGCATTGTTTTATTTTATGTAATAAAATATAAAATAATGGTCTCCCTGATGAATTATAATTCTAGTCCAGTGAAAATGAAATTTTTCACTCTGTATGAGAGTACTCAACTCCATTACACCGATTGATATTCGTGGTCAAGCTGGTTTTTTTATTTTTTTTTTAACTGAACAATTTCAAGAGAAATAATGATAATCACAAAACACTTTTTAATAGTAAGGAATGTGATTGATTGTTGGGGGGGGGGGGCAGTTTTATGGACGTAAAACACCTGAATTAAAATTATCTTATTTTCTAGTATGTCTACTTATGTCCGCATTGCCACATAATCTTGAGTAGGAAATCATAGAATCTGAGGGATGAAAACATCTAACCACTACAAACTATGGTGTTCATGAATCGCATAATGAATTGAATTGTTTTCAGTTTTCTTCTACGATCTATTCTCTAAGTCCATTTATTCATAGTTTATTGTTATACTTGAAATACTTATTTTTAAGAATAATACATATTAGTTATTATATCCAATTGAATTTGTTTATATTATTGCATGGAGAATGACAATTAGTAGATATATTCATGAAGCAGAATAACTAAATGTTAACGTCCCGATTCAGGTTGGAGTTATGAAGATAAAAGGTTCAAAGGCAGTGACTTGGATGGACATGGAGGATGGATCAGATGATGAGGAAGGCATTGCTTTAAGTTCAGTCAGTGTTCGGCCGTTTACAAATCTTTCTCTGGCCAATCTGAACTCCTTTTCTTTGCCGGTAACAAGATGCAAATATATATTGTGTTACCTATAGAAAATTAAATTTATACATGCAATATAATTTACGTTGCATGACAAAAGGTTGACTTAAGATAGCATTGCATGTCTAAATTCAAGATTTTGATAAATATAAGAAACAGAGTAGGTAAAAACAGAAATTTCAGAATTTATTTGAAACAAATAAGAAATAGAAATTTAATTTGAGATTTACTGTTTTAAATAAAAAACCTTTTTACATTTATCACTCTTTTCCCTTCAATAACAGAAAGAAACACAAAGCACAGGAACAACACACACGAGGTAAAATGACAACATAGCATTAATTAATTATTGTAAAGAAACACAGAGCACCTGACACCTGATGACACACTGTACACGACTTTTGTGAAGTGTGGGCTGATAGTGTAAATATAAAGGTGCTAAAAGTTAAAAAAAATTGTTTGATCATTGATCTGGATTGCTGAAAGTATCGTACTTAATTTCTCGATAGAGATACAGTATTTTACATGCCTAACTTCTAGGTTTTATGTAGGAAACTTTGTGTTAAATTTGAGAGAAAAAATCATATAATTTTTCCATTTTTGTGAAAGTAAATGTCTTGTGTTTTATTTCCCTAAACCAGAGTCCCTCACTAGGATTTCATGGAGAGCCTTATTACTTTTCTCCAAATAATCTAAGGGCCACAAATACATATACAAACCGTTTTTCCGTATATTTTCTAACTTGCATTTCATTTGTCTCGGCTATTAATTTAGTAATTAGTGCATTTTAACAACAATAAACCATTATAAACATTGTTGGTTTATAAAAATACCAAAGCGGTTGTCACTTTAATAAATCACTAAACTGTACTGGGGCCACCCAACCCATTTTGAAGCCTAAACCAGACATAACCTAAAAATGTTCTTGCATTGTGGAAGTAATAGAAACAATAAAAAGATACGAGTACAGTCAAACCTCATTTATTCCGTCTTCTTCAATCCAAACATCTGGATCAATCTGTGACGAAAAGAAAATGTAATTTGTATGAAATCAAGACATTTTCTGCTTCAAAGTCTGGTTCGTAACTAACAATAGCGATTAATATTTTAAAATATAAAATGAATTCTAATAAGACTATTTTGATTTTTGAACATTTCACATGATAATATACTACATGAAAATTACAGTGTATGTACAGTACTGAATAACGTAGTGCAAATAATGAAGTCTCTCCAGTTTGTGCATGGCACATGACGTAATACTATCATTGTTGGTAGGAAAGTCAGAAGATAAGACGAGACTGTCAACCTCTCACATGACTCATTACACTGTAAGTACAGTACTGAATAATGTAGAATGGCCAATTGGTAGCAAATAGTGAACTCTGTCCAGTATGTGCATAGCACACGTCGTAATAGCATCATTGTTGGTAGGGAAGTCAGGGGATAAGACGAGACTGTCAACCTCTCACATGACTCATTACACTGTAAGTACAGTACTGAATAACGTAGAATGGCCAATTGGTAGCAAATAATGAACTCTGTCCAGTATGTGCATAGCACACGTCGTAATAGCATCATTGTTGGTAGGGAAGTCAGGGGATAAGACGAGACTGTCAACCTCTCACATGACACATTACACTGTATGTACAGTACTGAATAACGTAGAATGACCAATTGGTAGCAGATAGTGAAGTCTTTCAAGTCTGTGCATGGCACACGTCCTAATAGCATCATTGTTGGTAGGAAAGTCAGGGGATAAGACGAGACTGTCAACCTCTCACATGACACATTACACTGTATGTACAGTACTGAATACGTAGAATGACCAATTGGTAGCAGATAGTGAAGTCTTTCAAGTCTGTGCATGGCACACGTCCTAATAGCATCATTGTTGGTAGGAAGTCAGGGGATAAGACGAGACTGTTAACCTCTAACATGACACATTACTCTGTATTTACAGTACTGAATAACGTAAATAGTTTTTTAATTAGCATAATACGTGTTGGTACTTATACAGTACAAGTAAACGTCACACAACTCAAATTTATTACAATATAAGCACAAAATGCACAAATATATTACAATACAAGTACAAAATGCACAAATATTATGGTTATCGATTCGGTGAATCATCTTTTGTGAATCCCTCTGGTCTGAGGAAGGTGAGCGTGGTTCACCGAAATCGATCACCATAATATTTGTGCATTTTGTACTTGTATTGTAATATATTTGTGCATTTTGTGCTTATAATGTAATAAATTTGTGTTGTGTGACGTTTACTTGTACTGTTAATAAAGTAGAATGACCAATTGGTAGCAAATAGTGAAGTCTTTATAGTTTGTGCATGGCACACGTCCTAATAGCATCATTGTTGGTAGGGAAGTCAGGGGATAAGGCGAGACTGTTAACCTCTAACATGACACATTACACTGTATTTACAGTACTGAATAACGTAGAATTACCAATTGGTAGCAAATAGTGAACTCTGTCCAGTTTGTGCATGGCACACGTCCTAATAGCATCATTGTTGGTAGGGAAGTCAGTGGATAAGACGAGACTGTTAACCTCTAACATGACACACATTACACTGTATTTACAGTACTGAATAACGTAGAATTACCAATTGGTAGCAAATAGTGAACTCTGTCCAGTTTGTGCATGGCACACGTCCTAATAGCATCATTGTTGGTAGGAAAGTCAGGGGATGAGACGAGACTGTTAACCTCTAACACGACACATTACACTGTATTTATAGTACTGAATAAGGTAGAATGACCAATTGATAGCAAATAGTCAAGTCTTTCCAGTTTGTGCATGGGACACGTTGTAACAGCATCATTGTTGGTAGGGAAGTCAGGGGATAAGACGAGACTGTTAACCTCTCACATGACACATTCCACTGTATGTACAGTACTGAATAATGTAGAATGACCAATTGGTAGCAAATAGTGAAGTCTTTCCAGTTTGTGCATGGCACACGTCGTAATAGCATCATTGTTGGTAGGGAAGTCAGGGGATAAGACGAGACTGTTAACCTCTAACATGACACATTACACTGTATTTACAGTACTGAATAACGTAGAATTACCAATTGATAGCATGGTAGCACTCTGTCCAGTTTGTGCATGGCACACGTCGTAATAGCATCATTGTTGGTAGGGAAGTCAGGGGATAAGACGAGACTGTTAACCTCTAAAATGACACATTACACTGTATTTACAGTACTGAATAACGTAGAATTACCAATTGGTAGCAAATAGTGAAGTCTTTCTAGTTTGTGCATGGCACACGTCCTAATAGCATCATTGTTGGTAGGGAAGTCAGGGGAAAAGACGAGACTGTTAACCTCTCACATGACACATTACACTGTATGTACAGTACTGAATAACGTAGAATTACCAATTGGTAGCAAATAGTGAACTCTGTCCAGTTTGTGCATGGCACACGTCGTAATAGCATCATTGTTGGTAGGGAAGTCAGGGGAAAAGACGAGACTGTCAACCTCTCACATGACACACATTACATTTTTTTGAATTTATGTAATTTAAATGAGATCAAATTACGTGATAGATAGTAAACTGTAGAACATGTATTCATTCTTATTTGTTATTTTAAATATACTTGTACTGTTCCTTAGTGTTGTTTGTAGTTTCTGTTAATCTAGATTTTCTTCATCTAGATTGCCTGCTGTCCAAATTAATTAATAAACAATAATGGACAAATTAAATCCTAATTAATTTAATTTGTTTGCCATTCACAATTCTTCTCTTTCAAGCCTTGTACTTACAATTTTACGGGTTTGTAATTTCAGATAGTAATCCCTGAAGTAAAAAGTAAATCAGATAATGTGCCTGTTTCTCATTCAATAACTAAACCGGAGGGTATTCCAATGGTTACACCTGTTCCTGAACAGACGGATCAAGACTTAAATGGAACGTTCGTTCTGGATTTTACTGGTACAAGGACGGGAACAGAGCCACCAAATAGTACAAATCCCACAACAAGTAAGTGACTTTACAACTTTAGGTTAGGTTAAAGGGCACTAGGCCAGGAATTAGTATATTGGAGATATAGGACATCAGCAAACTTACCCTAGAAGACTAGTTCACTAACACCAGAGTAGTAGTAACATAATCACACGAATTTTCAGTGCCACTGACACTTTCTTCAGGTGAGTAGAAAGTACTTCTCTCTCACCTAAAGTGCAAATTTTGTGCTCTTTATAGCATAGCACTAAAGTAATCAGATCCCTTCCTTCCCATGCCAATAGTTCTCAACTCCGAAGGATGGAATTAGCACACCAATGGATAACAAAATCCTGTGACCCACCTAATCTGAACATAAGATAGACCACTTCCCTTCAACCCCTTCCCCATCAGCAAACTTCATATACAGGGTCCGGCAGTGAAACGGGAAGATTAAGATATTGCGTGACTGTCGCCAGACCGCTCGAGAGGAGTGGGGGACTCGACCTTGAGCGTCCAGATAGCCAGTATTTTCAGTCGCCATGTTGCGTTGGACGAATGAGCAGCGTGCTTTCGCCGTAAAGGCATTTTATATAAATACTGATAGTGCTGTTGGTGCTCAACATGCTTTCCGTTGGGAGTAAAATTTGTTACCGCGTGATCCTGTACCTTCGGCGAACGCCATTAACCTGTGGGTAAGAAATTTTGAAGAAACTGCTAGTGTTACCAAGAAATGAGGTGGTAGTGTAAGGACGGCTTGTACTCCTGAGAATGTTAATCGCGTGCGTGAGGCTATAACACGAAGTCCACAAAAATCTGCAAAACGTCACAGTATAGAGCTCGGTCTTAGTGACCGGACCACAAGAAGGATCCTGAAGAATGATCTCCACTTTCATCCATTTAAAATGCAGGTTGTCCAAGCTCTCAAACCTCAACACTACAGCCGAGTACGCTTTTGTCAACAGTTATTAAATTTAATTGATCAAGATGGCCAGCTGGTCCATAATTTATGGATGAGTGATGAGGCACACTTCCATCTTTGTGGGTATGTCAATAAACAAAACTTTCGGTTTTGGAGTGACAATAACCCACATAATCTTCACGAAAAGCCACTACATTCACAAAAGGTAACTGTATTGTGCGCAATGTCCTTTGAAGGTGTGGTAGGTCCTTACTTTTTCGAAAGTGAAAACGGTAACACTGTAACAGTTAACTCTGAACGGTATGCTGAGATGTTGGTGAACTTTGCACTTCCTGCTCTTGACGAACATGTGAATGATCGGACATTATTCCAGCAAGATGGTGCTACTAGCCACACTGCTAACAATTCGATGGACTTGCTGAGATTGGCGTTTCCTGGTCGCTTAATTAGCAGGAATAGCGATATTCCTAGGCCTGCTTGTTCACTAGACTTGTCGACTGCAGATTTTTTTCTGTGGGGTTATTTAAAGCTAAAGGTTTTTGAAGCAAACCCACCTAGAACTAGGGACGAACTGAAGGAGCGAATCCAACAGGAGACCAACCCATTCCATTGGATATGCTACGCAGAGTCACGGGAGCCTTCACCAAAAGACTTGAAGAGTGTGTTCGAAACGAAGGACGCCATCTTAAGAGATATAGTTTTCAAAAAATGAACATTTTCATATATCCTCATTAATTTCCACTATTATAGATTACATTTATGTAAAAAAGTTGAATAAATATTAATAATTAAGACTTTGAGAGTTTTTCTTAATCTTCCCGTTTCACTGCCGAACCCTGTATATATACTAACTGAAATACTATACCTGAGTGTTGCTCTATGGATGTACAACCCCCACCACAGCCATCTACCCAGCAATAGTGGAAGCCATTTCAGTCTCTCTCACTCTCTCTCTCTCTCTCTCTCTCTCTCTCTCTCTCTCTCTCTCTCTCTCTCTCTCTCTCTCTCTCTCTCTCACTCTCTCTCTCTCTCTCTCTCTCTCTCTCTCTCTCCTCTCTCTCTCTCTCTCTCTCTCTCTCTCTCTCTCTCTCTCTCTCTCTCTCTCTCTCTCTCTCTCTTCTCCTCTCTCTCTCTCTCTCTCTCTCTCTCTCCTCTCTCTCTCTCTCTCTCTCTCTCTCTCTCTCTCTCTCTCTCTCTCTCTCTCTCTCTCTCTCTCTCTCTCTCTCTCTCTCTCTCTCTCTCTCTCTCTCTCTCTCTCTCTCTCTCTCTCTCTCTCTCTCTCTCTCTCTCTCTCTCTCCTCTCTCTCTCTCTCTCTCTCTCTCTCTCTCTCTCTCTCTCTCTCTCTCTCTCTCTCTCTCTCTCTCTCTCTCTCTCTCTCTCTCTCTCTCTCTCTCTCTCTCTCTCTCTCTCTCTCTCTCTCTCTCCTCTCTTCTCTCTCTCTCTCTCTCTCTCTCTCTCTCTCTCTCTCTCTCTCTCTCTCTCTCTCTCTCTCTCTCTCTCTCTCTCTCTCTCTCTCTCTCTCTCTCTCTCTCTCTCTCTCTCTCTCTCTCTCTCTCTCTCTCTCTCTCTCTCTCTCTCTCTCTCTCTCTCTCTCTCTCTCTCTCTCTCTCTCTCTCTCTCTCTCTCTCTCTCTCTCTCTCTCTCTCTCTCTCTCTCTCTCTCTCTCTCTCTCTCTCTCTCTCTCTCTCTCTCTCTCTCTCTCTCTCTCTCTCTCTCTCTCTCTCTCTCTCTCTCTCTCTCTCTCTCTCTCTCTCTCTCTCTCTCTCTCTCTCTCTCTCTCTCTCTCTCTCTCTCTCTCTCTCTCTCTCTCTCTCTCTCTCTCTCTCTCTCTCTCTCTCTCTCTCTCTCTCTCTCTCTCTCTCTCTCTCTCTCTCTCTCTCTCTCTCTCTCTCTCTCTCTCTCTCTCTCTCTCTCTCTCTCTCTCTCTCTCTCTCTCTCTCTCTCTCTCTCTCTCTCTCTCTCTCTCTCTCTCTCTCTCTCTCTCTCTCTCTCTCTCTCTCTCTCTCTCTCTCTCTCTCTCTCTCTCTCTCTCTCTCTCTCTCTCTCTCTCTCTCTCTCTCTCTCTCTCTCTCTCTCTCTCTCTCTCTCTCTCTCTCTCTCTCTCTCTCTCTCTCTCTCTCTCTCTCTCTCTCTCTCTCTCTCTCTCTCTCTCTCTCTCTCTCTCTCTCTCTCTCTCTCTCTCTCTCTCTCTCTCTCTCTCTCTCTCTCTCTCTCTCTCTCTCTCTCTCTCTCTCTCTCTCTCTCTCTCTCTCTCTCTCTCTCTCTCTCTCTCTCTCTCTCTCTCTCTCTCTCTCTCTCTCTCTCTCTCTCTCTCTCTCTCTCTCTCTCTCTCTCTCTCTCTCTCTCTCTCTCTCTCTCTCTCTCTCTCTCTCTCTCTCTCTCTCTCTCTCTCTCTCTCTCTCTCTCTCTCTCTCTCTCTCTCTCTCTCTCTCTCTCTCTCTCTCTCTCTCTCTCTCTCTCTCTCTCTCTCTCTCTCTCTCTCTCTCTCTCTCTCTCTCTCTCTCTCTCTCTCTCTCTCTCTCTCTCTCTCTCTCTCTCTCTCTCTCTCTCTCTCTCTCTCTCTCTCTCTCTCTCACTCACTCACTCACTCACTCACTCACTCACTCACTCACTCACTCACTCACTCTCTCCTCGCCTGAAGAAAATGCCCGTGGTATTGAAAATTTGTGAGATTGTGTTTATTTTGTTGTGTATGTTACTACTGTGACACCTGACACCTTGATGAGGGTACTTACACACCAGCTGGAGAAATAACTCACAAAAACTGATGGTTCACCACACTGACTGGGTTCGCGGACTTTACCGGAGTGTATTCCGTATACTGAATTTAATGAATTATACACAATATTACCTAAAACGTGGTGCTGGTTGGCCTAATAGATGGATCGGTTGGGAGCTTTTTTTTTATTGAAAACAGCAACGCAATTATAAGTAATATGAGTGTTTTATTAATAAAATTGATAAGTTTTAGTGAAGCTTATTATAATTTGTAGTTTGTTAACAACGTGGTTATTCTAAGATACAACAATTTAAATTCCAGCAAATCTAATTTCAATTAATAATTAACGGCGCTTGCCATTGTCTGTGTTGTCTCTAAATGAATTTAGAATTTAGTTACGGTTACAAATTAAACATGATTACTGAAAACTAATACACGAATTTTACATAAATTGAACAGACATGGCAAGCCCGGGAATCAAAGGGAAACCGCGCTACTTACTACATGTACTCGCGATCACGGTTGCAGGCAGACAGACCGAGACGGCTGGCTTCATCCCCAAGCCAGTATTAGAAATATTGTCAACCAATCACGCGAAAGAACGTTTAATCGTATGACTTTCTAGGCCGTATGGTGCTGCACTCCAGCCCTGAACGATTCACCAAGTAACTAACATTGGTATGTTAGGGTTGCTGGAACATTGCAATATCTCTCAGTTTTCGAGTCGTGGGCTGCATTTAGAAATCACGTGACATCACGCCACTACATTCCATACTGGCCTGGTACAGATAAATCAATACTTTTGCCTTTCCCACTGAACCCAATATTCACTCATATTAATTTAAAATGGTGTAACAAAAACTAAAGGGAGGCATAATTTAATTATTATTATTGAATTTGAAGTTACATTAAAACACAAAAACAAATAGAGGGTGTAATTTATTTTATTTTATTTAGACGGCCCACAAAGGTGGTATTTTCATTTATTTATTCAATAAATTAACGGGCCGTCACACCCTCCCCACCTTTAGTTGGTGCCAGTCCCTTGGCACCTATTGAGGTGACTATAGACCGTCATCCTCCAATAGCAAAACCCCTCTGTACCGACAGAGTGGTCTTCTCCCTTTTGTCACCAATAAAAATTGAATTTACTCACGATTCCACTTGATAGTCAATGGGCGAGACAAAAGCAAATGCATTTAAGTTTGGGGAGCAATCGTTAATCTATTAATACACTTTTTTATTTCGATACCTCTCATTACGATGCCGCATTGTTAATTCATGTTATTCAATTCATCGAGGTTATTCACTTTCGAAAACGAGATTTTATACTTTCAAAAAAAAAAACAATCGGTTTCCCTTTCATCCTTGTTTAAGCAAATCATTTAAAAATTAACATTTGTAATATGTCAATGTCAGACAATAATATAACAGCAATATAATTCATAAAACACATTTCTAGTGAATCATTTCTATCTGATCAAAACACCCTATTCATATACTAACCATAATACATAATACTATTCTTATAATAACAGTAATACATAATAATATTCATAGACACTAACAATAACACACCTAAATTAAACCAAAGACACTGTGAAAACAACATTTGTATTAAAAGATTCTACCATAATTCCAATCACCAACTATGTTATCTATTTCATATAGTAAGAAATATATTCAAGCTGCTACATTTGTTAATACTAAGCATCTATATATATAAAAGGCAAAGCCCTCACTCATCACTAATTCTCCAACTTCCCATGTAGGTAGAGAGCTGAAATTTTGTACACTGTTTCTTTAGAACTTAAATAGGACAACTAAAGTATTTTCATCTTGATAAAGTACTCCTAAGGGGTATAAAACACCCTTAAAAGATTGGTCCATAAGGATAACATTGGGTTGATTTTAGTAAATTAATAACAGCTGTTTTGTAAATAAATAAACATGTATATTTTGAATGTTTGACATTATACTCAGTTACTCAAGTACTATTGATGCATTTTTAATATTTTACTATGAGTTTAATCTTCAGCTGTTAAATAAAAATAAATGTAATGAACATGGTTGAAATGGGCTAAATAGGTGGCAAAGCAATTAGTGTCAGTAAGATACTGTAACTAATTTTAATATTGTGATTTTACGTTATATGGTTAATCTCCTATTTTTTGTATTGAATAGTTACATGCCGAGGCCGAAGGCCGAGGTGTATCGATTGCAGCGAGCATCGGGGTTGGCATGCGAAGCATGCAGGGGTGTCCCCTAGTAATCTATATATATAAAAGGCAAAGCCCTCACTGACTCACTCACTCATCACTAATTCTCCAACTTCCCATGTAGGTAGAGAGCTGAAATTTTGTACACTGTTTCTTTAGAACTTAAATAGGACAACTAAAGTATTTTCATCTTGATAAAGTACTCCTAAGGGGTATAAAGCACCCTTAAAAGATTGGTCCATAAGGATAACATTGGGTTGATTTTAGTAAATTAATAACAGCTGTTTTTTAAATAAATAAACATGTCTATTTTGAATGTTTGACATTATACTATTTTACTATGAGTTTAATCTTCAGCTGTTAAACAAAAATAAATGAAATGAACACTCTTGAAATAGGCTAAATAGGTGGCAAAGCAATTAGTGTGAGTGAGATACTGTAACTAAATTTAATATTGTGATTTTATGTTATATAGTTAATCTCCTATTTTTTTGTATTGAATAGTTACATGCCGAGGCCGAAGGCCGGGGTGTATCAATTGCAGCGAGCATCGGGGTTGGCATGCGAAGCATGCAGGGGTGTCCCCTAGTTGTAAAATAATTTACACATCACTACTACGCAGTATTGAATGGAGTAAATAAAAGTAGTCACGGTTGAATGACGCCAGCATTTTCACTCAAACGAGACTTATTTTGGGCTAATTCATTTCATTTAACATTTTATTCTTAAAATACAATGTCCTTTGGTGAAGGGTATGATACGATCCAGCTGAGGGAAGTGATAGGATTAGGTAAAAGGAGTGTTTGGATTGCGCGCTTACCTTCTCGTAGTACCCAGCCAAAGTACATCATTATATACATTACAATTTAATTTTACAATAGTTTTATTTTTAACAAAACAATAAATTATTCCCCATTCCTTTTCACATTTAAAAAGTACAACAACAAAAGAAAAATCATTAATGCCTAAACAAATATTAAAGTTGGGTACCCAAATATCAATTAATTAAATGATACATTCTACTCATTATATTCATTTACTTATTAGCAACTTACATTAATCTCAGGGTAAGCACAGCTACCAACTATATGACTTACCTAATAATAATTCCATTAATAATTACACAGTCCAGTTCTGATCAGAATTTTGTTCCACTGACAAAGTCTTTCTTCTTGACAAAACGACACAAAAGTACTCGGTTTGTTACTAACAAAATAGACAATATAATGTTCACATTAGATAAATGACACGCGGACCCGGAAAACCTGATTACATTGTAACGTTACTTCTCGTTAATACTCAAGGGACTGCAGTCCATTGGCCAGGCCAAGAATGTTGATCAGGCAGCGGCTGCATAAATCAGCTGGTGGCCAGTGGGTTAGGAAGGGCCAACAAGGCTCGACCCGCCCTTCGCTGCGTCTGGCCGAGGCAGTGGTTGACGCCCCCCTCTGTCCTTCTCTCTCTCCCGGTCACCTCTCACCGCCCGGTCTCGCACCCTGGTCTGCTGGAGCTGCCTCATGCCCTTACATAAGAGAACAAGGATTACTCTTAAGTCTAAAATATATTCTTACCTCCACTAGTTTACTATTTAATACACACATTAGTCTACACATTAATTAAGCAAAACATTACTCTAACTTTATACACTATGTCGCAAGGCTAGCAAATTCATTGCTAGGCAATGGCGAGCATACTTTAATTGATCCTTCTAATCAGTACCTCCATTTAAATCGTAATCATCAAATTTTGCGGGCTTTCGGCGCTCTCGCCGGTTTCTTTGTGTGCCAGAGTGCTCAACTACCCTACTTGGGGCTAATGGAGCCATTCTGGGCACACTCGGACTATCGTCTCGCTTGCTATTTGAGTCGTCCTCAACTGTCATTCGTTTCTCACGCTCCTCTTCACATGGTCTCGAGCATCCCTCGTCTATCCTGCTTCCGTGTGATATATGGCTTAATCAGATTCACATGGATTATCACTTCTCGCTTACCGATTCGGAGCTTCACGTTCAATGGTGGTATTACTTCCACGACCTTATACGGCCCTTTCCACAATCTGGCTAACTTTTTGACCCGGTGGCGACCAAGACTTGGGGTATGTAGCAACACTAACTGTCCCTCGTGGTACATTGATTGTTTGACCTTTTTATTCTACTGACGCTCGTTGCGGCCTCTGGCACGCGATTTCCAACTCGTGGCAAATTCATACGCTTGCTTAAGCTTGTCCCGGAGGGCTTCAACGTGATTGTCATACAATAGGGTGCTATCTGTAATTGTCAAATCAGCTTCTAATGGAACCGCCATCTTCCTTCCAAAAACTAACTCATGAGGAGAGTAACCTGTGCTCTCATGTACTTGCGAGTTGTAGGCCATAGTTATATATGGTAAATATTCGTCCCAGTCCGTCTGTTGTCTGTTAACGAAATGGCTAAGCATTTTAGAGATGGTGGCATGAACACGTTCCAGTCGACCGTTACTCTGTGGATGAAATCCGGTGGTTTGAATTTTCCTCACGTGCAAAAATTTACATAGCTGTCGTATCAAGTCAGATGTAAAATTTGAGCCCTGGTCCGTAACTAACGATTTTGGCACTCCAAATTTAGTAATCACGCGTTGGACTAAAGCACACGCTACATTTTCGGCTGTTTGATCTGGTAATGGGATGAATTCGCAGTACCTCGTGAAGTGGTCCATAACACTCAAAATATATATGTTACGTGACTCGCTGATGGGTAACGGCCCCACAATGTCCGTTGCGATTACTTCGAAAGGACTAGTAGGCTCATTGAAGATGTTGCCTAATGGTGCCTTCGTCTTTCCGTAATTGGTACGTTGACTGCAGCTGCGACACGATCTTACATAATCTAGCACGTCCTTTTCCATGCCCTTCCACCAAAACTTATCTCTAACTCGCTCTAGCGTTTTAGCAACGGCTGCATGTCCAGCGGTAGGCAGGTCGTGATTCAGGCGAATTACCTCGGCCACCAATGTCGCGGGTACAGCTATCCTATTCAATCCACCACTTTGCCTGTACAATATTTTCTCAGGGCTCATCCTAAAACTTTTGCCTTGTCTAAGGTCTTGAATGTGCGGGTCATCTCGCTGATGTTGTCGGATCCTTTCCAGGTCGGTAATAGGTCTAATTTCTTGCCTGACTACATTCACGGCGCGGCTGAGCCCGTCAGCGTTGGTGTGTCGCTTGCCCGCTTTGTGTTCTACAGTGTAGTCGAACTCGGCTAGTCTTAATGCCCACCGCATTAACCGGCTACTCGGGTCTTTTAATGACAGCATCCATTTTAAAGCTGCATGGTCAGTAATGACTTTGAATGGTCGCCCTAGCAAATAACACCTGAAATATTTGGTGCTCCAAACAAGACCCAACAATTCTAACTCGGTGGTAGAGTAATTTTTCTCGGCTGGAAATAAAGTTCGTGACGCGTACGCGACCGGATGTTCTTGCCCGTCTATTTCTTGAGATAGCACGGCTCCTAAAGCTTGTTTACTGGCGTCGGTAGATAAAATGAACGGCTTATCAAACGAAGGGAACACTAATACTGGAGCAGTCATTAATTTTTGTTTTAATTGGTCAAAAGCAATTTGGCAATTCTCTGTCCAGTTGAACTCAGTACCCTGGCGCGTAAGGTCAAACAATGGTCTACCAATTTCTGCAAAACTTTCAATGAAACGGCGATAGTATCCGGCCAAACCCAGGAAAGACCTCACATCTTTCACGGTTCTGGGCACTGGGAACTCTCTCACCGCTCGCACTTTGGCACTGTCTGGCTCGACACCTCTACTTGAAATCTTATGCCCCAAATAATCTACTTCCCCCACTGCAAATTTACATTTATTCAACTGCACACAAAGGTTTACGGCCTGCAATTTTCCTAATACTTCGTCCAGCGACTGAATGTGTGATTTGATATCCCTGGAGAACAAAATTATGTCGTCAAGATAAACTAGGCATTTTTCACCCTTTAAACCCATTAAAACGGAGTCCATCAACCTTTGGAAGGTCGCTGGTGCAGAGCATAACCCAAAGGGCATAACTGAGTACTCGTAGTGACCTCCGGGAACATTGAAACCTGTCTTGGCTTTACTATTCTCATCCATAGGAATCTGATGGTAACCGCTCCTTAAGTCTAAGGTGGTAAAATATCGACATCCGCCTAAACTGTCGAGTGTTTCGGTGATATTCGGAAGTGGATACACATCTGGCACTGTTAATACATTTACACCCCGGAAGTCCACACAAAAACGCCACTTTGGGGTACCATCTGCTGACTTTTTTGGTACGATGACTACGGGTGATGCCCATGGGCTGTGACTAGGTACTATTATTCCCTGATCTAACTGATCCTGTACTAATTTGTCTAAAATGGGTTTCTGGTGGAATGGCACCCTGTACGCTTTTTTATACAATGGCGGGGCATTGCCCGTATTTATTGTGTGTTTTACTGCCGATGTGCAACCGAGAGGCTGGTCCTCATTGTACGATAAAATGTTTTTATATTTACTTAAAACAGCGTGTATTTGACCCTGGACACTACTATCAAGGTGCTTTAGCTTTTCAGTTAAACTTGACTCAAACTCTTGTTTATCACAAAGCACTATACGGTTCACTTTCCGCCCTACTTCTGAATGGTGTTTCAATATGGCTGATTTAAATATCTGAGCAAGATTTATCTTTCCCCCTGCATTCAAGTGTAAGCCCTGTTTGGTGTAATGTTTTCGTTTGAACTGAGTTTTAAGGTTGATCAAACAGATATTCTTTGTATTGTGTTTGGAAGTGGTGTTTATTAATTTTCTCAACAAGTTGTTTGCTGTTGCTATGTGCTTCTGTAAATCTACATCATGTCTATCTGGAATAGTACAAAAAAATAGTTTAGGCTTGCACTGGTTAGGTAGCATCTCCATAGCTCGCCGCATGGTTGATTGGTATTGTGCGCGTGTGTCTACATCATTGGTCCCCCCCATTACAATTACAATATCACGTTCATTCATGTGTTGGCATTCGCCCGCTAATTTAGATACAAGGTGTTGTAGTTTTCCATTCGGCACGAATTCCACTTTTAATTCAAAATTACTTGGAAGTCTTTCCTCCAACAACTCAAGGATACCTCTACCATGACTATCCGCGACAATGTAAACTTTAAATTTTTCTACAGGTTGTGGTTCTACTTTGGTCAGTTTAGCTACTGTCTCGACTGATCCTAATTTTAAATTCACGGGTACAACCACTTCCTCGTTACTTACATTAACCAATTTTGCCCAACAACAATTCTTCACAACTTTGGTGAGAGTCCTAGCTAAGTATATCCCGTGTGTAGTTAAGTCAACAGGCTCTACTATGACTTCATGTCCCTCTAGGTTTCCCTGTACTGCTTTATTCTTACTTAGTTTCACGCGAACTAACTTCTCGCTTCGCGCTGGCACGGTATTGTTAGCCACACAGTATGCGGAACTCTCTACTGAATAATGGGTCGGTTTATTAATCCCTTGGGACACGGTATTGTTGTACTTCGTTCTAATGGAACGATGCGGGTTGGGTACCGCTTCCCCCTTCGACAGTTGGTTCAACCAAACCTCCTGCCCGAAAAGCTTAAGCACGCCCTGTTCCAAATGAATACTACCGTTCCCCTCACGCAAGATGTCACACCCTAATACAGCCAGATAACCCTTAGGTAGATTTCCAACAACAAAATTCCCCGGTACTTTAACCCCTGGTTTTAAATTTAGTGTGATTTTTTGTCGGCCATAAATCTTTAAAGTTTGCCCTGATATTCCCCAGGTTCGCTCAACTTGGCAGAAGAAGCTCCCCTTTTTATTAGAGATACTTGTGCCCCAGTATCAATCAGCACCTTACCCTCAGCCCCTTCAATTTGTCCTATTGCTACTAGTTCCTCAATTAAATTTTTAATTTCTGGCACAATTCGTACATGTTTTTCCCCGATAATTTGTCTGGTCACCGCCTGTTTGGGTCGCTGATATACAGCAGTTCCTAGTCTCGGGGGGTCGTGTCGGCGTTCACACTGGCCCCTGATTCGTTTCCCGAACGCTGGTGGTCTGCGCTCAAGCGCACGCGACAGTCGCGTTGTCTATGTCTGACTCTCCCACATCGCCAACATGACACACTATTTCGCGGCGATCTACCACCTCGACTTCTACAGTCCCGCGATACGTGCCCTTTCTGATGGCATTTAAAACATGTCACCTCTGTCTGGAAAACTTTCTTCTCCGCAGTAGACTGACCCCCTTTTAGTAGATATTCAATTGCCACGGCGGTGGTAATGGCATCCCGTATGGTGGTTGGGAATTTTAGCCGCGTTTGTTCGCCTACTTGGCCCACCAAACCTCTCACGAACGAGTCAAGCGCCCGCCTATCTCCTTCCTCACGCAACGCCTTATTCACTTCAGCATTCGCGGTCACCCGCACTGTCTTTTCATTGAGACATTTAACACGGTCGGCAAAAGCCTCAATTGTTTCGCCTCGTCGCTGTTGTACGACCGAGAGTTGCTGGTAGTATGACTGTTGCGGTGCTTTGTCGCTAAAACGCTGAATCAAAGATTCTCAGAACGCCTCATAGTTACCTAATTTAGCCTGATCTTCTCCCGTTATGAATTTCTGCGCGTTCCCCTTCAACTTTAGTTTGGCTATTTTTAGTTTCTCGGCGTCTCCCCAATTACTTAATTCTCCAACATCCTCGATACTTTGGAGGAAACGATAAACTTCGTCCGGCTTATCTCCATCGAACTCTACTATTGTCCCCACTAATGAAAAGTCCGGCTTCGTTCCTGCCGTTTCGACTATTCCCCTCATAGTTCGGTCCAGATGATCCACAAAAGGTGGTACTTCCTCAGCTGCCGAAGCTACAGTAGCTAATTGTTGATGCAGTTCGTTTATTGCATCCTGGATCTCCATATCCCGTCCCCCAAGGCTCACGCGTCCGGCCATAGTAATTTATTGAGAAATCTACTCGAGATAATGCAAATATAAAATGGCGCAGTACAACAAATATATTCTAATATGACATTCAAAGAATGATCACAAAGCCCTAAGAGTGCAGTGGGTAGCTTGCTCTCGAAATACAAAAAGCGGTTCTCTTATTTTTCCTTTTGACTTATTATTTCAACTTTCTAATTTTATTCAAGCTACTGGTTTATTAGCACACCCACTCACTTTTACTATAATTCCTTAAAATTATAAAACACTGTTTAGTACCTAATCAATTTGGACTGTATCTTAGAATAATATTTTACTTATATTTATTTATGCTGAAAGTGGGTATAATCTTTCACCTTATCTCTCAATTGATTCGACCTGCATGCTTATAGTACGACAGTATCTGGTTTCACACTACAGTACTTACAATCAACTCAATGTTAAACAATATAAATTAACCAACAATGTTACTACAACCAATTTCACAATTACTTATAACCAGATAATTTCACTGTCACCAGCCTTATAAGCATGTGCCCTCAATTTACCGGTACCTAGACAGGCTATGATTATACCTCATTAGTGTACAATTTAAAATATAACAATTCTAACAATTAAATTTAAATTCAGTCAACACCTCAAGATTATAAATCATTTCATTCAATTATTCACCTCGAAATTATTCAATAATTAAAATTAAAATTTTGAGAACAACTTATATTTCTTTTATAATTAATTAACTCTTCAAATTAAGTATTTAATTAAATTACTTTTCCAGAATACAACACTGGTGCACTTAGAGTACACTTACTTACTCATTACTTATTAAAGGTGTGACTCCACTTTATGCTACTAATTAAATTGGAACATACTCACAGTAAACTCCTATTGGTGTTATTTTCGCAGACACACCCCACACCTGACACCATTTGTGACACCTGACACCTTGATGAGGGTACTTACACACCAGCTGGAGAAATAACTCACAAAAACTGATGGTTCACCACACTGACTGGGTTCGCGGACTTTACCGGAGTGTATTCCGTATACTGAATTTAATGAATTATACACAATATTACCTAAAACATGGTGCTGGTTGGCCTAATAGATGGATCGGTTGGGAGCTTTTTTTTATTGAAAACAGCAACACAATTATAAGTAATATGAGTGTTTTATTAATAAAATTGATAAGTTTTAGTGAAGCTAGAACCTTGACACAAGTTAATTTACAAGTTCACAGTTAGTATGAAATCTTTAAAATAAACAATATAAAATTATTATAATTTGTAGTTTGTTAACAACGTGGTTATTCTAAGATACAACAATTTAAATTCCAGCAAATCTAATTTCAATTAATAATTAACGGCGCTTGCCATTGTCTATGTTGTCTCTAAATGAATTTATAATTTAGTTACGGTTACAAATTAAACATGATTACTGAAAACTAATACATGAATTTTACATAAATTGAACAGACATGGCAAGCCCGGGAATCAAAGGGAAACCGTGCTACTTACTACATGTACTCGCGATCACGGTTGCAGGCAGACAGACCGAGACGGCTGGCTTCATCCCCAAGCCAGTATTAGAAATATTGTCAACCAATCACGCGAAAGAACGTTTAATCGTATGACTTTCTAGGCCGTATGGTGCTGCACTCCAGCCCTGAACGATTCACCAAGTAACTAACATTGGTATGTTAGGGTTGCTGGAACATTGCAATATCTCTCAGTTTTCGAGTCGTGGGCTGCATTTAGAAATCACGTGACATCACGCCACTACATTCCATACTGGCCTGGTACAGATAAATCAATACTTTTGCCTTTCCCACTGAACCCAATATTCACTCATATTAATTTAAAATGGTGTAACAAAAACTAAAGGGAGGCATAATTTAATTATTATTATTGAATTTGAAGTTACATTAAAACACAAAAACAAATAGAGGGTGTAATTTATTTTATTTTATTTAGACGGCCCACAAAGGTGGTATTTTCATTTATTTATTCAATAAATTAACAGGCCGTCACACTACTACTCTGGTGTTAGTGAACTTGTCTTTTAAGGTAAGTTTGCTGATGTCCTATCTCTCCAATATACTAATTTACAACTAATTGTAATACCTAAAGTAGCCAAATGTTTACTTTGTGTTCTTTGTTCTAAGCTTAATCAATTGAAAGTGTATTGCTGATTTGGACAGTTAAAAAAAATGATCCAAATATCATATTTCTAAACATTATAAGGTGTCAAAGTGTTAATCAATTCTTTCTTGTAGTGTCTTCTTAAAGTTATGGTTATTTTTTCCCACTGCAATTGCTACTAAATTCAATGAATATTCTGTATAGATATGAAGTCCAGCTTCAAGAGCATTTCTAGAGTGTCAAAGCGTCCTGCAATGGGGTCCACAGTACCTTTGAGAAGGCGTACTCCTGCTAAAGTGAAAGCTGTTGGAGGAAATAAGGAAAACAATGGTCTCAAGATAACAATAGATCCAACATTTTTGTGCCCAACACCTGTCAGACACAAAACTGCTTTGTTTTCCAGACATGTTAATATCCAAGAAACTAAGACAACAGACTCAAAAGGTCAGTTTTAGCAGCTTTGTAAAAATATCTAATTCAATCAAAATATTTCATGTCTTGTGTTTGATCCGAATAAAACACTTTCTCATATATAGAAATATCATAATTAGTCTTACTTATGGAAAAAGTTTTTAAATTTTCTTGTATTTATTATTTCTTTTAATGCTATTAGTTAATTTTTTACTTATTTCAATGGAACTTTATATTAAAAAGGTTATCTTAACTAGGTCTAAATTTAATTTAATATGAAACAAATTAATGCCTTACAAACACACAACTTGATGACACATTAATGTACTGGTTAGAGAAAACCTGATTTTGCCTTACTCGGCTCCCATTGACTATTGATCTGTGCAGGGAACTTATTCAGACAAAGTAAGGGGGCAAAACATTGCAGTACAAAGTGATCATTACTGATAAATACTTCCAGTCCAGGCCAAATTTACTGATAAACACTTCTAGGCAAATGTACTGAAACACTTCTAGGCCAGGCCAAATTTACTGATAAACACTTATAGGCCAGGCCAAATTCAAACCTGCGCCATTTATAACCTAGGCTCAAAGTCCTGACACCTTAGACTTCTCGGCCTCCGGCTTACACAAAATAGGATTGAATTTGAAGTATGTAGCTTATCATCATCATCGGTTTAGCAACTCCAGTCTCCCGGCTGTGCTGACAATATACAGTGTAGCTTATTTAGAGCACGACTAGTTTGTAGGCCAGACCACAATACACAGTAACTTAAGTATACAGTTTTTTTCTGTCTATTTATGCCAGTGGCATTTATTTGTCTACAAACGTTGTTATGGGACAACAGTTCACATCACTCAAGCAAATTTGTAGTGGACCTCCCGGGATTTGAACTTGTGACCCTCTGCATATGATGCAGAAGTGCCAACCACTATCCTAGCAAGAAGCCCTACAGTGGTATTGGACAAACCTCCGCTCATACACGTTTGGTGGTATTGACACACCCTCCCATCCATACATGTACTATGTTATTGGCTCATCCACCCACCCATACACGTACGGTGGTAATGGTATCGTATATTGGCTCGGATTTCAGCATTTATGAAAGGAAAGCAACTCACCTGCTGTAGCATTTTTACTAGATTTGTAAGGGTTGATTTGATATTATATATATACCGTATATATATGTAACATTTTATTTTTGTATTTTCATAAACAAAAAAGATTTGCTTTTACTCATTAGCTGTTGACGCGAACTCATAGCGCATGCATCAGCGACTACAGAAATAGTAATGCCTTCATAGTATTTTACATGTTTTTATAAAGTAAAATGTACTTTAAATGAAAGACTAGTTTGTTTCAAGCAGGCTCATGTAATATATTTGGAAAATATGCATTTACTGATTATTTACTCATCAGCTGTTGGCACGAACTTGTAGTGCTTGTGCTAGCATCAGCGATTGTGGCAATAGTTATGCCTTCATAATAATGATTTTACATGTTTTTATGACGTAAAGTGTATTTTAAATTAAAGACCAATCACTGACGTGTAGGATTAGGTGGGTCAATATCACTGTACGTGTAGGGGTGGGTGGGTGGATCAATGTTACTGTAAGTGTAGGGGTAGGTCAATATCACTGTACGTGTAGGGATTAGCGGGTGGGTCATTATCACTGTAGGTGATGGGTAGGCGTATGGGTCAGTAAAATACTACCCTTGCATCCATCTTGGCATAGAAAGGTTTAACATTTTGCTAACCAGATAAGTTATCAAATGCTGTATTGTATGTTGTAACGTAATGTAGTATGGTTTTAATAAAGCAACACTATTGGCTGTCCTACTTCACACAAATTTTAATGCAATTTAACAGTAACTCAATGCTATCCATTTAATACAGTACTTGTACATACTATATAGCTAAAGTGCATAACATACACCATTATTGTAGTTGATACTGTTAAAAATATATTGTTTAACCCATTGCGGATCGATTTATTTAGACGTGCGCGCCCCACCAGTTTCGAATTAATTTGCTCAGCGGCAGAAGAGTAATATCCCGCCACAATAAAACTGCATGTAATTGCTTAGATGTAACACTGGCCTGCTGGGGTACCGGTGATATAGCAGTGGTAACATGTGGCGAGCCAGGTTATACGGTGGCGGGGACGATGTCAGAGTCATAATCTAAACATCGCGCACACAGTTTGGGCAAAGAGATAATGTCTGAGCCATCGAATAGATTAGGCTTGGTGACAACAACGTCAGTCACCTCTGTGTTTGTTTCACTAACCTCAATGTCACTTTCTAAATCGGTGCACCGACGTGGACAGAACTGCACTATATCCAAACTAAATACGGTATTATATTACTGAACAAAATATAAGCTGCTTCTTCAACTGCAACATACTAATGCAATCTATTTATTAATGGAAGTTCTTAAAAATACCCAGTTGATGAATAGAGACGCTTACGCAACCTAGTAGAGTTTATTATAACTATATGGAAGTAAAAGTAAAAGCAGATCGTCAGTGATTGAAATGGGCTGATCCATAAAAGAGTAGTATCTATAATCTGATCAGAGACATAAGCCATTTGGGTTGTTATGAGTCAATGTATGATTGACAGATTTTGCTGTCAATTGTGATCTCTGAGCTTCTTACAACAAGCAACACTATAATCTGTGCACAAGTTTTAAATTTTTGTCTCGTATAGTCAAGTGCCTGTATACTGATTTAATTACTATTTTCAGTAATGTTTTATACTGGTGTCTCTAGTAAGGTTTTTTTTTTAACTTTTGTACTCAAGTTTTCAGTACTCTCAAAGGACATTTTGGACTTATGTAAACTATCTTGTATCTCTATGTACTTGTATCTCTATGTAACTTGTAGTTACAGTACATAGAGAAGAAGTAAGATTTCTCACTGTCAAATTCTAAAAACAACTTTAATTTCACAGTGTTTCATATATTTTAGTGGACATTAATAAACCCCTAAAATACTATGGTTTGTTGTGTAGATTAAATGTCAGTAAATAGAAACAAAATCCTTTATTTAAAAAAAAATATTACGTTTAGCATGATGTATACCATTGTACTCAAGATTGTCTTTCATAGAAACATGTTTTATGTCGAGGAATAGAAAGTGTGTTACTTTTTGTGCTGTATTTATGAGATTTTGTAGTCTAAAGTAGACGGTAATTTTGGCTCACAAACATGCGTCTTTAGTGCAACTTTTAAATATTAATTTGAGAAATTGTCAGTTTGCATAACATTCTTGATTTGTATTCCAATACCGCATTCGTTTTGTCTAAATTACTTCTACATGTTTGGCAAATAATATTTGATTGAATTGTTTGTCCCTCTTATTATCATCAGATCCATAAGTACTATTGTGGTTTTCAGCACCTTTAACGGATTGTAAAATGAGCAGAGAAAAAGAAAAAAAACATCTCAATCAGACCTATATCAGACCTATAAAACTGAAACGGTTAGGGTAAGTTTTCTGATTATTGCATGATGTATTTCCACAAGAGCCCAAA
This sequence comes from Stictocephala bisonia, assembly GCA_035578905.1. Lineage (NCBI taxonomy): Eukaryota > Metazoa > Arthropoda > Insecta > Hemiptera > Membracidae > Stictocephala > Stictocephala bisonia. Next base: position 2,054,016 of record JAQJVL010000030.1, on the reverse strand, counting down.
ACTTGTTCACTGGCTGATATGTATACTGCTGTTATTACTTTCATTGAATATCACAACTTCTGGTCTACTATTGCATGTTTTATAAATTGCTAATTTTTGTCTAATCTTATGTATACTTAGTACTATTAATGGAAGAGATGGTTTTTGTCTGGAATTAATAGTTGAATATCAATTATAAGACAAACAAAGACAGCTGTTCATTTTTCAGTGTTTATGTTCATTGTGCGCCACTGTTTAAAATCGTAATGACACAATGAGATTTTGAGTTGTTTGGTTTTTAGATTGAAGCCATTTTTTTACATAGATACATTTTAAATTATTTTGAGATTTTCAGTTTCCTTGACTTGACACTTTGTTTTAAATTCCTAGAAGATAGAATTATTTATTTTTACTTTTTACTGTATATTATTTGAAGATCACTTTTCATATCAATGTCGTGTTCTTCTCGGTCGAACCGTGTCAAATTATGTACAAGAGCAGGAGCCAACGTTTCGGCCTCGTCATAGAATGCTGTCTTCAGGGCAACACACGCTAGCATACGTAGAGCTGTGAGTAGTACTCAGAAGACCATGTTAGTGATATGAATTACATTGACATTGACAGTAGTTGCTTCTCCAGGAAAGATCACTTTTCAAAACGAGAATGAAATGTCACAATCTTATAGATGAATTACCTATGAAGGAAAGTACTGAAGAAATATAAGAAGCTGCTTATGTTATTCTATCACTAACTTTCTTAATATCTTAATAACTTTCTTGTTATCTTTATGCTCAACTGATATTTGCACTGCTACATAACTTTTTTGGTGGCAGTGATTATACTTAGATTATTAATTGCAATTGTTTAATGTAAGAATAAAAATCATTATTTCATAATATGGTGGACTGTGGGAATTTCACTGCAGTTTGGAGAAGCGATTTTAAAAATATATAGTCAGTCTCTAAGTGCAAAAACGGAGTCTTATTCTTTGAACATATTGTAGGGTGGGTTAATAAATTCAGATTTTGGAATTTCACATTGCAATAGGTCTCAAAATTTGCATATTAACACACAGAATAGTGTAAAAATAGTTTTCAAAATCATTTACAAGATCTTCAGATTGTTCATTGGGAAGTTGAACATGTAGAACTCCATAAAAAAGCTGTCAATTATCGTAATTCTGTTAACTCTGGACCTTAACAATTGCATAACAATCATATACTTGTCTAATTGCACAACAATAACGTGAAATTAGTGCTAGTTCAAAATCCTTAAATATCTTTTCAACCCAATATAAGAAAATTCTGTGTGGGAGCAATGATGTTTTAGACCTCATGCAAGTAATGCAGGGCTCACCACTGTGACAACCGCACTTATGCTTGACATGACTTGTTTAATGCATGTGCATGTACAATTTGTTAGATAATACACTGCAGTAGTATTTTATTTGTTTATCCCTCTAGCTTAAAGCTAATTGAGAGGTATATTAATTATATTTACATTTCTAGAAATAATAATATACAAAAAAAGATAAGCTTAACAATCAACAATAAAGTATAGTATATGATGGTTACAAATACATTATATGTATTAAGTTTTAATTTTTTTATGATGTTTATTTTACCAGTAATTTTCTTACTATTAATAATTTTTTCTTATTACAATCATATTCTTTTTCTGATGGAAACTTGTTTATGTTTTGTTGATGGAAGATATAAATAATTGAGGAAAAAACAGACATTTCAAAATATCAATATCTAAAATAAGATATGCATCAGATATAAACTAATGATCCACCCTATATAATAACGAAGAAAATATATATATACTCAACAGTTATTTTTGTACATTTAGGCCTACACAACAATAAAATATAAAAGAATTAAGAAGCACAAAAAGCGTTAGAATAGACCTATATAACAAACGCAATTGTATAACAAAGCTTAACAATATTATAAACATAAAAACAAACAAATAGCCATAAATCATGTTATAAATTAACAGAAACAGATGAGCTATAACTCCAAATAGTGTTTTTCAAATATAAACCTTTAACAGACTGGCAAATATGTTGAGCAATGTTTGATAACGGTAAGCTTTTGTTACATGTTATGAGTCAAAGTGCAGGACTCGGCTGGTAACTTTTTATTAAAGTTCAAACATGTACTTGTCTATGAAATTTTCTTTTTTCAAACATACCTAATTTACAAAATGATTTATTTTAAATATAAAAAATATTAATTTAATAAATAAAAGATGAAAAACATTGATACTTCATATTTAACCAGTGAGACAGTGATAAACGTGTGTCTAGTGATTAGCTGTATTTTTGTTGGATTACCCCTGTTAAGGAAGTTAGTAAGTTATCTGAAAATAAAATACTTTCTTAATTGGTTTTAGTTTTGCAGTTTGTAAATCAATAGGTAAAGAATTAAGTATACATGGTATTCTATATTGTACATTTTCCATAGTTATTCGAATGCCTCTGAACTACAAATTGCCAATGCCTCAGATTGTATTCTACATTAGGAATAATTCTTAGCTCAGGTTTAAAATAATGTCAGCATAGATCAGTGGACTTAGCTAAATTATCAAACCTCATTATTCTTAACAGTTCAAGTAGGAATTCACTAAATATTTTCAGAATTCTTCTACGAATACTTTTAAAAGGCGACAGTAGTAGTAAACAAAATACAGTAATAACACATGTAGCACAAATTTCCGTACCACTGGCACTTTTCTCAGATTAGTAGAAGTCTCTCTCTCTCTCTCTATCTCTCTTTCTCTCTATCTCTTTCCTCCAGTTATTACTGTATTTGTTTATTACTACTGTGGTGTCAGTGGACTAGCTTAGGTTTAGGTATGTTAGCTGATATCCTATGTCTCCTAATATACTAATATCTGGCCAAGTGCTCATTAACCTAACCTAAAATGTTCCTTCGACTGAAATGGAATTTTCAAGTTTATAGGTCTACTATGTTTTTTTACTATAATTTTACATTATTTTAAATTATATTGTAAAAAGACTATTTAAAACTCACTTAGAGCTATAAATGTGAGTAATAAAATACATGATGAATATAAACTAGTTATAACTTGAATTTTATAAAGCAGAATATTAAAATCATATCTTTTTTAATTCAAAACATTTTTATTTAAACTTAAAACGTTACAATAAAAATACCATAACTTTATTAATGGTTACAATATCCGAATGAAAATTATTAATAGAGGGTAGGACATTACATAAATGATGTTAATGTAATGGAAATGGCCTCTTTTTTTATTTTTAATAATTTTAGGTCAGTTTAAAGGGCACTAGGCCAGGAATTAGTGTATTGGAGAGATAGGACATCAGCAAACTTACCTTAGAAGACAAGTTCACTTACACCAGAGTAGTAGAAACATACACAAAATAAACACATAATCACACAAATTTTCAGTGCCACTGGCACTTTCTTCAGGTGAGTAGAGAGAGAGAGAGAGACTGACATGGCTTCCACTATTGCTGGGTAGGTGGCTGTGGTGGAGGTGTTTAGTGTTGGGGGTTCTATATCCATAGAGCAACACTCAGGTGTTTGTCTGAAAGTCACAGTAAAGGTTTTTCAAGGAGATCTTTGGTGTAGGGGAAAGCTTTTGATGTTGAAGCCATCTTTCAGGATTTCATTGAGTTTCTGTAGGCCATGGTGACTAATCTGAAAAGATTAGTGACAAGGGGTAATCATTAGGAACTACTTCTGGTTTGGGGTTGGTTATGGGACTGGCCTAAACAGAATTGGTTTTTAATAATATTTGTGTACCTTTGTTATTGCTTTTTATTATTACTGCTTGCTCTCTTTAAAGAGTACTTCTGCTCATTTAGGAGTGGCCGGGTAGGTCAGTATCACTGCTCGTGTAGGAGTGGCCAGGTGGGTCAGCATCACTGCTCGTGTAGGAGTGGCCACGTAGGTCAGTATCATTGCTAGTGTAGGAGTGGGCGGGTATGTCAGTATTACTGCTCGTGTAGTGGTGGCCGGGTGGGTCAGTATCACTGCTCGTGTAGGGGTGGGTGGGTATGTCAGTATTACTGCTCGTGTAGGGGTGGGCGGGTATGTCAGTATTACTGCTCGTGTAGTGGTGGCCGGGTGGGTCAGTATCACTGCTCGTGTAGGGGTAGGCGGGTATGTCAGTATTACTGCTCGTGTAGTGGTGGCCGGGTGGGTCAGTATCACTGCTCGTGTAGGGGTGGGCGGGTATGTCAGTATTACTGCTCATTTAGGAGTGGCTGGGTGGGTCAGTATCACTGCTAGTGTAGGAGTGGCCGGGTAGGTCAGTATCATTGCTCGTGTAGGGGTGGCCAGATAGGTCAGTATCACTGCTCGTGTAGGGGTGGCCGGGTAGGTCAATATCACTGCTCGTGTAGGGGTGGCCGGGTAGGTCAGTATCACTGCTCGTGTAGGGGTGGGCGGGTGGGTCAGTATCACTGCTCGTGTAGGGGTGGCCGGGTGGGTCAGTATCACTGCTCGTGTAGGGGTGTGCGGGTATGTCAGTATTACTGCTCGTGTAGTGGTGGCCGGGTGGGTCAGTATCACTGCTCGTGTAGGGGTGGGTGGGTATGTCAGTATTACTGCTCGTGTAGGGGTGGGCGGGTATGTCAGTATTACTGCTCGTGTAGTGGTGGCCGGGTGGGTCAGTATCACTGCTCGTGTAGGGGTGGGCGGGTATGTCAGTATTACTGCTCGTGTAGTGGTGGCCGGGTGGGTCAGTATCACTGCTCGTGTAGGGGTGGGCGGGTATGTCAGTATTACTGCTCGTGTAGGGGTGGGCGGGTATGTCAGTATTACTGCTCATTTAGGAGTGGCTGGGTGGGTCAGTACACTGCTAGTGTAGGAGTGGCCGGGTAGGTCAGTATCATTGCTCGTGTAGGGGTGGCCAGGTAGGTCAGTATCACTGCTCGTGTAGGGGTGGCCGGGTAGGTCAATATCACTGCTCGTGTAAGGGTGGCCGGGTAGGTCAGTATCACTGCTCGTGTAGGGGTGGGCGGGTATGTCAGTATTACTGCTCGTGTAGTGGTGGCCGGGTGGGTCAGTATCACTGCTCGTGTAGGGGTGGGCGGGTATGTCAGTATTACTGCTCGTGTAGGGGTGGGCGGGTATGTCAGTATTACTGCTCATTTAGGAGTGGCTGGGTGGGTCAGTATCACTGCTAGTGTAGGAGTGGCCGGGTAGGTCAGTATCATTGCTCGTGTAGGGGTGGCCAGGTAGGTCAGTATCACTGCTCGTGTAGGGGTGGCCGGGTAGGTCAATATCACTGCTCGTGTAGGGGTGGCCGGGTAGGTCAGTATCACTGCTCGTGTAGGGGTGGCCGGGTGGGTCAGTATCACTGCTCTTGTAGGGGTGGGTGGGTATGTCAGTATTACTGCTCGTGTAGTGGTGGCCGGGTGGGTCAGTATCATTGCTCGTGTAGGGGTGGGCGGGTGGGTCAGTATTACTGCTCGTGTAGGGGTGGGCGGGTATGTCAGTATTACTGCTCATTTAGGAGTGGCTGGGTGGGTCAGTATCACTGCTAGTGTAGGAGTGGCCGGGTAGGTCAGTATCACTGCTCGTGTAGGGGTGGGCGGGTGGGTCAGTATCACTGCTCATGTAGGGGTGGCCGGGTGGGTCAGTATCACTGCTCGTGTAGGGGTGGGCGGGTGGGTCAGTATCACTGCTCGTGTAGGGGTGGGCGGGTGGGTCAGTATCACTGCTCGTGTAGGGGTGGGCGGGTGGGTCAGTATCACTGCTCGTGTAGGAGTGGCTGGGTGGGTCAGTATCACTGCTAGTGTAGGGGTGGGCGGGTGGGTCAGTATCACTGCTCGTGTAGGGGTGGCCGGGTGGGTCAGTATCACTGCTCGTGTAGGGGTGGGCGGTAAGGTCAGTATCACTGCTCGTGTAGGGGTGGGCGGGTGGGTCAGTATCACTGCTCGTGTAGGAGTGGCTGGGTGGGTCAGTATCACTGCTAGTGTAGGAGTGGCCGGGTAGGTCAGTATCACTGCTCGTGTAGGGGTGGGCGGATGGGTCAGTATCACTGCTCATGTAGGGGTGGCCGGGTGGGTCAGTATCACTGCTCGTGTAGGGGTGGGCGGGTGGGTCAGTATCACTGCTCATGTAGGCGTGGCCGGGAGGATCAGTATGTTTGTTTATTATATAATATTTTATCCTTGTTAATTATTCATAGTTTATGTCATATATATGTAATTTTTCTCTTTTATTGTTGGCATGATTTGTTATTTATATGTTAGAGTATTTATATTTCTTCATAAGTATACTTATCATTAAAAAGAAACGTTAAATTGCCATATGGATGTTCCTTTTTTAGTGTTTTTGTTAATTGTACGTTTACAGACCTTGGAAAGTTTTTGTATTTGAACATTTGTGTCATTGCAAGTCCCACTTTATATTAATACAAGTTTATATCTGTAACTGCTTTAATATAATTGGGTGTAAACCTGTATTAAAGGATATAAATAAATAAATAAAAAATAAGATTGGTAGGATAACCTTTCTTTTGGAATGCACTGACAAGTTGGTTATTGTATTTATTTAGGTTTCTGGGAGAGGAAATGATTATACGTTTGGCACGGGTGGCTAGGTTATAGGGTAGGGGGCGTTTAGTGTTGTTGGGGTGACAACTGGTATAGTGAAGGTATTGCTGTTTATTGGTAGGTTTGATGTGAATTTAAGTTTGAAGGATACGGTCCTCCAATCCAATTTCAACATTAAGGAAGACTATGCGTTCAGAAGAGGATTGCCAGGTGAAATTCAGGGATGAAAAGTTTTGAAGGCTTTGAAGAAAGGTTTTAAGATTGGTTTCGGAGTCAGTCCAAATAATAATGTGTTTATTTTCCCAAAAGCATAGAATATGTTTGCATACATTAATTAGGAATAATGTATGTAAAATCATGAAAATATCATCGATGAAATGGAGCCAGCAGAGAGCTTGGACGGGTTGTTTTTTAAGGAAAGTTTTCTGCAATTTCCCCATGAACAGGTTGGCATAGATAGGAAGGGGCCATGCAGGTACTCATAGGGGTACCCTTGATCTGGAGGTAGTTGATGCCAGAACTTTGGAAATGTTTTTTTTTTTTTTTTTTTTTTTCAAGGATGAATAGAGTAAGCTGAACTAGGGAGGAAGTGCTAGGTTTGGTGATTGGAGGGCGTGTATTGAGGAAATACTCAATAGCAGTTAAGCCATGAGCGTGGGGTATATTGGTGTACAGTGAAGTGCCATTAATGGTAACCAGTTTGGTGTTAAGGGGTAGAGATTGGGGAAGATTGGAGAGGAGACTAAGGAAATGATTAGTATCCTGGACGTGGGAAGGAAGCTGTCGTACTAGAGGTAGGAGTTTATCATCGACAAAGGCAGAAATACGTTCAGTAACAGAATTATAGCTGGCCACAATAGGCCTACGAGGGGGAGGGATGGTGCCTTTATAGATTTTGGGTAGGATATAAAACTGGGGTGGACTAGGCTGTTCATTGATAAGCAGGATTTGGCTGGCGGTGGTTAGGTTTTGGTATTTAGCATGATGAAGGAGGAGATTTTCCAGTTCTTGGTTGTGTTTTTCGGTTGGGTCGAAGTCAAGTTTTTTGTAGGTGGAGGAATCGGACAACTGGAGGTTAATTTCACTGATATAATCAGATTTGTTAAGAATAACAGTGGTGGAACCTTTATCGGCAGGAAGGATAATTATGTTGTCATCGGATTTTAGGGACTTTATGGCTCCGCGTTCAGCGATGGTAAGGTTCTGATCTTTAGGTAGTTGGGAGAAGGACTGAGGATCTGATACTTTTTGGAGGATGATGTTAAGGTAAAGTTCAATAGGATGGTCAGGAGGTAATGGTGGTGGGTCAAAGCTGGAAGGAGGTTTGAAGCGCGCTTGGTTTCAGACTGGTTCTTAGGATTAGAGTTGAAGGTGTTGTTCTCAAAAAACATCTTCAGGTTATGGCCAAAGGAAATAACATCTGAAACTAAGGAGAACTGGTCTAGGTGAGAAGTAGGAATGAAAGTAAGCGCTCTGGACAAAATGCTCAATTCGAGTTCGGAGAGGGTATGGTTTGATAAGTTATACACGGAATGGTTGGAAGGATTGAATGTTTCCATAGGTTTGACACTTGAGGGGAAGGGTTAATATAGTTGGTAGAGGAATTGGTACATATTTTTTTTGGAATAACAGGGAGTTGGCCAATGGGTGTGGGTATATTGAGAAGGTCGGCTAGGTTAGGTTTTGGGTCTTTAAGAGGATAGGTGGATTCAAGGTTAGGCCTAATTTGAAGGAATCCAGGTTTTTGGAGGGTTTGTAAATAGAGTTTGGAAAGTTTTTTAGTTTGGTTTGGTTGAGTTTGGTTAGCAGTTTGTTGTTAGTGGTAATAGTATTGGTATGTTCATTGAGAAGATTGGGATTGGTGGATATGATCAGTTCATAGCAGGCAAATAGGCTAGTAACAATTTTATTATGTTCTTCTTTGTACAGATTAAGGATGGTTTTAAGGATGTGAAGGGAGTGACCATTAGATATTTCCAGGATTTTGTTGTGCATGTAGGAAGGCATAGCATATATGGCAGGTTTAGAAGTTATGCCTAGGGGGACAATTTCTAGCGCCAGATAATTAGAGAGAAAGGAAATATCGCTGGACATTTTGGCTAGATGGAAGGAGAAGTTTTTGAATTATTTAAGCCAGCACGTAGGAAGATTCATGATGGAATAGGACAGGAAGCAGGATACAACATAAATGGAAAACAAGAAGAGCAAAAGGAGAAATGTGACTACAATTTTAGGTTAGGTTAAAGGGCACTGGACCAGGAATTAGTATACTGGAGAAATAGGACATCAACAAACTTACCTTAGAAGACAAGTTCACTAACACCAGAGTAGTAGTAACATAAACAAAATAAACACATAATCACACAAATGTTCAATGCCACTGGCACTTTCTTCAGGTGAGTAGAGAGACAGAGAGAAATTGATATGGCTTCCACTTTTGCTGGGTAGATGGCTGTGGTGGGGGTTGTACATCCATAGAGAAACACTCAGGTATAGATGCAGTTTTTCAGTTAGTAAATATAAGAAGTTTGCTGATGAAGTCTATCTTATGTTCAGATTAGGTGGGTTACGGGATTTTGTTATCCATTGGTGTTATTCCATCCTTCGGAGTTGTGAACTATTGGCATGGGAAGGAAGGGATCTGATTACTTTAGTGGTGTAACACTGATCAAAAATTTGGTTATGGAGAAGAGTATGGGCAGAGACCAGTTTTTCAGGATTTTGGACAGCAATCTGTCTATGGCCATCCATGCGTTTTCGAAGGGTTTCACTAGTTGCAGGACAGTGCTGGCACTGGAGTTGATAGATTAGATTGGTGGAATCACAGGAGTGGTTTCCAGGTATCTTGTAGGTTAAGGAGGTAGTGGAGCTGGTAAAAGATGTGGCTGGAAGATGAATAGGGCAGGTTTTGCAAGATTTCTTGTTACAAAGATTAGAACCGGATGGTTGCTAGTCTTTAGGATAGGTCAGGATGTTGGGATCAGATAACTTAGGTTGGACCAGGATTTTGCGGATCTTTTTGTTTTGTCTGAAAGTCACAGTAGGAGGTTTTTCAAGGAAATCTTTGGTGTAGGGGGAAGCTTTTAAGATGTTGAAGCCATTTTTCAGGATTTCATTAAGTTTCTGTAGGCCATGGTGGTAATTAGTGACCAATCTGACCATCCTATTGAACCTTACCGTAACTTCATTCTCCAAATAGTATCAGATCCTTAGTTCTTCTCCCAACTCCCTAAAGATCAGCAGAACCTTACCATCGCTGAAAGCGGAGACATGAAATCCCTAAAATCCAATGACAACAATGATCCTTCCTGCCGATAAAAGTTCCACCACTGTTATTCTTAACACATCCGATTATATCAATGAAATTAACCTCCGTTGTCTGATTCCTCAACCTACAAAAAACTTGATTTTGACTCAACCAAAAAACACAACCAAGAACTGGAAAATCTCCTTCATCATGCTAAACACCAAAACCTAACCACCGCCAGCCAAATCCTGCTTATCAATGAACAGCCTATTCCACACCAGCTTTATATCCTACTCAAAATCCATATAGGCGTCGTCCCTCTTCCTGGTAGGCCTATTGTGGCCTGCTATAATTCTGTTACTGAACGTATATCTGCCTTTGTCGATGACATACTTCAACCTCTATTACGACAATTTCCTTCCCACGTCCAGGATACTAATCATTTTCTTGGTCTCCTCTCTAATCTTCCCCAACCTCTACCCCTTAACACCAAACTGGTTACCATTAATGCCACTTCACTGTACACCAATATACCCTATGCTCATGGCTTAGCTGCTATTAAGTATTCAATACACGCCCTCCAAACACCAAACCTAGCACTTCCTCCCTAGTTCAGCTGACTCAATTCATCCTTGAAAAAAAACCACTTCCAAAGTTCTGGCATCAACTCTGCTGGCTCCGTTTCATCGATGATATTTTCATGATCTGGACTGACTCCGAAACCAATCTTGAAACCTTTCTTCAAAGTCTACTTAACTTTTCATCCCTGAATTTCACCTGGCAATCCTCTTCTGAACGCATAGTCTTCCTTGGTGTTGAAATTGGATTGGAGGACCATGTCCTTCAAACTTAAATTCACATCAAACCTACCAATAAACAGCAATACCTTCACTATACCAGCTGTCACCCAAACAACACTAAATGCTCCCTACCCTATAGCCTAGCCACCCGTGCCAAATGTATCATTTCCTCTCCCAGAAACCTAAATAAATACAATAACCAACTTGTCAGTGCATTCCAAAAGAGAGGTTACCCTACCAATCTTATTAAAAGCCAAATCTGTTTAGCCCAGTCCCATAACCAATCCCAAACCAGAAGTAGTTCCCGCTTATCCCTTGTATTATCACCATTAATTACCACCATGGCCTACAGAAACTCAACCAAATCCTGAAAGATGGCTTTAACATCTTAAAAGCTTTCCCCCACACCAAAGATCTCCTTTATTTTTAATAAGTATTTTGGCACTTTTTATCAGCTTTGCATATTTAACAGTGTCATACAAGTTTGAAAAATATTATCATATCCCTGAGACACATTGTTGCCACTTATAGCATGAATCACTATTGGAGCCACTGCTGACAGCAATTCAGTGTGTAAGAAGTTCACAAAACTAACTTAATGAATAATCACGTACAAATCCTACACTGAAATAACCAGCTTGATATCTGGCGTGCACGCTCAGTTTGACCAAAGATAAGGCGTAAATGCCGAACATTTGGCAGGAAAATTAACGTCCAGCGTGAGCAAGTGGTCTATTAACAGAGGCACATTTACTAGCATAGTTTTTTGGAAACAGAGGCTTTAGACCACTTGTCCCGAGTTAACACCAAAGGTGTGTGATATTTAGACGAATCTAGAGTGCTGTAATGTTTTAGATTTTCTTTCCAGCTGAATATTTTAGAATAGCTGTTATATTGAATAAACATGTTTTAGCTAATAATATTATATTGATGCTTGTGATAAGTAACTTTTTTACATTAATGCAATAAGAAAATATTGGATTTTTATTTTTCAATTTTAATCTTTGTTTCTTTGTTTTTTTCAGATCTACTCCTCAGCCTGACAAAACCCCAAGAAAAATAGCACGGATTTAAAACTATACATTTATAACCTGTTTTTATGTTAAATCTTCCTTACTATACAGAAGTAGATTTTGTTTCTTTGACTTAGTAGTTCTAAAATAAACACTTGAGAAAAACATTTTATTCTGTTATGTAAATTATTTGTTGTTAAATCAATAAATTTTAGAGTTGGATAGTGGCAGTATTTTTATATGAACTAATTGACTTATATATTGTAAAATTTGTAAAAAAAAATGTGTTGCTTAGTTTCCATATTATTTATTTAGTTTAAGTTACTTACTATTAAATAGTGCCCTTTTTTACAATTATTGCTTTTTGTTAATTGTGACGTATTGCAACCTTAATATGAACAGTTTATCACAACTTTGTTGCAAATACGCTAACATTTCATTATATATTTTATTAGTATATATATAATTAAAATTGAACAAAACATTTTATGATGGAAAACAAATATTTGTATTAAGTTTATATCTTGTAAAGGTTATATGTACAGGGCCATAATTAATTGTCTTCCATTTTTGAGTATTGGATTTGTAATGTTTTATATATATCTGAACTACTGCATTTTTAGCCAAATATTGTTGTATTTTTATAAATTTCAATATATGATGAAAAATGTCTGGTGTGATAAATAAACAAATTCTATTTTTCCTAACTAATGTTATCTACAAATACTTTTACTTGTATATATACTTTACTTTCCTATTCATATTATTTAACGAGTGAAATATTAATTATTATCAACTCAGTTGATTTTCTCCTGTGTTATTTTTTAGTTATTTGAAGATTGTTTTAATGTTTATCATCATGACAATTTTGTATTTGTTTTTATTACACATGTTTCAATCTAAACACCTAATTCATAAATAGTGTACACCAAAGCGATTGATGTTCAACTTAATAGGGCTACGAGAAGTATTAGTGGCACTCTCAGGGCAACTTCACTTCCTTGGCTTTAGTAGCTGTGCAATATAGCTCCTCCAGAGAAAAAGCATCAGGGAGCACTACTTAAAGATTTCAATGAGAACATGAATGCTTTTATGGAGCATTGCACATTTCATTAGCAGTGCTTCCACAGATGCAGTGGCTCGTGGACGTAATTTTCGAAGCCACCAGCCTAGTGGTGCCACCATTGTCTCTAATCGGATGTGCACACTTGGGCTTTTTGAGAGTGCCACCAGTTCTTTCTTTAGTACAATCATTAATGCTGCACGTTTTGATGCAGAGCGATTTATTATCAAAATTGAAAACATACCTGCGATATAGGACATTCATCCAAAGTGTATGCCGACATAGATGTAAAGAAGAAGCCCTGGATGGAATTAGTAGATATTTTAATTAAAAAGGAAGATGCCAGCAAAGCAGAAAAAATGAATGTGGTAAGTTGGTTTACTTATTGATGTTACTAAATTATTATATTCAGTATAAGAGCCCAATAATTTAAAAATCATTGCCAGATATCAGGATTGTATCATAAATAATATAACTTATGCTACCTGTCCTACAAAACGTCCTATACGTTCGCACCCTTTGCACATCTTGCCACATCCGGTAAAAAAGAAAACGGACATTTTTCAATTAGTAATTTAAAAATATTCAGGCTCCACATTGTTAGTCAATACAGCCAGAAACAATTCCATTTTAACGTTCAGTGTGAATTGCAGTTGTTAAAAAGTTCTTTTTACAAAAATAAAATAAATATGCATACTAAAGGGTGATTCAGTTAGAGGTTACAGTTCAAAAATTAAACAATACTCATTGTAGTTTACTTACTTGGTGTATTCTTATTTAAAGACATTTGTTAGAGATTGACATTAAACATGAAAAATTATTTCGGTCAAATGATATAATTTGATAACAGCGGTCACGTGCAACCTTACATACTTCAGCCCTTTTGATGACATTTTTCATCACTTTCTCTTCCAATCGTGGAATTCTTTGGATAGCTCAGCGAATCTCATCATTCAGCTCCAGAATCGAGTTGGGCTTGTTTTTTCATAAACCTTCTGCTTCAAATAACTGAAGGAAATAATCCAGTGTTGTGTGGTCACATGATCTTGCTGGTCCATGTTGATCACCTAAACAAGAGATTAAACGGCCAGGAAACTTTTTGTGCAATGACTGCATGGTTTCTTGAGCTGTATGACAAGTGGCCCCGCCCTATCTTGTTAAAACGGCAAGTTGTTCAAATCGTTATTGTTCACCGAATTCTCCCAATGACTGCCAAAAATAATCCGCTATCATCTCCCGATAGTGTTCTCCATTGACTCTGACTGAATCACCACGGGCATTTTCAAATAAGTAAGAACCAGCCACGCCAACAGCTTAAAAGCCAACACCAAACAGTTACTTTTTTTGGATGCATTTGTTTCATGTGAATAGCGGCGGTTTAGCTTGTTTACTATTGATATAAAAATGAGCTTCACCAAAAAAGATTATTTTGTTCATAAAATTGCCATAATTCTGATTACTCTCCAACACCCTGTTAACAAATTCACTCCTCTGTCAATGATCTCTCAGTTTCAATTCTTGAGTCAATTGGATTTTGTATGCACGCAAATGCAGATCTTAAGTCAAAATACGCAACGTTGTACTGTAGGAAAGGCCTAATTGCTGGGAACGACAGCGAATTGAGGTTGATGGATTTTTTCAAACACTTGTGCTTGTTGCGGTGTTTGGTCACTGGGGCATATTGGTCTTGGAACACCTAACACTGAACAAATTACATTCAATTTTACTAATTGGTTTTTGATCGCCGCTATTGATGGACAGTTATGGTTATCAGAATCGTTTTACAGTGCTGGTAATCGTGTTGGTAAAATGTTTCCCATATTGAAAACAAATTTTAACAATTCAAACAAGTTCTTCTATCGAATAGCGCTCCATAACAACAAATATAATTACAAACAATTAAATAACTTATTACTGCCATTCTAAAGCACCATCTGTGCTATCAAGATATTGAATAAAATTGTCTTACTGTCATAGCCTGTTTTGTACCCCCTACTCTCGATATCAACTTGAAGATTCTCAAAACCACTTACATTGAGCGTTTCTTAAACTCAATGACCTTCTCTTCTTCGTACATAGTTATGTAGAATTCAGCAAGCTTTAATGACATTTCTTCTGAGAATACATCAACATTCAAAACACAATGAAATACCTGCCACTTATTGCTAAGCAAACCAAAAGAGCATTTTATCATTCTAGGAACCCTCCAATGATTTCTTCGGGTGAGGACGCATAACATAATTTTACAATGCGAACGCTTCGTCAGCTACAATTACATATGGCAAGAGTGGAGTCAATTCATTGATAGGTTCGGCTTCTAGCAACTTTAAATTGTTGTTTATCCAAGCAGTATGAAGAGCACTTTTCTTAAAAATAGTCAAATTATTTTCTTTTCTCTAAGTACCGACATCAATGAAAGTCAACAAATAGTTAGCATCACACATACCTAGAAAAATAGTCCTTATAGTTGTACTACATTGACCCACTATTCCATGGCTTAACTACACGAACATGCTTTCCATCCAAGGCTCCAATACAGTTCGGATAGTTTATCACTGAATGAAAGTCTTCAGCAATGCACTTCCACTTTTTGTGTAGTTACAGCAGGAATGCAGTAGTCTTTCAGTGAAACTCAAATTTGTTTGGTAACTTCTCACACGTTCTTTTATATTGATGTTAGTCCCAAGCGATAATATTTGTGTCATTGTAATACCACTGCCATGAAGCTGAAAAAATAACTAGTTAAAATTTGCTAAAGGAAAAAATCTTGCTTAAACGCTCTCTTTAACTCACCCTCCCTCTCTTTATACTCCTTTCTGCCCTCTCTCTCTCTTCATTGTTCACTGTCTTTCTCTATTCTAAGACATGCACTCTATAAAAACATTTAGCTCAAATTATTGACTAATCAATTTTGGTTTATTTCAGGTCGAGTACTTCAAAGAAAATGGAAAAGTCTCCGTCATTTTTACTCAAGAGAGTCAGCGTCTTTTTCACCTTAAAAGTGGATCTGCTGCATCAAGGAAAACTCTTTATATCTAATATCAACAACTATCCTTTTTAGGGCGAATAGTGAAAGGAAAAAATACCTCTAGCAGCATGGAAGAGGCTTCTGTTACCAGGTATGAGCTGTACTGAAAAATCTATTGTCGGTAAAAAAAGGAAAATGGATTCAGTTTTCAAAGACGTCCAAGAAATTGTAAGTGCATTAGAAATAGGAATCAAACAAAAAGTTAAGAGGAAACTCCAACTAGAAAAAGATAGTGACCACATGTTTTTGTTGTCTTTGTTAAAACCAATCAAAGATGTACCAGAAGACATGCACTTTTCCGTTAAAATGGAAACTATGCAAGTGATTGAATAAGCTCACTTACTGGCATTGAGACCACAGCCTGTCCCAGGTAATTCTTACACACCACATTAACCACCTTTTTTCACAGCACCACACCATCAAGGAATGTACCAGGCGAAGGTAGGAACTGTTGATTCACCGTACTAATTTACAATAAATTACAAATTATATGTGTAAAAACTTTAATAATTTGTTGTAACACTATTTTATGTATTAGCGTATATATTTAGACTGGGATAAGTAATTACACACTTATAATTTATTTTTTTTCAACAATAAATACTTAATTGGCATTACTATGTGGTATTTTTTCTTTATTTAGCACACTAAATGTTGGTATAAATAAATAAGAAATTAAATGTCACTCATAAACACTAGTTTATTACAATTTAAGTACAATAAACTACAATATTAAGGTGATAGATACCACGTTTATCATCCTCAGAGCAGAAGGATCCAGAAAAGAAATAAAATTACAATATTCCATTTCCTTTGGCAATCCTTTTGGTCTAAAGATGTGTCGTAATCAATCACTATAATATTTGTTCTTAAATTATTATAAACTAGTGTTGAGTGACGTTTCACTTCTTTATAAAATGATATGTACTCTTCCCTTATCTCAGAGTTAAAAGTAACTTCTCCTCTGGTGATATACTATCTCGGAAACATGTATTCTCTATTATAAGATTATCTTTCAGCACAACAGAAGTTTGTTGAACGTAGCTACACTCATTCTTGTGTAAGTTTAAAACTTATTCGGGTTATCCCTTAAGTTTACATAATGAGTAAAAAATGTTCCTTTTTACACTGCTAAGATGCAAAAATGGATGCATTCAATATTTTCGATTTTTATGTGATCTGTATAAATGCAGAAAGACATATGTCAACGCTGCTGCGTTTTCAACATCCATCTTGACTCTGGCATCTCTATTGGAGGTCTAGTGTGCAGAGGCCCTAAATGGCTTGATGTATTGGATATACCTTTATGGAGGATCGCTTTATATTTTTATCAATATACAACATGACTTTTGAATCTTTCAAATATATAATAAACAAATACTTTTTATTGCAGAGAAATTTACAGTGATGTCAACAATAACAGCAAATTAAAAATAGCTTAAACAATATAATCATATCTAAACAAATTTAATAACTAAGTGCACTGACATTTTTCAATTTTAGGTTAGATTTAAGGGCACTAGGCCAGGAATTAGTATATTGGAGAAATAGGACATCAGCAAACTTACTTTAGAAGACAAGTTCACTTACACCAGAGTAGTAGTAACATACACAAAAGAATCATACGACTTTTCAGTGCCACTGGCACTTTCTTCAGGTGAGTAGAGAGAGAGACTGACATGGCTTCCACTATTGCTGGGTTGGTGGCAGTGGTGGGGGTTGTACATCCATAGAGCAACACTCAGATATTGATGCAGTTTTTTTTCAGTTGGTATATATATATATGAGTTTGCTGATAGGGAAGTGGTCTATCTTATGTTCAGACTAGGTGGGTCACAGGATTTTGTTATCCATTGGTGTGCTAATTCCATCCTTCGGAATTACCACTGTACGTGTATGGGCGGGCGGGTGGGTCACTTCCACTGTACGTGTATGGGCGGGTGGGTGGGAATAGATAGGGCATCAATACCACTGTACGTGTATGGGTGGGTGGGTGGGTCAATACTATTGACACCCCTTCACCTTTACACTTACAGTGGTATATTGACCCACCCGCCCACCCTTACATGTACAGTGATATTAACCCACCCAGCCCTCCCCCATACACGTGCAATGGTATTGACCCACCTGCCCTCCCCCATACACGTGCAATATCATAAACCTACCCGCCCACCCATACACGTACAGTGGTACTGACCCACCCACTCACCCATACACGCACATTGGCATTGACCCACCCACTCACCCCTATACGTACAGTGGCATTGACCCACCCACCCCTACACGTAGTGGCATTGTACCTATCCTTCACTGTCAATGTACGTGTATAGGTGGGTGGGTGGGTCACTGCCAATGTACGTGTATGGGTGGGTCACTGTCAATGTACTATTGTAGTGGGAGTTGGGAACTATTGGCATGGGAAGGAAGGGATCTGATTACTTTAGTGGTTTGACACTGATCAAAATTTTGGTAAATGGAGAAGAGTATGGGCAGAGTTAGGTGTTTCAGAATTTTGGACTTTGCAATGAAGTCTATCGCCATTCATGCGTTTTTGTAGGGTTTCACTCGTAAGGCTGATATATTGGGCAGGACGGTACTGGAGTTGATAAATTAAATTACTGGAATCATAGGAGTGGTTTCCAGGTATCTTGTAGGTTAAGGAGGTAGTGAAGCTGGTAAAAGATGTGGTTGGGAGATGAATAGGGCAGGTTTTGCAAGATTTCTTGTTACAAGGGTTGCTGGTCTTTAGGACAGGTCAGGATGTTGGGGTCAGGTAACTAGGATGGACTAGGATTTTGCGGAGGTTTTTCAAGGATATCTTTGGTATGGAGGGAAGCTTTTCAGGACTTATTTGAGTTTCTGTAGGCCATTGTGGTAATTAATGCCAAGCAGTAAGCATTGGGAACTACTTCTGGTTTGGGGCTGGGCTAAACGGATTTGGTTTGTAATAAGGTTGGTAGGTTAACCTCTTTTTAGGAATGCACTTACAAGTTGGTTATGGCGTTTTGCCATAGATATGATTGCAAAGTCCAAAATTCTGAAAATCAGCCCATTCTCTTCATAACCAAAATTTTGATCAGTGTTACACCACTAAAGTAATCAGATCACTTCCTTCCCATGCCAATAGTTCTCAACTCCGAAAGATGGAATTAGCACACCAATGGATAACAAAATCCTGTGACCCACCTAATCTGAACATAAGATAGACCACTTCCCTTCCCCATCAGCAAACTTCATATATATATATATATATATATATATATATATATATATAAACATATACTGTTTATATATAAATCAACTGAAAAAAAACTGCATCAATACCTGAGTGTTGCTCTATGGATGTACAACCTCCACCACTGCCACCTACCCAGTAATATCCACTAGTCATGTCAGTCTCTCTCTCTCTACTCACCTGAAGAAAGTGCCAGTGGCACTGAAAATTCATGTGATTATTTCACAAAAAAAAAAACATGGAAGTCTGGGGTGTCCATGTTGGATGGTAGTCAGGATTCGGATGTTGTATAGGGAAGAGGAACTGAGTGTCAGCTGAAAATGAGACCAACACTACATGGTTCGGATTCCACGTAAAGTTGTAGGTCCCATTGTTGCCCTGGCTATTGGGCTATTAATAAATAAACCTTTATGAGCTAAGTCGAACTCAGATAGTACAATGACTATGCTCGTTCATCTACACTCATTCGAAATCCATATTCGCCCATATCTTGACGATTGGCGCCTTAAGAATAAATAAATGTACACATTTATGATTACATTGGTACATATGAACAAAATTAAACTACTGATTACAACGAGCAAACATTAAAGGAACCTTAACTGGAATTACCAAACCATTTCAGTCGGTTGAATAAAAATCACACATTTTATTCTGTCATGGAACTGACTGACCTCACTATTAAAATAATGAGGAAACTATTCCCTAGAAGCTAATGCATCTCCTGTAGTTTTTTGTTTGCTCTCATTTGTAGGTCAGCAACACAATCATTGCTTTGGTGGCTCGTAATCCTAGTCAAGTGAAGTCTTCATCAAAATTGTTTTTGTCAGTATGTATGTACCGAGTTGAGGGCACTTGATCGAAATCTGAGAAAGTTGTGTAAAACGCAACAAGCGATCACAACTTTTTCAATGTTTTCCAATTTTAGACAGATAGGTTTTTGTAATACTCCAAATTCCAAAACCCAATATTCCAAACACATTATCGAATGAACTCATAGTTTTCAATGGCGATTGCCAAAAAAACTAAACTGTTAAATCCTTTGTAATTATAAAAAAGGAACCACTGTTTGGTGAAGGGACGATTTTACATGCTTCCCATCCTAGGCACCAACACAATGGGGGAAGTTCCAGTGTTCAAATGTCCTTTCCACTCTCAACTGATCTGACTCAGTTTCAGAAAACTAAATAAAAAAATATTTAAGTAGATGATAAAGTAGGAACAAAATAATTTGAGTAATAGTTAATACTGACCATAGTTTATATTTCAGGATTCGGGCTCTGATCGAGAAGAACAAAGTGACAGGGAATCTGCATCTTCCATCCCTGAAACACAGCTTCAACTGTAAAAAGGAGGTGGAAAAATGTATAAGCAAGGATCTTATGATGAAGTTATTGAAATAATTGGTTGAGAAATTAATAAGCATGCTGAGAGTTTAACTGTCAGCCCAGGTGCAGCACGCTGGAGGAGTCTTGGCCACGCATCTCAGCCACTGGTCGAAGTTACATACCCTCGCCTCCTCGTTGATGGTCCAAACAGTGTTTGCGCTTGAGTAAATCTACATACATGACAATGTCAAGGATAGTGATCTCGTCCTTCAATTTCAATAAGGTAGATACAGAACCGTCAAAATCTTTGCCTAAACTGTCAAAGCTGAGAATTTTGAAAACATTAAGGAACCGAGCTAGAAGAGCTGAGGCGCTCAATCGATTCAAAGTCTAAGAGAAAGCCTTATGGCTTTGACTCTCCGGTGCATTTGGTAGTCAGTCACCTTTTCAGACATGGTACTGACAAGGTATAACCAAGTTCCACAAGTAACTGCAAATTGCTTTCATCCATTACTGATGAGAAATTGTGACTACCTTCATCAATGTTTATTTCTTCTTCGGTTTTTTTTACCGTCTGAAAAATGTTGTCATGAAAAAATCATGTAATAATAGCATTAATTATCAAAAAAATAGTGTGATTAAATTCGGTAACGTTATTTTATTATTGTTTATTTTTCAGTTCTTTGATAAACCCCTCCCGAAATATTTTCTTGGGTACGGCCTTGCATTTGAAATACAATTTCACAATTCTTTACTGCGCTCAGCTATGGTATGCAAACTTTTTTTAAATCTGTAATTAGTGTTTGTAGTAATGCTGAATTAGGCATATATTGTTTTAGTATATTATAGGCTGTTGAGTAGTTGTGCATACTTTTGAAGATTGAATTTGAGTACAATAAGGTGCAAATAATACAACTAGTCAGGTGAAACAAATTTGGTCAGGGAAATGGACAACAGTTCTTGAAAGTCAGGGAAATTTGTTCCAGTGACAAATTGAGGGTACTTTTTATTATCTAGCCGGCCGTAACCCCGACTATTGTAGCATGTTTTACTAGGCAATTTTTTTCTCACTAATATGTGTTAAATATTTTTTAAGTGCTTTTTTATACAACTAATTAAATTGGTATTTAAAGTATAAGTACAATGTTCTCAACTGTTAAAATACGTGTTTAGATTTAATTTTTCTTCAATTAATTGTAAGCTTAATTTTGCGAGACTTATATTTATTACGAATAGGTTTCCTTTTTTGGAAGGATTCATAATTAAATTATTAGCATCGTAGAAATGTATTATATTTTCAATAAAAAGTTGTTAAAAAAAGAAAGGGCCAGCTATGTAGATGGTGGAGGCTGGGTTTTCTGTTTTCTTTCTTTTATAATGTTTATGTATATTTTTATAGCAAGATTAATATATCTAGAGTAATAATATCAGTATATACTTAAAAATGCCTCTTATTTTGACTGTAATATATGATAATTATTGACATGGCATCCAAGTTCACTCTCAGGGAGTTTTGGAACAAAGAATGTATTTAATAGCCAATTTTCAATTACATATATTAATAATTTTAATGCAAATTACAGTACACGAGCGCAAAATGCAGCATTTGTTTGGTAGGATTGCAGACACATTCATGTGCTGCATACTCAGCCTCCAGGGGCATTTTATACAGGTGAGGACAGTTTTGTCACTGATTTATATAGTATGAATATATCTGATTTATATGATAGATTTTTGTCTAAAAGAAGTATGTAACATGTGAATTGGTACGAATTATGTGTACTATTTATAATAAATCGCCCTTAACCATTTATTTTGTTTTTGAATATCACATTTATAAATATTTACAGAAATTATTAATATAAGGAAGTTTTAGTATTTAAAAATAGAACACCCTCTTTTTTTTAAGTTTCAGTTAGTACATTCTAACAATTTTTCCTTGGGTTTGTTTATAAACCTATTATGTATTTTATGAGTAAAAACAGGTTGTACCTTAGATTGCTTTTTTTTATTCTAAAGCTTTGCAAATCAGCTATTAAATATTTGAACCAGCTAATTTTCAAATATTTAAAATGCAATTTAGTCACTTATATAAATAAACACTACACATTATCATTTGCTTGGCTTTACATTTTCCAAGGAATACTATACAAAGAAAGAATACATAGAAAACTATGTATTTACCTAATAATTTTTGCTGAGAGACCAAATAAATTTAATTTAGCGATGTTTCGTCCATACAATCGGCATAACCATTAATTTTCATCAGTACTTGAATAAACAATTATTTGTAAGTATGTAATATAAACAAGGGTATAAACAAACTTCACCATTCTTGCTGCATTGTTTGTTTTACTGTATTAAGTTTTTTTTTACATTGTTACATTACAGCATATTATTAAGAGTTTGCCTCAGTAATAGGAGAGTAGACAGAGATTTAAACTCAACACTATCCAAATAATTAGTAAACTGGTTTTAGTAATCGAAAAATCAATAGTTAATTCTGTGTTAAACGCCTTCAATTACTGGGTATGCTTACTACCACTTACCGGAGTTACAAATAGCCTGATACTACGTTTGAAGGCACTGACTATAATCAATGGTTTTGTTGGAAATCGTTGATTATACACATTCTCAGAGGAAATAAAGTTTTCTGACATTGTACGATAAATTCTGATTATTCTGCTGTATTTATATGTTTCAGATATAACTTAACCTTTTACTATTGATATAAAGTTGAAATTATCTTTCTACAATGTAAACAGAAACTTATATGATAATAAAAAATAGAGTTGCTAAGTTATTAAAATAAAGTTTTTATGTTCTCCATTATAATATTATATAGGCTTTTCCTTTGTGACCGTACTTAGGAAGTAGTTACACAAAGCAGATACCGTAGTTGGCATCTTGTCACAGAGTTTGTAGAACTCGATTGTTCACAACTTTCTTTTGGCCTTTGGCGAACAGGTGTGGCACAGCCAGGGGTATTATTGTGTTGACGATTTTTATAGCGGACCATTTATTGGGGGGGGGGGAGGTTACATTGCAGATCCATCAGAGAGAGATATATATATTTTTAACGGCGTTTCAATTCTTCTGTTTCGTTTTTTATACACATTGTGTTCTGTGGTTTTACCACAGACAAATTAGAACACCTTACCTAGATTAAATCCCCTTTCTTTGGTTTAA
Source organism: Stictocephala bisonia (assembly GCA_035578905.1). Lineage (NCBI taxonomy): Eukaryota > Metazoa > Arthropoda > Insecta > Hemiptera > Membracidae > Stictocephala > Stictocephala bisonia. Next base: position 2,030,572 of record JAQJVL010000030.1, on the reverse strand, counting down.
CTCACGTGCTAAATTGTGTGTGTGTTTTTGTTTTTTTATAGTTTTAGACTAGAATCGTTAAATGAGACATGACAACAAAAAAATATATAAAACTATTCTAAAACAAACACGCGTTATACTGTTTTCACCTGCAGATAGTTTAAATAATTGAATCTGAAACGTTAAAAAATGTTATTAAAAAATATAGAAAATACTTAAACTATGAGAGTTGAGTACTGATTTATAGAAATAATTGTCAGTAAAATGCTGTATAAGATTTCTATATTTTTAAATGCGTTACATTTTAATTTTAGAAGTTCAAACTCTTTCAATTTGATTCCATTGCTTTGTGACGATTCATATTAAGCTTTTATTTCCTTTTAGTTAATAATTTGTGCTGAAATAAATATTTTTATTTAAATTAAATTATTAGATGACTTGATAGACCAACAAATAAAATAGTAGATTTGGTAGAACATTCGCAACACTGCCTAGTAGACAAGCACACTAAATAAATAGTAACACGGTCAAAACACACATATTATACACTATATCAGAATTCACCCTTCTGGACCTGGGGGGGTTACAGATTTTACTCGGCGAGTTGACATTTGTGCTTGATAATACTGTACGCCCTTCTGTTTAATGGACTTAGCTTTTCAGGTGTTTTCTGAGAGTACATACAGCATTTTTATATAATGAAATATTTCATGCAGATAAACCACAGCTGATTTTATCCTAGGTACAAAATATTGGAAGTGATTATACGATGGAATATTTTTTTAGTAAAGAAGGATTAATAAAAATCAAAAGTTAAGAAATCAAATGAATGTTATCCTAAAATGGCAGTTTAGTCTGGGAAACTCGGTATATTCTTTAAAATTTCTCCTTTTTTATATTTACAATTATCCTTTAAAATGTCATACGGTATATGTAAATGATCACAGCAAACGATGCTTCATGAAGAAAAGCTGGGAATGTAATACTTTGGCAATTCTCATGACAAAGACATTTGCATGACGAGATGAAGACACCGCCGCTATTGACGATTGAATCCCGGGGTTTTGACAATTCACCCCGGCGGATCCAGTTCCATGGGTGAACAATTCCACTGTCTGACACAGAGTGCGGATTCCGAGGGTCGTCAGTTCCAAGGGTGTACAGTCTACACGGAGACGCGTATTTGTCACCTTACATTACTGTCGTAAGTTATACACATGACACGCCTGAGATATAAATCCTATATTACTTAATTCTTTTATACATGTAATTTGAATTTCACTACTATTCACGTGTTTTGATAAACGGTCTTATTACGATAGATATCCATAATTACGTTTTTTACTGTTATTTATCCTCTCAATCGTCATATACCTACATAAAATTTTTCAAGGGGACGCCCCTCCACGCTTCGCCTGCCAAACCCGTCACCTTGTGTCTCCTCTGCATAGTAAATTAACAGCAGTGTGATCATTACAAGCAACAGAACATCTATTTAATATTACTTTTGTTTAGCAGCATTTTTTTTACACAAGCATAAAGATCATAAACAGCTTTTATATGCATTAATATAATGACAGTAATGATAGAATTGAATATTTTAGGACCAGTGGGATGGAGCATAAGTTATTTTTTTAGATTTCTGATATGTTCCCACAGTCCTTGGATCTTAAGCTTTAAATGAATATTATCAAGCCATCTTATATTTATAGGGTAAACAAGGACTGCTGAACTTTCCCCATCATTTCTTGAAGGAACCCTAAACGACGTTTGGCTTGGTACAATCCAAGTTTTTTTTAAGAAGGCGTCACTTAACGTCGTGTAAGGTTTCTTCACAAAATGATGGAAAAAGTTCAACAATCCTTGTCTACTCTATCAAATACTCCATCTTTACTTTATCTTATCTTGTTTCTAGTTCGATCAATTTCACATAAACCGATTCACTTAATAAATTAGATACATATATTTCTGTGGTTTAAGGTGTAAAACAATTATTGTTAGTATATTTGGATGCTAGTAATACTAATTTATACAGGTAATAATACCCACTTAATAACTTAGTCGACCAGGAAAGATGGAAGAAATAAATTAAAACCATTTTAAAAACTTCACTGCACACTAGATATCAGACGTATCCAAAACATCATCGGTTAGAATATTGTACAGCTATTTAAACCAATGCTGTAACCAAAATTATTTTAATTTTATACCTATAATGGAACGTTCTTAGCAGTGATATTACATTATCGAAGGTTTATCTAGACAAATTTAAACAATAATATGTTGATGGATTTGAATCAAAAGAAATAATTAATACAGATTTAATTTAATAACAAAAATTTAATTCATATTTACAAAAGAGTAATAACGAAAACAGTAACTAATAACACATAATATATAACAATACTATATGTACAAGTTCAAACGTAAAATCGCTTGAACAATTAATTAAATCTATACAGATGTGTTTGGTTTGTACTTGTGGAAAAGGGGGAGTGAAGACAGATGGCAGGGATTTGGCAACGAGGGGGAGGAAAGGATGCACCCAGGGGATCAGTCGTCAGGTGCTACTGAGGGGGAAACGCCAGTGGTATCTGTCTCTTCTGTTGCACTTGTTGTTGGGGAACGAACTGTTGTTGGTTTATGGCAACTCCAACTGCTATGTCTTTGGACTCCGACACACTGTTGTCTTTACGATCCCATCCATGTTCTTCATGGTGAGGGTGATGCTCATCCTGGATGATGATCCATTCGCTGATCCATACTGGCTTCCACACCTTCTTCCATGCAGGTATCCAAATAGTTTTCCAGGCGGGTACTTGAATTTCTTTCCATTCTTCCTTCCACTCCAGCTTCTTGTCTGGGACCCAAATCAACTTCTTCTCAGTCCTCCAAATTTGTTTCCACTCTTCCTTCCATTCCAGTTTCTTGTCTGGCACCCAGATGAGTTTCTTGGCTGGTTTCCAGATTTGCTTCCACTCAGCTTTCCATTCCAATTTCTTTGACGGTACCCAAATCTGTTTCTTCTCTGTCCTCCAGATCTGTTTCCACTCTTCTTTCCAGATTAACTTCTTAGAGGGAACCCAAATCTGCTTCTTTTCAGTTCTCCAGATTTTCTTCCAGTGCACCTTCCATACCACTTTCTTCTTCCATAGATCGTGTGAAGTGTACTCCCAACCGTGTTCGTCTTTACCTAAGTGCTTTTCTCCAGGAATTCCAATTTTGATAAGTTCTGGTACCCAAATCTTTTTCCAGTCGGGAACTTGGATTTCTTTCCATGCTGGTACCTCGATGTGTTTCCAAACTGGTTTATATATTTTTTTCCAGTCGGGCACTTGGATTTCTTTCCATGCAGGAACCTTTATTTCAACCCAAATTGGTTTCCAGATTTTCTTCCAGTCAGGTACTTGGTATTCTTTCCAAACTGGGACCTTGATCTGCACCCAAATTGGTTTCCAGTACCGTTTCCAGTCTGGTACTTGGTGCTCCTTCCATACAGCCTTCTTTGTTGGCACCCAGATGGGTTTCCAAATCTTTTTCCATCCTTGTTTCCAAATTTGTTTCTTAGCAGGCTTCCAAATCTTCACCCAATCTGGCTTCCAGATGAGTTTCTTCTTCCAGTAGCCTTTGTGGTGCTCATGGTGATGATGTTCTTCGTGAGGGTCAAACCTTCGTTGCAGTTCAGGGGCTGCGGCCCTGAAACAAACATACTTAGACGTAAGAGGCTCGTGTTGACACTAATTCAAAATGTTATTGATCATATACACGTCATATCCACTAATTTGGCTAATTACTTTGGCTAATTATTTTGGTTACGTGACTGAAATTCATTTAAAGAGATACACTGTTGTGATTTTATAAATAAAAGATATTTTTGTGCCTTAAGATGTTTTGTGAAGCATAAATAATTTAATAGAAGGAACATTCGTTTTTAAAATGCCCTCTTAAATGTAGATAGTTTTATATACTTTGCAGGTCCATCAGCCTTAGACTCTATAGTATTTGCTAACCTTGTACAGTACCTTAATGTTGAACCAAACATCGTGGAAATGTAGGCCTAATCTTAATTTGCGACCGCGGTACATAAGCTTTAAACTATACTAAATCTTATTTTTTTAAAAGATATTTTGTTTTGTTTAAAATTCGTGAAACTAACCTTGCTTATTATTCAATGCTCATTAAAAGTTCAAATACAAATTTTTAGCTGTCATACACTCACTTTTTATGATAAAATATAACACAAAATGAATTTGTGGGTTAATCTAAAAAGAAGCAAGTGTTGAAGTAATTACTACACGAAAATTGTCAACTAAATATTTTGAAGGTTTTCACAACGGTTTTTAATTCTTTTTCCACTCTCAACTTAGTTTAAATAAGTTAACTAAAACAAGGTTTGTGCAAAAGTCACAAAAATTCAACAGTTTTTAAAGAAAATACATAAGCCTCATCCAAATATATATTTTTTAACTATCTCAGTATGGACATTGCAAAATATTCTTTGAGTTATTGATAACACTAAAGACCCTACTTTCAACACAGTATAGTAACTCTTTATTAAATAAGAGTACAAGTTTTCTCCCTTGTGTTAGGTCTGAGAATTGTTTCATCAAATATTTCTCCCTCTAAACAACCAATACAACTGTCAATCTGAACTATCGGATGACAGTACTCACTGCTGCAGAGGTTGAGGGTTTTCCAGTGGCTCTTGGGGTTGTAGGGAAGATTCGGCGGCGGCCTGGGGCGGCAGCGGAGGGGTGAGTTGCTCGGACACGTCGGGAAGAGCCTTGCCGAGTGTCAGGCTCACATGAAGCACCAGCACCAACGAAACCTGTAACAAAACAAAAACTGATCAACCAACAATGTAAAACAAAACTTAACACCAACAAAAACTACAACATAACGATGGACTGACGTCACTAAACACAAATTTTAATCAAAGCTTAAAGCAAAATAATATATAATGACCTTAAATAAAAAAAGAGAGAAATTCATCACCACCAAACAAAATAATGGACTCCTAGTACAAGAGTACTATTGTTAAAACTGACTGTTACAAATAAGTTGCTCCTGATAACCTAATATTTTTATTAAAATATTTACAAGAATTTGTACATTAAATACACAGAGAAACTAAATACATGCAGATTGCTCATATACATGTCTCCATCTCCAAAATCACCCACTGACAAAGTAATTTTACCATTCACATACTGGCTTCAGATTGCATAGGGCAATTTCCTACGTTCGAATCCCCACTGAGCCCACGGTCGGTAGTTCACTCGTTGAATAAAGTCCACGCACAGGCCTGCAGACCCACGTGAACCGGCAAGTGAAGCTAAAAAACGTGGTAAGTAAAATCCGAACCACGTAGTACTGGTCTGATTGTCAGCTAAATGACAAGCCTGATAGTTATCTTCCCTACACAACAACCGGACAACTGGAACTGGTATTTGAAAAACACGTACCAGTTGTCTTTGAACTGGTATTTGAAAAACACGTACCAGTTGTTTTTGAACTGGTATTTGAAACGATTGTAGGAATGTAGTAGTTCTATGAATAGGTTTTCTCCGTTAAGAAATGTACAACAAGTTATAGTAGTCACTTTAAAGGTAAACAAAACTATATCGTAGTAGAAAATGTCCTTACTGCCTTACACTTAAACAAAACCACGCCGTTTGTGGCCTGTCCGCTCTGCAGCTTGTAAACACACTCAGCTGACTGATGATTCATCAGGCTATGTTAATTGCAATGCGAATGGCACGGCCACAAAATAATGTTGTACACCTTTCTTAACGTTTTGCCCAAACTGCGATTGAACATTGGTATCTGCGTATTCCATGTTGTAATTCAGCTCTACAATTTAAGTTTTTTTTAGTAAGATATTGTATTCTTTTAATTTGTTCAATTTAAATAACAGTAGTTTGTGAGTTAAAAATTATATTCCAATAAATATTTTGAAAGAAACATAATTATAACAGAAAACGGCTGTTCAATAAAGTATTTTATCTTTAAAATACTCGGCTACAACAGATGAAATTCTCATTTTTCATCTGATCTATATTGGTACTTGAAATTTAAAACAATAATAGTTTAACATAATTTAAATTAACTTTTTAAAAGTTTATTTTAAACAATTGCTCACAACAAAAAGTATAAATAGTGAAATAATATAATTATAATCGAACCAATATAATTCCAAAGTGGCATAGTTATGATGTAAATTCAAGTGACTGTTGAATTAAGTATTTGCCAATATTAAAATCAATCGGCCAATAAATGTGAAATTTTCTCTTTTTTAATAGTGATTTTGTACATTAAATTAGCGAATTATTTAATGTAATTCTAGAACATTAAAAAAAATTTAATTTGTAAACTGTTTATTTAATAGAGTTGCTGACAACAGAAATATAAGTATCAATAATCATAATCAAAGTAAATAAAAAAAAAAAAAAAAACTTAAATATGAATATGCAAAAAAAAACACGCAAAATATCTCGCCTGTTAACGAGCCTATAATCTTGGACATAGGAACGAAGTCGGGCACATTCGGTCGAGACATGCGGAACAAGCGAGTCGGAACACTTTCTAGGTTATTGTATTGGCGGCATTGTCCCACCTCTCCGTGTGATGAAATTCATTTACGAATTCACTGTTACCACGGGTGAAAGTACCGCAGTCAAGGCTTCCGGTCCGACTGCAATCTGGACAAATTTGTATTCGTCCGAGTGTGTGAAAGTGCGACCTTGTGAAGTGGCGTTATAAAACAGTCGGACCGATGACATCATTGACTTTCCGAGAGCTCTTCCTTAATTTCCTCTCTCAGGTCAGTCACCTTTGATTCAAGTCGCACAACTAAAATATACAAGTGTTTGAGTACTATTCTTTTTCAACTCTAGTTGTACAATTTATTGTTAAGGAGGCTAATTTAACGTTTGCGCAGGAATTTAGGTTAGGAAGAATCTAGCTTAAACGTTCCGTGATAAATTGTACCATCGCTAGACTTTGCGGATGTCTATATCTTATAAATAACAAATTAACAATTGTTAATGAAGTGTAACCAAATTTCTTTGCTAAACAAGATGAAGTCAGGACTAGACAGTCCCACAAAGAAAAAGAAACAGAGGTCGCTGTTTTCTTATGGCCGCAGCGAATGCCTCAGTAGCAGTTATTAATTGATTACAACTAATGTCAATCTTTATACATATGTAGCAATTATTACTAAGTTTAACCTTGAGGATTTGAGAGGACTGATAACTTGATGGCTTTACCATTCGCATTGCAAACTGGAGACATAACTACTCGACACCATTTAGTGCACTATTGTAACCGAATCTCCACCAGCCAAGTTTCATTGGTAGCCAATCCATGAGGTATTAGTAAATGTGACTTCTTAAAGTGCTTAAGGGCTACTTAATTGATATTATTAATTACGCTCTACATTGGCAGACTCCGTTTTAGAGGAATGCAGTTCCTCAAGGTTTCTGGGAATATACCTCGATCGAGGTTTTGACATGGTACAGTCACATTGACTATGTTTGCGCCAAGTTGTCCTCACTATATTTGTTTTAAGATCTTTTAGCAAAATACTACCCAAGTCGTGTATCATAGGATAGTTTATCAACATATTTCCTATGGATCGGTGTTGTGGGGAACCAGTGCAAACATTCATTTTCTAAGAGTGTTTAAATTACAGAAAATCCAATCCGAACTATCGCAAAATTGAGCAGCAGAGAGTCGTGTTGAGCCACTTGAAAAAATTTGCATTTGTCGACTCTGCCAAGATTTTGCATTTTAGAAACTACAATATTTTGCGGGTCAAAATGTGCCTTAACCAGGGGCCGTAACGTACGTGGGTATGAGACAAGAGGCAGAGATAATTACCGGACTGGGAGACAACAGAACGGTAGTTTACGAACACTTGCCCTCACAAGCAGGTGCTCGCCTAATCAACAGATTACCACTGTCAATAAAAAAAATCAAGAACTCCCTAGGTGTTAAAAACTCGCCTTAAACGCATTTTAGCGCGTAATACGTTTAACAGCGCGGGCGAGTTTCTGAAAGGGGACTGACAGACCAATTGAAAAACCGACCTCTGCGCTGGAAGTGGGTGAAAATTGGCAACAGAAATTTGTTTGGTATGAATGAATGCCTACATTTTAGATAAATAGCTATTGACTTATGCAACACAATAATAATTGTCTCCTGTTAAAACAAATATGCTACAAAATTCATGTATTAAATTTAAATTATTTTAAAATTACAATAACTCCCCTCCACACACCTCCTACGTCGTTAGAAAGGTATTACATAGTTTTTCTTTTTTTCCTAAATTCAGTTTTCACAACGTGATATGAGTCATATTATCCACCCTACTAACATACAACTTTACAGACAATTTGTTCGTTGGAAATTTGTAACTGCATTACAATCGATTTTATGTGCAGGCTGATAAATCGAATGAATTAATATACTTTTTGATCACAAAAGTGATAAAAAAAATCTAGTTCGATTATAGTTTCTAGTAGATACCATATTTTGATATTGGAATATAGGATTTCAATGATAAATTCACAAAAAAGTGAAACATAAATGCTTAACAAAATAAATAAACAAACACAAAATACGAGAGTTAAATCCGATGATGAATAAACAAACAAGTCTATTGTTGCAGTACAAGAGAAACCACAAACAAGGTGGGTACATTAGCTAATCACTTGATTGACAGTCATTATTACGAGGACGCCCAAGGGGGTGGGTGTGAGAGGAAGTGAGGCGGGAGAGTAGATGACCATCGGGATGAAAGTGGTCAAGCGAGAAAGGAAAGTCCTGAACGACCTTGCCAGGACATGCTGCGGTGCAGGGGAGGAGCTGACCTGCACTTCCGCGACCGCGGTTCACAGGTTACCACACACTTTCGACATCTCCAACATTTTCACCTCTTTATCTGGAGAAGGGAGGAATGTAACAGGTCTTTTTTAAGTTAAATTAATTGTACAAGTTACAAGGTAATAATATGGTAATGACAGTGCAATAGTTTTCTTGAGCAAATAAAATAAATTTTTTTCAAGATAAGCTGATCTTTTGATCGGAACTTTTGAGACATGATAAGGGGGAGAACAATTACTGTACAAAGTAAACATTATCGATGTCACCTTTCAGTCAAGGTCAGAATCCAAAACTGCGCTATCTCTAACTCAGAGTCAACTCATAACGCTTTAGCTCTCCCATGAATAAGTAAGTAAAGAAAATAAAACATATAATAACACATAAGTTGAATTCTTGCAGAATAAGTCCCCTTAAAGTGCAGGAGAACTGACTTTAGTTGCAAGGGTCAAGTAGCATGGAAGGCTATTAAGGGTAAATATAACTATTTCAAAATATAACTGCTTAGTCCCAGTGAAAAGCCACAGCCGAAATAAAATACAACAGCGAACAATACACAATTCATAATACACTTGTGTTTATACATATAAACTCATTTCCAAAAGATTCATCGATATATGTGTTAAAGGATAACAATTAATTTAAATTATATGCACATTGAAATTAAAACGTTATATTAGTTAGTGGTGCTACATATTTTAACAAATTATAAAATATATATTTCATATTTGAAAAAACACACAAAAACAGTCTTCCATTGTTGGTTTTTAGGAGAAATATTAATTGGTTGTTAATGTGGGAATTCAACACTTGTTATTTCCAAGAACAGAAATTTTATGGTGTACGAAATGGTATAATTAAACAGTTTTAAAAAGTTATCAATCTTTTAAGGGCGATTTTTATGTGAAAATGTATGTCCCTTACGTGGTTAACGTAGAGAACAATTCATTATTAACATTTCTTTAAGGGTAAGTGAAGTTTTTATTCATTTTGAGAAAATCGCGAATTATTTGTCAATTTATCAAAGTTTTTAATTATATAATTGTTGTGTTTTATTTTATAACACACTAAATAAATGTAAATTTCGTTAACAAATTTGTTTCTTCATCCACGATTCGTGCCACGTTGCTACGCCCAAGGGGTTGTTTGGTCATAAAAATTTACCATTTTGGAGTGACATTAAATTCAGCCCAAGTTCCATGTACCTGGAAAGCAACTTATATCTAGCATGCATTCAGATGTGCAACTTAATTAGAAACACTACTCTAACTTATTTTACTCTAAAACATATTTCTGATTTACATTAGAATATAAATTTTGTTAAATTATTTTAGTTACTTGTATTACAAATACAACCAAACGTAAGCAGCTGACCATTTATATTTATAAATTTTAAGATTAATTGAACGAATTACAGTTTTCAAAAGTTTTCGTTTATCAAAAATGTGTCAAGCTTGAAGTAATTTTAACTTATATTATGTATATAAACTGTTCAATAATAGCTCGTAATATCTTAAATAATAATAATATTGAAAATAATATACAACTTTTTCTAAGCACAAATAAATCGTTTAATATTTCATATTATTTTATGAATTTTTCGTTTTTTTTCCTTTTTTCATCACAATTTACTAGTTATGTTAATTTTTAATCTACGTATGTACAAATTCAAATTTAGCCATTTCAGCAACTGTGTATTTTAATAAAATTTTGAATCGATGATTTATAAAACCACTACTATTAAAAAAATAATAATAACGAAAACTTAAGCTATAGTAAAAACCGTCGATTGATAATTATAAAAGATTATATCTGCAGAGATTCTATAATGCGTCATCTAGTTGAAACATTACCAATATTAAAGAGTGCGTTTATATATATATATATATATATATATATATATATCCCTGTACTTACATTACTGCAGCCTATATTTTGTTAAGTAATTAGTTAAAAATTCTAGCAATCGTACGTTTTTTTTACAAAATGAAACCTTGAACTAACTTTTTAATTTAGTTTTGATACGCTAGGTTCATAAATAGCTGTAATTTAACTGTTTCGACATTAAATTAAAAATTTAAGAGAATTTATAATATGGTGTTCAACAATCCGTATACTGAATATTGAAATTTACTTTTATAAAAAAATTACAGAAAAACAAATTATCTTAAAACAATTTAAACAATTGACAAAAATAAAAAGATATTACTTTTTAAATGTTCAAGTTTTTCATGTACAAAATAAAAATAAGAGTAAAAAATATATAAATTGTTCAGAAAACAAACAGAAAAGTCCAGAAAATAATCAGATAATGTTTGAAACGCGTAGGCTACAAAAAAATAAATAACACTTAGAAAAAAATCACTGCGTATGTAGGTAATCCAGTGCACACTATTATCACTATGTAATCACTATCACTGACCGCGAGGCTCCGGGTGCGTCTCATGGTGAACTCCTGTCGGGGAACTCACAAGTAGTCGACTGCAGGCGCTGGGGCCGTTCACTTTATATAGTGTAGCCACCCTCCCTTCCTACCCGCGGCCACTTTCCTGCAGACCACTTTCACACAACGACACTCATTTTTTAGTGTTTTTCGGCTTTAAGCAGGCATTGGGGTGAGTGATCGGGGTGTGCAGTTGAGTGTCGAAATTTAGGGGTGTTGAGGATTTCCATGAGGTAGGCATGCTTTGTTGTCATTTTATCAGTCATTTTCGGTCGCGTGGATGAAATATAATACTTCATTTGGCCTCGTAAAATGTAAACAACAATATTGTTTAGACTACATATTTTGAAATATTGACAGTATTTAATTTTCATTAAGTAAAATTTATTTAATTTGTTTTTCGACAGACACGATTTAGTATTCTCTATCCTAAATTTATATTTTATCAAGTTAGATGCACCCTGCATGAAGTCAATAAAATATGCTTACAACACATCCCTTATGTTACGTTAGGAAAAGAAGAAACTACACAGAATTATGAGAGCTGATATAAACTTTAAAAATTATATACAGCAAAGAAATTTAACATCGAAGGCTCATAAGTTGACTATGTATGAAAAAAAGAGTCATTCCAAACAAGCATTCCAGGGTTGGGTCTATACAAGGGTGTGGGTACAGATATCAAATATTTTGACTGTTAACAAAAATATGAACAAGTAATATGAATATAAACCAAGTTGTAGTAGGCCTACGTACGTTCAATTGTGCCTAATTTGAGTCAAATGCTAACATATTAGTCACTTTTCCAGTACACGTTCTGGAGGCAGTTGCTGTAACAAGTCACTCTACAATACCATTGAGTGAGGCATCGTTATATTACCACCCACACCATTACAATGAATTATAAACGTAAAATCTAAAAAGAAAATAAAAAAAAAACCAAGGAGTAACCCGAGACAAACATTCTATACCACCGTTAAAGTCTTTACACCTGCCACGGTTTGAGAGACTGCAGGTAGTGAGTAATATGCGTTGTTACATGTTTTATTTTATATTATTAGTACTAAATACTTATAGAAGGCGTTTCCCACACTTAACTCAAAATCTCAAAGAAACCAATCGTTTATTATTCGAATATTTCATATATTTTTTCTTGGAGACATCACTTTATCTACATATAGGAATTTTCATTATTTAAAATACTAAAATCATCAAAGGCAAGCATCTCTTATCACTAAGTAACTCACTTGTTCAAAATTTATCATTTTTCAGAAGAAAACTTCAGCACTTTAAAAGAAATTTAAAATTAATTTTCTTGATGACTTTAAGTTGTTATTATAAAACAAAACAACGTTATGAAAATGGTTTTAATATACCACTTTATTTCATGAACTAAGATGGCATGAAGGTGGTGAAATGGAAAATAAATTTCCTTGAATAAATAAGTATAAGAGTGGTTGGATATTTTGGAAGTAATTACAGTTTTAGACTTGGAATAATACTTTCTCCTACATCCTGTTTAAGTTTACGTTTTCTGAGTGTTTACCTTCTGTTGTAGCTATGCGTATTTCTTAATCCGTGAAAGTTCTAGAGCGTTCAAGAAAGAAAGCGTTCGTTAATAAACAATTATTGCAAACGTTTAGAAATGATGCTCTGTATTGTTTTTACTATAGGAAATTGTATTATGTGAAAAATGGATGAAATTTTCAATGTCTTTAGTGTAAATCTTTTGAATGTCTATAAATACAACTGAAACAATAAAGAATATTTTGTCCCCTTAAACTTTGGCCTTACAATACAAACAACAACTAGAATTCATGATGGACTTCCTTACAACCCTCCAATAATAATTGTTCTGGCTCTACCAACTATCACCCCCCTATAATACTTTGTGGGTTTCCCGAACCGATCTCCACCTGGATTCATTATTGCTCCACTAACTATCAGTTTGCGAGTGGCCTTGACCGGAGGGTTCCGACTTTATCGCAAGATAACGGAGTCAAGCAACATCGAGCGTGGCTGTCCCTTAGATGGGTGAGTCTGAGCAATCCCGTCCTTGCACACAGCCCACCTGCCCGATCACTAGTGGTGGTTCGGAAGTCACCCTTAAGCCGTTGGTCCTCAGGTTAAGTGTTAGAGAGAGCTTCTAAGCCCTAACTTCACATGGCAAAATAAGAAGATCTGTTACTTTTTATCTGTGCCCTATGATTATTAAAACGAAAAACTACTCTATTTTTAAGGTAAAGTCCTCTTTACCACCTAACCTTAAATTATTGAGATACCTTGAGACAACACTCCACTATGATTCTTGACGGACTTCTAAACAACCCTCCAATTGGATTATTGATATATTTTTAAGCTATCCTCCACCTAGGATACTAGACGGCCCTCCAGATGACCCTGCACTAGGACTCTTGATTGTTTTAGCAACTATGTTCCAACTAGGAAACTTGACGTCCCTAAAGGCAACCATCCCCTAGGACTGTTGATTGCTCTACCAACTATGTCCGACCTAGGATACTTGATACCTGCACTAGGACGCTTGATTGTTCTACCAACTTTGTTCCACCTAGAATACTTTACGTCACTCCAAATCACCCTGTACTAGGACGCTTGACTGTCCTACCCACTATGTTCCACCTATGATACTTAACAGCACTCCAGATCATCATGTACTAGGATCCTTGATTGTTCTACCAACTATGTCCCACCCAGGATACTTGACGGAACTTCGAACCATCATCCACTAGGGTTCATGATTGTTTTGCCAACTATGTCCCACCTAGGATACTTGACAGTCCGCCAGATCACACTGCATCAGGACGCTTGATTGTTCTACCAACTATGTCCCACTCAGAATACTTGATGGCCCTCCAGACCACCATCTACTAGAAATCTTATTTGTTTTCCCAAGTATGTTCCACATAAGAAACGCTTGGTTTATTTACCAACTATATCCCTCCAGGATTCTTGACGGACCTCCAGACCACCATCCACTAGGTTCTTGATTGTTCTACTAACTATGTCCCACCCATGATACTTGACGACCCTCCAGACCACCATCCACTAGGTTCTTGATTGTTCTACCAACTATGTCCCACCCAGGATACTTGACGTCCCTACAGACCACCATCCCCTTGGACTCTCAATTGTTCTACCAACTATGTCCCGCCCAGGATACTTGACAGTCCTCCAGACCACCATCCACTAGGTTCTTGATTGTTCCACCAACTATGTCCCGCCCAGGATACTTGACGGTCCTCCAGACTATCATCCACTAGGTTCTTGATTGTTCTACCAACTATGTCCCACCTAGGATACTTGACGGCCCTACAGACCACCATCCACTAAGTTGTTGATTGTTATACCAACTATGTCCCACCTAGGATACTTGACGGCCCTACAGAGCAGCATCCACTTGGACTCTCAATTGTTCTACCAACTATGTCCCGCCCAGGATACTTGACGGCCCTCTAGACCACCATCCACTAGGGTTCATGATTGTTTTGCCAACTATGTCCCACCTAGGATACTTGACGGCCCTACACACCACCATCCACTTGGACTCTCGATTGTTCTACCAACTATGTCCCGCCCAGGATACTTGACGGCCCTCCAGACCACCATCCACTAGATTCTTGATTGTTCTACCAACTATGTCCCACCTAGGATACTTGACGGCCCTACAGAGCAGCATCCACTTAGACTCTCAATTGTTCTACCAACTATGTCCCGCCCAGGATACTTGACGGCCCTCCAGACCACCATCCACTAGGGTTCATGATTCTTTTG
This sequence comes from Stictocephala bisonia, assembly GCA_035578905.1. NCBI lineage: Eukaryota > Metazoa > Arthropoda > Insecta > Hemiptera > Membracidae > Stictocephala > Stictocephala bisonia. The sequence continues at coordinate 2,015,475 of JAQJVL010000030.1, read as the reverse complement.
CCAACTATGTCCCACCTAGGATACTTGACGGCCCTACACCCCACCATCCACTTGGACTCTCGATTGTTCTACCATCTATGTCCCACCCAGAATACTTTACGGCCCTCCAGATTACCCTCAATTAGGTTCTTGATTGTTCTACCAACTATGTCCCACCCAGAATACTTGACGGCCCTCCAGACCACCTTCTACTAGAAATCTTGTTTGTTTTCCCAAGTATGTTCCACATAAAAAACGCTTGGTTTATTTACCAACTATGTACCACCCAGAATACTTGACGGCCCTCCAGACCACCATCCACTAAGTTGTTGACTGTTCTACCAACTATGTCCCACCCAGAATACTTGACGGACCTCCAGACCACCATCCACTAGTAATCTTGAATCTTTTACCAACTATGTACCACTCAGGTTACTTGAGGGCTCTCAATTACAACTCAATTAATTGAACAACAGAATAGAAGATCCAATGTAAACACTGTGGCAAGTAGGATGATTGTTGTTATGATCCGATTCTAGCAGTGACTGTACTAAGAACATATGACAGTGCGTGGTGGGAGAAAATTTCGGTCATGCGCTGTTTGCAGGCCATCAACTATGAGTCGGATAATACCTGATTAAGCCTTATTTCATCATGTAAATCACCTCCTATGAATGTACAGCTTTTGGAAATTTCATAGTTAAATGATAAATGTACTGACTCTTCAGCCCATCATAGACATATATATAGTGTATAGTTAAAGAAAGGGATTTCTATTGTGTAAGAGCAGTTTTATTTTAACTTTGTAAAATATAGTACCATAATTCCTATTCACAAGAGATGATGCTAAGAGTAATTTGGGGGAGAAGGATTAGAGTTTTGTATGCTCAAAGATCGACTTAATAAACTGATAAAACTGCCGTTTATGGCTAATGTTAAAAAGAGGTGATATCAAGCACCGTTTTTATAAGAAGGATCAAATTTACTAGGGTTAAGAAGTGGACTTACTAATCTAATGATGTAGCATGTTTTTATTTTGTTAGATATACCATAAAAACTAATATTCTCGTAGGATTATGTCGTGCACATATACTCACAAATTACCGTGATGGCAAATCATTTTTTCGTAATCTAGATGTTTTGAGTTGCGGTGACATTGATTTTCTTGTGCAACACATTATACCTGAATAAATCATTTTATGATTAAAATGTCCATGCGCAAGTAATTTCACCATGTAATTTGAAATTATAACATTGTTCCCTTTTCAGTAACTGTAGACTTTAAAACATACAGGGAGATTCATGACGTTCTCCCCCTACTCAACAGCACATTCTAGTAGTCGATTTTTGTTTTTATAATTTGGGATTATGGTAGAGTTCGTTGTATCAATGTTGCATAAAATTTGATAGATAACAACCACTCGTTAGTTCAAAGTAAATTTAAATTTTTTTACATTACTGCAGAGAAGGGCCACGGTGTAACATTTACACATTGAAACAAATTTATCCAAATTCAATTAATGAGAAATTACATTTTGAATCTAATATTTTATTCAAAACCACTCTTAGTAAATCTGTTTTTAGAGCAACATTTAATAACAAATAATATTTTTACTTTCAACATTTTTATTTAACTATAAACAGCCTAAAAATGGTAACCTTTAAAAATAGAAAATAATAAATTACTGCATTCATCTTGATGCCGAAAACTTTCGATGAAAATCGTAAAAAAAGGATTGATACACTAACTATATGTTAAACGTTATTTCCCAATCCTTTATCTATTATCCTTAATCTATTATTTACAATGAATAATAATATTAAAAAAGGCTATGTTGAAAACAAGGCGTGTGGTCACATTAGGTTCGCTTAGTCTTTCATGGACAATAAGGAAACAGAGGTCGCATCCAATAGTGCGCTGAATGTGTGTCGAGTAGTTATTCCTCCAGTTTGCTATGCAAAGCCAGGGCCAGCACCTTGTCAGTCCCTTCTTCCCCCCTTATGTCCTTAAGAATGAACGTAACAATTATTACTACATATGTATAAAGACCTACATTAGTTGTAATCTACATATAATTGCCACTGAGGTGTTCACTGTGACCATAAGAAAGCGACCTCTCAGTGTCTGCATATAGCTGATTTGTACAGACATTTGGACAGACAAGTCGTTCCGGCGAGGCACGCCTTGAGGCATCCTCCTTTTCTTCCTAAAGTGGATAGCATTGCTTTTGTCAGTGTTAATGGCACCTGACTATTATCGGCCAGCCAACCTCAGAGAGAGTGCGTCCGTATGTCGCTGCACACAGAGACGTATCAGTTCACATGTGATTAGAAGGTCGACGTAACAAGTTGATAAAGTAACCTATTTTTAGGTTTGAGATATATCACACCAATTCCTATTTTCTTAAAGAATGGTGTCGTATTTGTCAGAATGTTGCCAAAGATATCAAGTTCACTAGTAATTAGAGGATAATCTTACCATGTTGATAAATTATCCTGAGTTAATTTTGTAAGATACCTGTATATCACCACAGTTCCGATTCTTAAGACCCTAACTTCATATGTTTAGAGTGGATGTTTGTAATTATGGAATCATCTTACCATGTTGATATAGTGTTATAGGATGGCCAAGATATCACGTGTAATTATAGGATCATCTTACCATGTTGATATAGTGTCATAGGATGGCCAAGATATCACGTGTAATTATAGGATCATCTTACCATGTTGATATAGTGTCATAGGATGGCCATTATATCACGTGTAATTATAGGATCATCTTACCATGTTGATATAGTATCATAGGATGGCCAAGATATCACGTGTAATTATAGGATCATCTTACCATGTTGATATAGTGTCATTTTTGTGGGAAGGATGGCTAAGATATCACGTGTAATTAGAGAATAATCTTAACATGTTTGTGAAGATGTTTCCGTCTGTCTGTATTTTTCAAAGAAAAAATGTTTAACTTGAATTACTAATGTTACGATTTTTAAATTTCGTATGCGTTATTAGTAGGTGATCCTTTAAATATACAGTAATTATTTTGAATTACCCTAAATGTCACTTCTAATAATATTCACAAGGCATGAAAAGTGTTGGTATGTAATAACAAAACTAACAAGCTCTTATTTAACAAATCCATTTACAAATAACAGAGAAAAATTAATTTAACCATTGTGAGGCATGGTGAGTTTTTGTCGCAGCACTGATCTTGGAACGTTTAAAGTGTTTTTCTCATGTGATGGTGTAATCACACCAGTCTTGTAGACACGGGTGTATTAAAGTTTTTAAAAAACACATAATTTATTTAGCTGGATTTCCTCTTCAGCAGAGACTGTCTGTGTTTAATTTACAGCTTTAACCCTGGCTTATACTGTCGTCGTCTTTCCCAACACAATTCCGCTTTACAACACAGGATTACAGTAATTCCAAAAAACTTGTCTCCAACATAAATCCGCATCGTAAAACCAGCCAGCCATTGTATTCGGTGTGTATAGTCAGCCATTACGATCTTTCGATTCGACCTTTGTGTTTGCATTTCCGTAAGGAAGGAATGACTGGTGAAATTCTACTTCCTGGGACTTTTAAGGGATGCCAGGCAGGTTCCGATAATCCCCGGGGCGATTATTGTTTCCGCGTGGGAAGGAATATTATTAAAAAATCCAGTCATTTATGTAACGTCCAGTCTTTCTTGCGGGAGGTTGGTAGTCTAACCTGAAATGTTGTCGTAAACAGTTGCCGGAATAACTAATTACGACTGAATTTCAATGAAGAAGCGAGAGCCTCACCGACTCCTGGCGACCTCAGGATCAATGCTAATGTATGTCCTGGGATGAACTGTCGTGACCGGTCAGGGAAAGTGAAACGGGATATTGTCTGTTCCTGGGGATACTGCTCTCTGTTTGGTGCGTGGGACCGCCGTGCTCATACAACGCAATTTCCTCGCATGTACTATTCCTATAATAGAACGGAAACACTGCATATATCTACTAGAAACGTTCTCAATGTTCTGCGACTTGATACTTGTCCAAGGTAAAGACGAAACGAACTGAACACATATGAAATAATCAATGTTTTGAAATATAATATACTAATTTTAAAATAAATTAATCTGTTAATTATCTTTAATTTCTTCTACATGTCGAGTTTGTTGTAATAAAATTTGTTCTCATAGCTATAGAAAAATGTTAATGTGTAGACGTCATAAAACAAAAATAGTGTTAAAATGTGTTTGCAGAGCTAAGTTGAAAACTACATGCCTGAATCTATGTAAGAAAATGTTAAAGTTCAAAAGACTATCATGAAATTACTTGTTCAGAATATGATCGTTCACAGGCTCTGGAGGTTATGAGATGTGTAGCACTGAGGGGGGTGGGACTTTGGAATGGTCACTCATCTTAGATATATATTCCTCATTAGACAAAAATGTTAAATGGATAAGCCTAAATTTTACAAATTGTTAAATATAAAAATATACGTCTGATATTTCAGTTTGGAGGTACAGCATTATAAAACATAATACTGATTGTTTTGCCTTTTTTCTGTATGTCTGTGATAAACGTGTATAAAATTGTTCTAATTAAAAAATTTGTTGAAATGAAAACACAAGTGAGTTGGAAAACCCAAGAAGCATTCAAGCATTTATTCAACGATGTTTATTAAAATTGGAATTATAATTTTGCTTGATTAGAGGAAATTTAACATTAACCTATGTACAATGGATTTGTGTTGGCTGGACGTTTTCGGAATTTCTGATTAATCCCCTCTTCCGATTCAAAAACTCTAATTTCAAAATACATCGTAATTTTGCAAATACACTATCTCTTCGTAAATGCATTTAGTAAACTGTTTAAATAATGAGAAAAGTTATATCAATAAGAGTTTAGCTAAAATATATTAGCAGTCAGACATAGAGATGGCAACGATATATCGGAAATATCGATAAATATGTTTCGATATATCAGTATCGATATTTTCTTTCGATAATATCGAAAGTATCGATATTTTTGGTCTGATATATCATATCACTATATTTTACATTATTATTCTCTACTCAAAATAATCTATTCGGAAAAATACACATATAAATAGCCTTTTATGCGTACTAAACATATTTTTTAAATAATAAAGTAACTTTTTTGGTTTTTTTTACTTGAGATTAAAGCACTAAAATGTAGTTTATTGTAGACCAGTGGGTGGAACGGGTTAATGAAGTTCTGTGTGAGTTGACAATGCTGACTATAAGAAGCCTAATTCAATTCCTTAGTGAATTAATTTGCTTAGTTTTAGTGTGTATAAGAAGCCTAAACGCATTTAAAAATGTGAAAAACAAAAATAACAATTGTATTACATCATTATTTTATAATTAACATAATAAATAAAGGTATAGTAATTCTTATTTTCAATTTTTTCATTCAATATCATAGACCGCAACATGTTTCGTGTAGATAAATATATTTAATTTTTACATTCAGTAGGCTATTCTAAATAGTGACAGCAAAACATGAGCGTACTTTTGGCCATGAAATAAGAGTTAGTGCATAATTTTAAGCAGATACTGCAAGTTATTTACAATTCAATATATCAATATTTTCCTTTGATATTATCGTTATATTGATATTTGGTTTCCGATATATCGATATGTTGAAAATATTTTCCATCACTAGACAGACAGGGGTAAGCTGCCTAAAACGTAAAAATTATATAAATGTATATGATCGCCGGTAATATACTTGGAATACCGATGCTGTAATACAAGTTTTACCTCCATCCAGGGAATGCGGCGCTTTCAAATCTTTCCCATATCAAGGCTAGGGAAAGTATGCGTAGCTTTGAACCTGCAGTCAATACGGAAATGCGGAAGTTTTGGTGAGTAGAACTCCTCGGTTGGTAACCCGGCGTGGAGTCGACTGGAAATGGGAATATGAACGTAAACGGGAGAATAATCCACATTACTTAACATGGCGTTTATTGTCCACATTAGGTTGGAAGTTTTAGCTGTAAGTTTACTTGCCGTTTAAAAACAGTAAAAAATTTTAAGAATAAGTGAATATAAATTAAATAGATTTTATAACTGTCGGTTTGAGGCCGTACAGTTAATTAAAGTAACTGAAGTAGTGGTGGCTCAGTGGCTTAGACTTCGCACTACGGAGGACACCTCCAAGGTTCGAATCCCCAACTGAGCTAACGGTTGGTAATCCACTCGTTGGATAAAGTTCACACAAAGACTTCCATATTTGTGTAAACTGATTAAACGAAATTTAAGTTCGTGATGTGCTAAATATAGATAGTTATGCAAATATGTTTCTTATGATTTAATAGAATATTAAGTTTTGCCTCCTTGTAGTTTACCCCTAGATGTCTTCATGTTACCAAACTAATTAGCAGGTTTTAACATGAATGAGGTACATGCCTAGAACTCGTAAACATAAAATTAAAACTGTATAACATTCTGTAGTTTTTACATTTCTTAGGTTAGTATAACCTTTTTTATTAATGGTGTTATTTTTATTAGAAATTATTTTAAGAAAATACAATTGTTTCTATTCGACCATTAACTTTGTTTGAAAAGACTGTTCATAAATAAATTTTAGACAAATTCAATTAGCTGTTAAAAAAGAATATTTATATTAGAAAAGAATAATTACTTCAGAGATCATTTGGAAATTAATAAATATCCAGTACAATAAAAATCGTTCTCAGTTGTCGGTTTTATAAACATGTGCTGGCAACACTATTGAAATCTTATAATCATTTATTTATTTGATTTTGTTAGAAAATATCTACATAAATTTTATTTAATTGTTTAAAATTTCAAATGTAATTAATTAATTTTACTTAAAGCCATTTATAACATTTTAAGAGTCATATAAAAAATTGCCATTTTACCGACTAGGACATTAACTAACAAATGTCTGCTCATGAACGTAATACACGTGACTAACACATTACTGAACACTGGGGAGGGTTGGCATTAATTTAGTTCCTATCAAAAATATCTGTTCTCTCTTCTATTACTGTTTGTATTTAATGTAAATGTAATTTACTGATAAACTGTGGCATCTTGAAAATATTTTATTTTCAAAATTAATAAACAGTAATTGTCAATATATAATCATCTGTAAAAACCTGTTAACCTTCCTTTAAAAAGTATTATAAAAAAAATGTTAATATGTACTATTCTTGCATAACTTATCAATAATTTTACAAACAATGTAATAAGGCAATTGTTCAAATTTAGTGGCATCTCACAGAATGTATCGTGAAGAAAAAACTACATTTTCGCTGTCACTTTTAAATTAAAAAAAAATGATAGTAGTCTATTTACCAGCGTAGTGACTCAGTGGCCAAGGCAACTGTGAAAGGCATTTTAGAGGATTCAAATTCCAACTGAGTTAACGTTTGGTACTTCACTTGTTGAATAAAGTTCATGCACAGGCCTGCAGGCCCATGTGAACTGACGAGTAAAGTTGAAACAAAATTTTTAATTATAATCTAAGTTACGCTTTTCTAGAAGTAGGCAATCGTATTAAAGCTTGTCAATAATGTTTTCTCTACAAAATAAAACACAATCTTTATTGGACTTTGTAATGGAGCACTGCAAGAATTATTTATTCCTGTGTAAAGCACTTAAGTTTGTCAACTTTGTACTAAATTTGGACGCTACTTATTCCCGAGACCTACTCTTTATCCTCAAATCCTGGAAAATACTACTTAGAGCCATTACTAAGTGAATAAATTAATATTACACTAACAATGTTTGTGTCCAATGACATAAAATACTTGGGATAGAGAGAAAATATTGGTGGGTTAGGTACAGTGTGTATCATTGCTAACTTCTGTTTTTCTCTTTAGTATAAAATCAATATTAAAATTTTTATTTGTTACGATTTCCCTAGTAATATTATTGGTCGAAAACAATAAAAATGTTGTATAAATTTGCTGTTAGTGGATTGTAAAGGTGATTATAAAAATATATTGTCTTAATGACGACGGAGCTGACATTTTCTTAATTGCATAAATTTATGGTATTTGCTATTCCTTAAAGATTTCTTTTATTAAATGTTAAATATAAAGTTGATGAGGTATTGTAGGCTACATAAGAGGCAATGTGTACCTTTCATTTAATAATTTTCTTTAAATTACAATAGGACGCGTTTTCGTGTGAATAAGTTGATGATAAACAGAGTGATTCAAATAAAATTCTTATGTAAATAGATTTTCTACCGATAATGAGGCGATAGATAGTTGATGGGCATAGAAGTACTCTTTCTTATTCAACTTCACTAGCACCGCGCGTCAAAGTCTTCGAGGCCGTCCCTCGCGTCGACTGTAACACAGTGTGGGAACACTTAATGAACGTTTTCTCTCATTTACTTCGAAAGTTAAATAATTGCCTTATCAAGTAAGTGGGTGAGAAATTCATGTCATTTACATAGTGTGGCAGTCTTGTCTTCCTAGACCACACAGTAAACAGTTTCATAGTGAACATTTGATCAGATGTAGAGTTCGGAAATATTTATGCTGTATCAGGGCAAGATTCCTATACAACATACAAGTACGCATCCATATCGCGCAGGTACCAATTACGTCATAGGGAGGTTTCAGCTGTGTATTTTCTAACCTTCACTGCTGTAAACAACACAAAACGCAACAATGTAAAACATCTTATATTGGTACTCTCCATGACAGTACAGTCAACGCTGTTTATTTATTTGACGTAAATGACTGTTTTTAATTATAATATAATTTAGTATTTACTAAGTAAGTAGCCTATAACTCAGTAAAACATGAAAAAAGATAATTTGCTGCTTTAAATTAATATTAAAATACTGTAAAATTAAATAATTTTATAATAATATTTTAAGAACAATACAGTTATAGATTTTAGTATGTAATTTTAACTGTTCAGCACGCTGTGTTGGTGGCACATAGTGCAAAGAGTAATACACTTACTCTGTGGTTGGAGGTCTCCCTCTGACGTCACCACTCGGCTTATATAGACCATATGATAATGTGACAACCTGTTGGATTGGAACTTTGGTTTTATAGGCTATTAGCTGTAATATTTATAGCATATTTTAATAAATTAAAGTTCTAAATAGAAGACCTAAGCAAAACTGTTGAACAACTGCCAAAAGCTTCATAATTATAATTTTACTTTTCGATTTTCATATAGTTAGTCTATTATAAAATGTTTAAGTCTGTATACAAATCATCATTTGCATAAACATAAATTTCAATTTGTAGTTATACTAAAACGACCTTTTAGATCAGATTACTTATTTTGAAGTGAAAGTAATTTACTTTTTAAAAAGTACTGTTTTTGGTAAACCATGAAAAGGCTACAGAAATATTTCACCTAAAAACTTGTAGATATCGCCTCTATATGCTCTAAAACATTTCCCATAGTAAACATAATTATATGGAAATAAATCTGATATGGCTTTAGAGGGAGATGAACGTGCTTTAATTATACTTTTTAATAACGAGTTGAATACCTGTGCTTCACTAAAATATAACATTGTAAGTCAAACAAATATTTTCGTTGTAAAATGTATCTTTGTAAGTCAAACAATTATATATAGTCTACATATTGGCAAACCACAAGAACTATTGAGAATGTTCAAATTCATAAGAACACTCTTAATAAAAATAACATTACTTAAGAATGAATAAATAGTAAAAAAACATAATAAACACAGTACTTTTCTTGGAAAATCTTTAGTTGTGAAATATCTGCAACGGCTAATATTAAGCATAAAAAAAATTATAGAAGGTTTCAGAGCTAGCCAGCTGTATAGGAAAAAATAGAACGGCAACTAACAATACAATAAGGATAGAACACAAAGGCAAAGTTTATAGATTTTCAAATGGTATAAAATACTCTCACGCCTATAATGAGTTAAGTTGAATTTTTTTTTTAATTCACTGTACTCTTATTTTTCAGTGAAACGTGAACTTAGCAATAATTTCTGGGAGACTTAAAATGAGATAAAGCTTACATTTGTAATTTATTGTGTTAGAGATGTGTGAATATTGAAAATTGAAGCTACAGTACAGACACAACCCTTATTTTATTTACATAGACGTAGCTTGCAAACGTTTTTCTTGCAGTTAATCGAAAATTCTCAAATCAATAATTGTTATTGCCTATAATAAATTAGACAAACAATGAGTAAAATTTACCATTTTTTTATACCATCTCTTGACACTCGAAAACCATAACGAATAGGAATTCCAAAATTTTTATTTTGTTATGGGAAGTAAATGTCCATGATATAGCTATAACCATGATCGTTGATAAGTTTGAATACGTTATCAATACACAAATACCCTTCAAAATCACGATTTAGCTGTTACGACCTACTTGTCATCACTGTAAACACTGAAACTAAAAATAAATAAATAATGGTAAATGGATGGATGAATATATTTATTGCGTTACAATATAAGATATTAACTAACTGTTTCAAACTACCTGAACGGCTAGTAGGTAGATTAAAGTAATTAGTAGTGAAAATCTGGAGAAACACAAATTTGAAGAGTGAAACCTACAATTGCGTGATTTCATGCTACTGAAAGTAGTGACCAGTGCAGCTGTTACCAAATTAGTTGAAATATATTAGTAAATATCATGTATTGTTGTTTGTGGTATTAGTTAGTGTTGTCCGGCTATAATTATTTGTGTTTTCCAATTTTTTTATGACATATTAATAGTTGTGAATGTATTCGCTGACTGCGACTTCATTATATTGTGATTTCATACACGATTCAAGTACGCTAGTTTTGAAACACCCGTGTTGTTAAATTGTGACTATAGACACTATTCAAGTAGTTTTAGAACATCCGTGAAGTTATATTTTAACTATAGTCATAAATAAAGTAGTTTTAGAACATCCGTGAAGTTATATTGTGACAATAGTGACGGTTCAAGTAGTTTTAGAACATCCGTGAAGTTATATTGTGACAATAGTGACGGTTCAAGTAGTTTTAGAACGTCCATGAAGTTATATTGTGACAATAGTGACGGTTATGTGTTGTTAGACGGTTATGTGTTATAAGACAAACAGGTCTAACCTCACAGGCTATCTATCTAGTGTATATTTCTCCACGTTCATTATAGACGCGGTCAGACCGTAGTTGTAGCTCACTGACGCGATCAGACCGTATTTGTAGCTCACTGACGTGGTCAGACCGTAGTTGTAGCTCACTGACGCGGTTAGACCGTAGTTGTAGCTCACTGACGCGCTAAGACCGTAGTTGTAGCCTACTGATGGGGTCAGACTGTAGTTGTAGCTCATTAGCACTCTCAACTACGGACAACGTGAGACCGCAGACGTTTACGTAACAATGGAGGTACAGGTTCAGGAGCGTGACAGGACGATCACCTCCAAGGTCTCTTGTTGCCGGAGATCTGGTACTTTCACTACAAGATGGACATCTACAGTCGATGGTAATGACCTTCCACTATCAGCTGCTAATACAAGTCATTGAGTGGCTATCCGAGATGGAGATTGTGATGTTTATAGAGCCCAGTCGTACTTTACTTCTATTATTCGTAAGAACAGATTTACGTTACATAATTGTTCTTTTTGTTTTGTTTAAGTGGTATTGTGTGCATATGTGTGTTTTTTTTGCAAATATATGTTGGTGATACCACTTATTTTATATGTTAGTATATCATATTTATAATGAGTTTTATTCTTGTTTCAAATTCCACTAACCATCATTAATTGTAAGTTTATCTGTAAAGTTTAATTATTTGATTCTCTTACTTCACCTGTCAATCTTAATATTTAATTAAGCTCGATTAAAACAATTTTAATATTGTTTTTACTATGTTTATTGCAGCCTTGATATTGTTCAGGTATGTTTAATAATCTCTAACATGTGTACTTATTCATTTTACTTTTTCATAAGTTAAAAATCAACCCTTTAAAACCTGACTTTTAACCAAAAAAATTGATCAGGTTTACTTATGATTAATATATTTATTAGTCTTCCCTTATTCTACATAAGCTTATTTTGAAGAAAAACTATTTATACATACCTTTATATGCATTTTCTTTAAATTAATCCTCTCTTTTTTAATTTACTCCTCAGTAGTTTAAAAATGGTTAATTTTGTATAAATTATCTATATAACCATAGCAGATAGAATAAACATATTTTAATTTCGTTAGGGTAATATTTGACGGTTTAATTTTCAATACATGTATTCGTATTATTTTTAAATTATACTTTTACCAATAAGAAGAAGGTTTTGAAAATAATTTAGTAAACAATACCACAGCTTATCCATATCACAGATTCACTAACACAACCCGCCGTGTAATGAATGTCTCGTCAACAATACTGTTTGTGACCAGTCTCATTCATTATTCATTTTTAAAACGCCGATCGTAGAGATATGGGTGAATGAGAATGATGAGTGTAGATGGCCGAGTGTAGTCATTGTTACTATCTTAGTTCGACTTAGCTCAATAACCCAATAGCCAGAGAACCTATTAATAAATTAGTGCTGTTGCTAATTCAAGTTGTAACTGGCATTACCACCTGTGCTTTTCACCAATATCCGGGAAAGTGTCAGTCGAAGACAATAAATTGGCTAGAAAGCCGTTTTAAAGGCATCGAGTGTTGTTGCTGCAATAAAAGCAACTGTTTGAGTTCGAAGAGAAAGATTATGATTTTATGTTGTCAATCGATCGAACAAATTTATCTAAGCGTATATCAAATTTAGATAATTATAGAAAATATTTATAAACTTAAGTAGAGAAATAACTCTTATCTGGACCCCATTTTTTATTTCGTTCCGATATCTGAATGCATTTTTGCTATATTAAAGTGATATCTCTTCATTATGTATATAGTTTGTTTTCAAATTGTTCTGTTAACAATTGAAATTTTAACATGGGATTTTTTCTTATAAAGAAACTATTTTATAAGTGCTTGCTTTAAATGAAGTTAACGCTGCTCTTGCGTAGGAACTAATGCAAAGAGACATAAGTTTGACGTTGTTGAATATCGCAAATGTTCTTAGGATTTTTACTAACGATCTCTTTACTCTTAAATAAATGTTCATGCCAAAAAATAATTATGTAATTTAATTTAAATACATTCGTAAAATTACCTAGTTGATTTTCTAAATCAACCTCAATTAGTTCAAAGATACTTCAATTTTATGGTCTAATTTTGGCCCTCGTTAAATCTTCATTTTCCTATGAATAAGAAAAAAATGTCTTGTTTTTTCGTGATTAACTAATGAATCTCGACAGTTGTAGTTTGTTCATTACATACCTATAGTAGAGATAAGGGCTAATATGAGGGGTATATGAGTGTAAAGTGAGTAGATGAACGAGTGTAATCATTGTTACTAACTAAGGCCACTGTTCCTCATAGCCCAATAACCAGGGAAACTAAGGAATCCGTACCACGTATATTGGGCTAATTATCAGCTAATTGTCAGTGATTTAATTAAATAAGAGAGACTAAGGGACACCCATGGACGCTTTGCGTGCCAACCATGAATCTAATAAACTTGTCTAACAATGAATAATGCCTGCAATCGTCGAGTTTTTAAAAATATGATTGTTATAAATTATTGCATTAGTTACCGAATTTACACCAGTACTTAAGCGTTAACTAAAACAAATAGATTCATGTAAATAGGATTGACTTCCAAAACGATGTGCATTTTAATAATTTTGCGTATATTTTTATTGAAAAAAAAGGTAATTTGATAAATAAAAGACGGATTTTTCGTGGTGTAATCAGTTTGCTGTTCGTTTTGCTCTTCACTTGCTGCGCTCGTGACGTCTCGGGCTTTGGCCCCGGTACCTATGTTACTTTTGACTTCAAATATTAGTAATTAAACTGTATTAAATAAAATCATATAATTTAAACTCATTTATAGAAGATCACTCACTGCACTTGATTTTCACTCTATTTATAGTATAATAATGACTATAAACAACCAATGTTATTACTAAGCCTATTTCAAATGTTTTCATTTTATTTAACGGCTTAAAAAAAACCCCGTTATCTTAATCAGTTCCTTTTTTTACTGATATCCGATGTGGGAAATAGAATAATTACACTCACGATACGGAAACGCAGTTCAGCAATTATTTTAAAATTACATCGCTGAGTGAATATTAACTTTTATATGAAATGCCTAGTTGAATGTTGAAAAGGTACAGCGTCATGTGATTGGCCAACAGTTACGTCCGTAGCCCTAGACAATGGGCTAGCAGTTAATTGTGGCGTGCCCCGAGTGGCGATGAGACAGCTATTTCGGTACAGTTCCTTCCATCAACCCTGAGTGACGCAACAGGCGCCTCATCAACATGTGGTGCAATGAGCCAACAGTTACGTCAATACAGATTGATAATGTCATGTAGCAGCCAGGGGTTAAGTTTTAACCCTGTGCTACTTCCGTGATTCGTAAGTCTCGTTAAAATGTTGGTAACGAGCCCTCAGAGCAAAAATTGACTCGTCTAAGTAGAGGAAAAGGATCACACCCCAGTAAAAGCGATACGATGCTTCATTTAGTGCAATATTATATTGTTTGAATAACAGGTGTTAGCTTGAGAAAATCATAAAAATGTCAATCCAAAGTGAAAAGCACGACTTTTTTTATTAAACCAGAGAAAAGAGCTATTAAGAAATGCAATCTATTAATTTCTCTAATCTTTAATAGCTACATTTTCATAATGGGATAAGGAAGCTCTGTACGTGTTGTTGGTCTAAGGACGTTACATTGTTATCATTGTTTATTCAAGAACTATTGTTTAGTTTTTATTTTTTTCGGAGAGTCAAAGATAGATAGGTTTCAGGTGTCAGGACTTTAAGGATGGGTTAGAAATAGGTCAGGTCCGAATTCAGGCCTTGACTGGAAGTATTTTTCATTGCTTTCCATCTTATTTTGTACTGGTTCTGCCCCTCAATCACTAGTCAAGGGAGAGATAAACATGCTTTGGAAAATGGGAAGATTAAGGTAAAAAAGAAAATAGTTCACTCTTAAAAAAGAATACACAATAGAAACTTTTAACCACACAATATTATAACTCCATACTAAACCTGTTTTTTTATTAATCAGAAATATGATCATACTCTGTAATTATTTTTTATTAATATTCAATAAACCGGAAGGAGGATCCCTTCGAGAGGATATAACTATGCAAACTATAAATCCAATAATGCAAGAAATCCCTGTCACTCTGTTTGCATATTCTAGCGTGCAAATATGGCTAAGATAATTTATGCAAAGACCCGAGGTGGTTGAAGATGTAAACGAACTTGTGTGGTTGATTCAATATTGACACAGGACAAACGTATTTACCGAGTGTGCTTTGTGCTCGACGAAGCATCGTGCTTCTGTTGACTGTAAGGATGTCGCAATGAAGACTATTGTTTGAAGTCTTACTTAAACAAGTCTGTTGTTAAATGTATATAATACAAAGATATTTTAGTGTGACTATATACGAAATGTACAAAGCAAGTCTAATCATTTTTTGGTCCTTTGAGGGGATGATATCTGTAGAAATGCCGCGATGGAAAAATAGTTGAATCTCTTTTGGAACGAAGGTGGTGTAAGTCCTTTCAGAGAGGGTTATTTTGGAGTAAGTCTTTTGTATTATACTCACCGATGAATTATCTACGTGTTTACCTTAATTATGTGTTATCAAACCTGATAAAGGATATAGATAAGCTCAAAGGATACAAAATGTCCAAAGTTACCTGGAATACTTTAAGATTGGACAGCTCTTAAAAATAAAAACTGTTCGAGTGAACCATTTACCAGACAAAGTTAACAAAGATTGTGGAAGTACAATATTCACAACAATATTCGGTGATATGGCTTAGAACAAACTGAAATGTAGGAGGAAGAGTTCTTGAAATTACTTATTGGGTCTTCGTGCAGCTAACTGTCTCGTAAAATTTGGACCAACTTCACTTTGTTTACTTTTCATCCTTTTCAAATAATTATAGGTGAGGAATATTGCTTCTTTAATTATATCTTCACTTTTAGGTGGAACTGAAATATTTCAGGTAGGGTTATGGGGTAGGGGTTGTCTAATCGTATGTCACAGGTAAAAATACTATACCATCTCTGGTCGATTCGCCTTGTTGAATAAACTGACGCAAGAGATGTTCGTATGTGGGAATCAATTCGGTTTTTGTTAATGATTATTGTTTATGCAATTATCGTTTATCCAACACCACTTTATTTATGTTAATTATATTTTTTGTTGACTGTATACTTGTAAAAGTACCAAATAAACGATTGTTTTATGTTATTTGCATACTAAGTCCATACGTGCTTGTACTGACATATCTAAAATTAATTGATCCAATAAAACAGATTTTAGCTAGTTTTATTTCTGATAAGTAATGTTCCATTTCATGTTAATGGAACGACAGTTGATTGATTTCACTTATCCCTAACCTCTACACTCTGTCTGTCACGCTGAGTTGTCTTGCTTCATTGCTCACATCTGTCATGCCCTTGACTCTCGTATGACTGAACACTTCAGCGAGCAACGTTTGGGTGGAAAATACGTAGAAGACGAATTTGCGATCTTATGGACTTTGAAATTAGGGGTAGATTGTTATTATTATTTATGGACCAATTGGGTTACGCCAAGTACAGTCACTGCAGTTTTGATGGTTTGGCTTTTATTTGTCTTTCCTTGTTTTATTATTGTTGTCTGGAATTAGCTCTCTTTCCTTCACTGCACCAAGTTGTTCAGGTTCTTTTTTTGTCTCCCTCTGACCAGATTTTCATTTTAAAACTGTTGCCCGAAGTATTAATTTCTTAATATAACTATTATTCCTACTGCTTTTAGAACGTGTCTTACTTTACCAAATTATTTAGTTGTTTCTTTTTAGTCCCCACTTCTATGTTCTTAAAACTTCATAATTGTTTTAGTTTCCTTAGAATTGATGTAAATGCATTTGTAAAGGAGTCGTTTATTTGTAACAATATATTTTATTGTATTCCTTGAAGACTTGTTTGCTGCAGCATGAGGTCTTAGTATCTGATTAATTGTGATTATAGTTTTGATTTATTTTTAATATTGTTTCCTTCGGACCACTAAGAATTACCTAGGTATATATTCGTAAACATTCAGATATTTTTAACATATAAAATTAGATTCCCATGTTTCATTTAGAATGCTACTAAACTGCTATTAGTCAAGCTGTTGATTCCATCTCGAAAATCTATTATCATCGAAATTTGGAAACTTTACGGACGAATGAATAAAAAAATATTGTTGTGACCAAAGTACGTCAAAAGTCAAGAGGCCTACGTAGGTTAAATACGTGTAGAGGATTATGTACTTAGGGAAAGGGTTTATTTATGGTAAATCGTTTGACAATCTTCCTAAGAAAATGATAGTGTCAGTATTTTATGGATACACTTCTAACGTTATATATGTGGTAATAAATTGTCTGCCTAGGTGGACAAATATAAAACCTACATGACACAAATTGTATTGTGATGTTAATACAGTACCGGTACCGAGCCCACATGCAGTGGCTAATTGATCAGCTGTGGCAAAAAGACAAACAGCTGGACAGATTCAATTAATAGATTGCAACCTTAGTCGGTAATGTTGTTGTGCAACCTGGGAAGCCTACAAATAATATTTTAGGTAGAGAAAGTGAATTGGGCGGACGAGAGCCTTGTCGACATGTGGTCGGTGATCCGCTCGTCTCATCTTCTGGTGGGGAGGCTCTCTGGCTGTCTGCCACACTCATCTGTGTCGTCATGTATCCTGTTCCAAGAAGGAAATGTTAGGCACACATAACTTCAACGCAACTGTATACAAAGGTTACTCGTTTCCATGCTACACAATATCGTGCTATATTCTATAGTTAGTGGAATGACCACTACAGCGTGTTTAGTGTTTGTGTAATGAGCGCGGTTGTCAGATCGTGCCCACTGGTAGACGAGTGGTGTTATCACTCTATCATTACGGCAACGTCGCACACATGACCTTTTGGAACAAATTGGAACAAATATCTTTAGTTTTGAGAATATTGTGAAGAAAAATAACAACCATTTCATAATTTACATCTGATTTTTCTTGAAGTATTCATTGACAAACTGAATGACTACATCATAGAGAGAAGTATCAGCTGTTCTCTTAAATGCATAGAAAATTTACCCCTTTTTGTTATGAGTACTCTCATTTTAGGAATGACGTAATTTATACTCAATCTTCTTCAGTATTTATAGTTCACCAATGAGCTGTACACCCTATTTACACGTTAAAAAGGCTATGTAAAGGGTTTCTTCCAATTTACATGTATTCCAGTTGCTCGCCCTTTATTTCTGCTTCCTCTTCTAGTTAATATATCACATGGCTGAGCTGTCATCTAACAAGATACTCGTTGAAGAAGTAAATTTATCATTATTGGCGCTTTGATATAACAAATTCTAAATGCTGATGAAAACACAGGTCAAAGATCTTTTTGAAGAAACCTGCCTAGCTGCTCTCAGAGGGGTTAAGTGGTACGATAACCCCTCTAGGACACGAGGCTCCTTAAGGCGTTTATCGTGTCCCGGAAGACACTGACTAATTAGAATAGTCAGGATGGGTGGGGAAAGTACTGCACTAACCGACCTTTGGTGTGAGTTTGAACTTGTACGATGATCTTGACATTTCCGGACTGGGTCCGAGAGCGAAAGTGAACTTATTTCGGTTATGTCATCTTGATAGTGAAAGCATGTGATTGTGGGGAATAACTAGGCTGTAAATGAATATACTAGGGTAGTTTGTTAAAAGAGAAATTGGAGCTGTTTCATTGGAGGCACTTAACAGTCTTTTCCAATGAATAATTTTGGCCGACCACGACCTGGCGTTGACTTTGAAATTACTTACTTGCAACTCCATTACTATCATAAGACCGCCTCAAAATCATTGTGTGGTTTGAACGGTCGTGGCAGTTGACTCTCCTTCCTTGGCTACCAGATAGAGCATTTATCATTAGCTGACGCCTGCGTTTGGCAGTTGAACATTACTTAACTTGAAAACTTTTCATGTTTACATTTTTATCATGTGTACTTCCAATGTTAACATACTTTTCAGAACAAGCGTTGGCAGCTCGCGCAGCTTAGAAGTCAGGTAAGTGAAAAGCAGCTACCAAAATGATTGTTAGTTTAGCACCACCCAGGGGACACGTACGGCTTAAGTACAGCTGTGAACGCGAACATCATCAGCGCCCATAATACCATAATTCAAACTATGGATCACATAGTTAACGAGAGCGCATTGCATTCTTTTAAGGGGGAGGGGGGTTGGCTGATCTTCATTCAGTCGATGAAACGGGTGTTGAATGGTTATGAAACCTGTATTTAGCTCCGTATCGAGAGAAAAATACTTAAATACTAGTACTTTGTACTATAGATTTATTTTATTTAGACATTGTTTATTGGTCTAATTTTAAATTTTAATTGCTTTGGTAGCTGGCTGGCTTTGAAATTCATACGATGTATAGGACAAGCAATACTGATGCCCAATGGGTTAGATTTGTTTTAGCTGTTAAAAAGGAAATGACACTAGAGCAGTAAAAATTTGTATATATAAATCTTTATATATAAATGTATATATAAATATATAAATCAAAGTATACAATTAAAGTCTGATGTCAGGAGGCTCTTGATGTAAGTGTTCTCTTTCAAAAACGGCCTCAAGTTTATTGTACGTTCTTAAATATAAAATATATAAATATCTTTTTTTTTTTTTTTTTTTTTTTTTTTTTTTTTTTATTTTATATAGCAACTGGGATGGATCAATCAAACCAACGGTGAGTAGAAGTTAAGTGGGGAGATTATATTATGCCACATTCAATTATTTAATACCTTTCTAACTAACAGGTAAGATTCCTTACACTGCATTGTTGAAAATAATTTCTCTACTTACGTCCTGCTAAGGCAGCAAGCCATGGCCATACGGACAAGTGCCATGTAATGTAACCGTGTAATACACGCAAGTACTCCCATAATGAGCTAATGAAGTCCACTAACTGTGGATTGTATGATGTTTTAATTCAATTATAATTCAACTAGTATTCTTCCAGGCATCCGTTCAGTTGTTGTATATGAAATTATTAAGTAAAATTAGGAGAGGATGCCTTAAATGGACTACGCATTTGGAAGTAATTTTACAGTAGGAAATTTACAATTTAAGTATATTGTACTTACAATATTATTATTCTTTACGAGTGAGATTTGGATTCACTTTTCAATTCTTTGTACAGAAATATCCTCGTTTCAATTAATCCAATACACTCTGCGAAGGAATCTAAAAAAATATTGATTTTAAGGCTGGAAATTAATAATTAAAATTTATACTTCAATATTTACTTAAATAATACCATTCTTTATTTCTTTAAATTAACGTTCTTCTATATTTAATCGTTTTGGTTTACTCTTTTTTCCGTTAAAAAATATGAATTTGTTCATGCTTCACTTCTTATCATCTTCAAATTGGATAGTGCCCTATAGTAGGGCCTATACATTCCCCATAATAATCACAATGGGTTGTGCAATCAAGATTTAAAAAAAATAATAATAATAAATCCGGCCCAGCCTATCCTTGCTCGTCGACTCAACAATACTACTTCCCGCACTTTCCCATTACAATGATCTCCCTCGTCAGCACGGTGGCTTAAAATCTCGAAACCCAACTCTACGTACTGCTTTCCAGTTGAGCAGATCAAATTTCTCACCCAACACTAGCTGGGCCATAGCATGGAACAGTTTTGATGGACGAAATAAGTTCCTTAATAACGATCCGTCAATACTTGTAGGTAGGTTGAACTTCCCTCGTAGGGAGTGGACATTGTTGAATCGGTGCCGAACTGGAGTGGGCGTATGTTACTACTGGAAATACAAATGGGGATTGACAGTAGATCAGTCATTTGATTGCGGGGAGTCTATCCAAACAATGGATCACATAGATTCAGAGTGCCCCCTTGTGCTGTTTTACGGAGGGATTAGCTAACATAAATAGAATCAGTTAGGCAAGTCTTAAATGTCTTGGTGGATTGGATTAAGCTATGAGACAGGAGATCTCTTTATATTTTTATTTGTATTAATAGTTAGTGAATTTTAGAGTTTTCCAAGTATAAGTATAACACAGCTTTTATATAATTTTAATTTAAAAAATAGTAGCTGACCAAAAAAACCATACGCTATAAAAAAGTATTTTAGTTTATATACTAGTTAACTTTTTTTAATTTTTCGTAATGGAAAGTTACAGACTACTTAAATGATCTATAAGAAAGAAAGCAATTGTGTAACGTTCGATATTGAAGTGAGCCGGGTATGTAGAGATGCGGAAATGGACGTGGAAGTAGGTCCAGTTTGGAATCCGGGGAAGTTGTCTAATCGGTCCATATTTGGCTGTATCTTTTTGCTTCCTCTCATCAGGTTGTTGTTGGCGTGTTGGTCCGGCCAATTTAGACCACTTCCTTCCAACCGTTGAATAACAGAGTGAGTGCATGCTCCTCCAAGTTTCTCCCGACTGGTTCCTTCCGACCGGTTCTGGCGATTCACGAACGCAGTGACGTAACGAGAGTGAATTACTTCGTTATATATATCTCTATTTTTAATGTAATCTAACGCTTTTACTCATTACTTCGTATGCATCGAAGAAACTGCAAGTGTTTGTTTTCCTGATTGGGCTCATTATTTCTCGACCACAACCATCCAATCCAATTAATGGCCAACCATGCTTGACCCTCGTTGTACATACCATTAGCATAGTAATCCGAGCCAATTACTACGTTTACAGAGTAAAAACCGTCCATAAACCGAGCAAGCATTTCCTCCCAGGTTACGTCGGATACTTTACTACTGAATTAGGAACACAACTGTCACAACCCCAGTTCAAATAAAACCTTTTTCAGATATGTCTGTCTCAAAAGGTAGTAAGACAAGTGATGTCAATAGGTATTTATATGTAATAACATTTGATAGAACGGCACTTATAGACAGACTAAAACAGAGTGAGCCAGTGGCCGAGCGGTTTAAGGCGTTAGAACTTTGAGCCTGGATTAGAAATAGCTGCTGGTTCGAATTCGGACCAGACTGGAATATTTATCAGTAATATCCACCTTACACTGTAATCTCTAGTACTTGTTCACCCCTCCCCCCCCCTTACTATGTCAGAAGTTCCTCGCGCACATCAATAATCATTGGAGTGGGCAGAGTAAGGTTGAGAAGGAGGTCGGTACAGTTGAAAAAGGTACAGTACTTGGATTTTTTATGACATTATGATTGTAGAGAAGATCAAATTAAAATAAAAGTGAGCTTCAGACTTAAAAATATTAATGTTGTTTGATATCCTGTAGTTTCTAATGGACTTCCGGAGATAATGGTAGCTGGTTTGTGGAACTTATAGAATCCTAAATATTATTTGTTCCCTGATAAAGTTATTCATCTCAAGTGGGCTCTCTAAGACATGAATACTTATTTTTCGAAAAAGGCAAACTAAAACAGATTAACGCTTTCCTTGCGATTTTTAACAAAACACATGCTTCGTGATATGCTTATTCAGTGTTGCTCCATTTGTTGAGTAAAAATCATAAATTTTATTATATCTGATTTTGAAATTAGGAAAAGCATATAGCAGGACAAACACTATAGAGTAAATAAAATAAATCGACTCAGTTCAAAATAAACAGCTATAGGTAAAACAAGTTTAAGTATAGTATAAGACTGCATTAGCGGTAATTTTATATCACTTCAAAACCCGTCACTCTTCCAGAATGGCAAGCTGATAAGATCGGCGCCAAACATGCGGGGTGGCACCTAAAGAGCCTGCAGAAAGGATCTCAGTGAGCCCACGCGCTGTTGTGGCTGTCATCACGTCACTTCTGGGCTTACAGCTGGGACACACCCCTTCTCTTTATAGTACTTGAATGATGATCCCAATGAGCCCTCGCGCTGTTATGGCTGTCATCACGTCACTTCTGGGCTTACAGCTGGGACACACCCCTTCTCTTTATAGTACATGAATGATGATCTCAGTGAGCCCACGCGCTGTTGTGGCTGTCATCACGTCACTTCTGGGCTTACAGCTGGGACACACCCCTTCTCTTTATAGTACTTGAATGATGATATTCAATGAACCCACGTGCTATTGTGGGCTTACAGCTAGAACACTTCCTTTTCCTTGTAGTACTTTGACGAAGACCTCAGTGAGCCCACGCGCTATTGTGGCTGTCATTACGCCACTTCTGGGCTTACAGCTAGGACACACCCCCCTGTCCTTGTAGTACTTGAATGATTATCTCAGTGAGCCGAGCCTTCGCGCTTTGTGTAGAATGGGTGTGAGGGTAAGGTGGGAGGGATGTCTAGTCAAGAGTCATGTATAGGGTCAGTGGGAGGGCTAGTCAAGAGTCGTGTATAGGGGTCCTATGGCCTGAATAGAGCCTTTAGTAGTGTGGTTGTGTGGGTCAGTAAATGCATGTGTAGGATTGGAGAGGGGCTATACAAGAGTCATGTAAAGGGCATGTGGGAGGAGCTGTGAATATCCTCGTTTAGGGTGGGTGGGAGAGTCAGTTGAATCGTGTGTAGTGTGGGAGTTAGGACAAGTCAAGAGTAATGTGTAGGGTGGGTGCGAAGATTGGTCAAGTGACAAGAGTCATGTTATGGCTACACAAGCCACTTATCTGACCATTGTCATTAACAGATCAGAGTCTGCCGAACATCTGTTAACTGACTGCAAATCTCCTTGATCTTAGGAGAAGGAGAATGTTCGGGGCTGAGCTCTCGGAATAATGATAGCTAGGCTGTGGAAAAGGATTTCAAAGTTCCCTAAGGCACTGGGAATAGGTACCCCATTCTAGAAGATAACAGGGAAGCACATTAAACCCAAGGTGAAGTGCAATTTAGGAATGGCCCAAAGCTCTCCTTTCCCCTTTAACGTATTGAACTAAACAGACACGAGTCACTAGAATAGTCCACAACAACGGTCAGTGTTACAGTATTATTTTTTGTTTGGATAATCTGCGTTGACTTGACTAACGAACCGGTTTTCCTGCCAGATGGGAGGAGCGGCAACCGCATCCTTCAATCATGAGCGGACTACAGTAGAAAGTGAACCTAACGTTTATACAGCCGTTCTTCAAACGTTTCCATTCCAACAGCCAATAACGTCCGAGGAGCTCTAATTCATATCTCACGACCGCATATCACTGAATCTTCACGATCTTCTTGTTTTCTATCACGTTAGTACGTGTTGCGGTTATGTTTATAAAACACTGCTTAAACTCTGCAAGATCAAGCAGTACCAAGCCATTACTTATTATTTGCTCCATTTAAAAGAATAAGAATAAGAATATATTTATTTTCTCGAAATATATACATAAAATACATATAATTACATTCAAACATAAAAAGGTTTCTTCTTAATTCTCTGTTAACAAAATAAAACTTATACTACTAGAACAAAACCTTTCATAAATTACATATTTCAAGAAAATACTAGGACCTCCTAAGGCAATGCCTGTTTTAGACGTTCCTTCTTTTCAAATAAATCTTAATATGCGCATGAGCAAATAATATTAATTTAAAATAAAAAATCCCAATTCTTCAAAATATAAACACTAATATAAAAACATAAATAGCTTAAACCTTAACTCTAAATTTAATGTTATCCTAACCCTAACAGTATAGCTATATAATACAATAATAGGAAACAAAATAAAAACGAAACAATTTATGACTAACCAAATATCAGGCTTGGGACTAATGATTAAAATTAGACTAATGATTAAAAGTTTTCTTGACTAGATTTTACATTCAGATCTTATTCCTGATATTACTTAATTTTTTTCAGTAGAATAATGTTAGTTTGTCTTCCTCCTTACTGATATAAGATCTAATGTTTATTTGTTTGGTGAAAGAGCAAACACGTTTATGGTGTTGGAGTACTTTTAATTAATTAACTTACTATTTAATGAGTTAAAAATTGCCTCGATTTCTTAAAAACTATTTTTTAGCCTAATATCTTAACTGGGTTTCAGTTAATTCAGACTTAGTTTCACTTATTTTTTTATTTTTACACTTATCATTTATATATCTAAACTCTTAGGGGATGATGTATTAAATTTAGCATCTCTCTCCTCAGGAAATGATGTCTTAATTGAACACATCTCTCCTCAGCGAACGATATCTAAATTGTGTATATGTATATCCCCGCAGGGAACGATATCTTAATTGAACACATGTCTCCTTAAGACATGTCTCCTTAAGTTAAGGAGTCTTAATTGAACACATATCTCGTCAGGGAGCGATGTCTTAATTGAGCATATCTCCCTTCCAAAAAGCTCATGATATTTGTATTGTTTTCTTGGTTACTAGAAATAGGGCAACAATTCAAATTCGTTCTCAAAAAAATGCGGTCTTAATTAATAGAAGGATTTAACTTACCGTTAGATAAGTGATTATGACGAATACCAAGAAGTAATGTTGATTCTGATTTTGAATTATCTAAATAAAAAAAATACAACGTGTTTTTTTGTTTTTAGTCGGTCAAATATATGACATTATGGTGTGACTCAATATGGATATTAAATATGTTTCAACGCAATTCGCATATCTCTCCCAAGTGAAAGAGTAGGACATTTTTCTTTGCTAAAAAATTACTACATTGGCTTTGGTATTGCAAATCACCACTTTCAGACATCTGTCCCGAATTTTCTCACTTGACTTGCTAAATAGGTTCTCTCTAATTTGCCTAAATGTTCTGACACACGATGACACAACCCGGAGGTCGATCATCAAAACCACCGAAATAACTTAGATACAGACTGCTTTCTCCTGGTGTGACTTGATATGGAAGTAGTGAGGCATTGTGGTGGGTCTGGGTCAAAGGTGTGTCCAATGGTTGCAGACATTCTCCTAAGTCGACATAATTTATGGTTATGACCTTTATTTGTGATGTTTTCTCTGAGATTCAACTTCACCGTTAAACGTCCGATATCAGAGTAGAAAATACCTTTTCAACATAAATTATTCAATTAAATATTATATATGTACATAGTTGATGTTAGGACACATATTATAGAAGTTGATCGAGTCATGGTTTAAAAATAAAAGTGCGCCTCTTGCCAATTGGAAAACCGCATTAAAAAATAACTAAGCCGTAAAAACGCATTAATTAAAATTCATAAGTTTTTTTAAATAAAACTTGCCAGTTTGCATCTTGACGCACTGATAAAACTTCATTCACAGTAAATGACTTTGAAATTCAAATACGTATTTTTTCTTGGAATATTAATGATAGTTTATTTCAAATTAAACATTTTCACTATATGATCAAATCAAATCAAATCAAATCGTTTATTGTTCATTGACATTTAACAATGTTTGGAACATAGTCAATCAGTGTTTTTGTAAGGTCTAAAATGATTTAAAATACAATGATATATATATAAGAACATCATTAAATATAACAGTCATACCTATCAGTGAAAATCATTGATTGCTTAAGAACTCGTCTATTGAATAATAAGCCTTGTCTAAAAGATATTGTTTTAACCTGTTTTTGAAAACCCTCTCACTATCACTTTTTCTAATATTATCTGGGATGCTGCCAAATATGACCGGGCCAAGATATGCAGATGATTTCTGAAATATGGCTTTATGATGAAGAGGTATGATAAAATTATTTTTATTTCTTGTATTGTAGGGATGACTATGGGTAGGGAAAAGATATTGATTTTTAAAAACAAACAGAGCATAAGTGTAAATGAATAAGGATGGAAGGGTTAAAATAGACTGATCACGGAACACCTGCCTACAGCTGTCTCTAAATCTCAGACCGAAAACAATCCTAACTGCCCGTTTTTGAAGCTTGAAAACTCTATTAAATGATGTTACTGGGGCCGTCCCCCAGAACATGATTCCATATGACAAAACAGGAACAACGTATCCAAAATATATGATCTTTAAAAAAGATGTGTTGAGGAAGCCAGAGAGATATCTAAGTGAAAACAAACAAGAGCTCATCCTAGAGCATACATTTGAAATCTGAGTGTCCCATTTTAAGTTTGAATCGACATAAATACCCAAAAATCGAACAGAACCTCCATGAATGTCGTCAATATAGTCTCCATGTAAGGAACATTTTAGAATTTGTGTTTTTTCTTTATTCATTGACATATAGTTTTGTGAAAACCACTCACTGAGAGAGTTCAATGTAGTGGTTATTTGGATATCCAGAAGTGGCAGGTGATTTGATTGCAATTCCACACTAGTATCGTCGGCATATTGCACTACATGACCCACAATATTTCTACTTAAGTCATTGACGTAGAGCAAAAACAGGATGGGCCCAAGTATTGAGCCTTGTGGGACACCTGAATCGACTGGCAAGGAAGCTGAGAGAACTCGATCATAGCTATTTGTGATTTGGACACGCTGACTGCGATCTGAAAGGTAGGATCTGAACCACTTCAGGGACGTTCCTCTAACACCATACGCCTCCAACTTGTAGAGAAGTCTCTCATGATTTACAGTGTCGAAAGCTCGACTAAGATCACAGAAAATTCCTGCAGTAGACTGGTTATTGTCGATGGCTGTAATAACTTTCTGAAGAAATTCATTGATGGCGTCAGAAGTAGAATTTCCTTTAATAAATCCAAATTGAGTAGGACTCAGAAGATTATATTTACTTATAAATTCAGTTAACCTGGTACAGATGAGGCGTTCAAAGACCTTACTTACAGTTGGGAGAATGGAGACAGGTCTATAGTCACTGAGAGATGATCTAGAGCCTTTCTTAAATATTGGAATAATTTTGGCCAGTTTCATATATGAGGGGAATATACCTTGTGAAATGGAGTTATTAAAAAGAATAGTCAATGGAGTGGTAAGAGGAACAGCCACCGCTCTAAGAATTTTGGGAGATATGTCATGAATGTCTGTAGATGTACTGGGTTTCAAAGACAATATAGCATTATGAACCTCAGAACAGGAAGCTGGAGAGATGAAGAAGCTGTAATGGGTCTGCACTGAAATATTATTGGAGGAAGAAACAGCAGGCGCAGACCAGTTTGGATGTTGATTAGTAGAACTGAAGTGATTGTTAAACAATTCTGCAATTTTATCAGGATTCTGCACAGCATTACCGTTGTGATTTACTTCCTGTATTATGCTACTTGCTTTGCCGCCTCTACCGGAGTAGTCAGCTACAATTTTCCAGGTAGCTCTTCCGATATTATTACAACTTTGAATGTATGATTCTGCGTATGAGCATTTTTCATTGGCTATTAAATCGTGATACTCTTTTAGTTTCTTTTTGTATGTAACTCGATTGAGTTCAGTAGGAAAGTCCCGCTGAATCATATATAGATCTTTAACATTCTCTTTAACTTTTAGTAAATCACGTGTAAACCATTTGGGCTTAGACTTCGTTTTGCATCTGGTTTTCACAAGTGGAAATGATAAGTTAAAATTTGACACTATGATATCCATGAATATAGAAAACTGTCTATCAACATTGTCACTGTAAAAAACGGCGTCCCACTGGTGCTCTTCAAGAAGAGAGTATAATTTATCGACATTGGTTTGAGAAAAGTATCTTCTGTAGTTCATAATTATGGGTGGTCTTGGTTTATCATTGTGGTTGACAATGGTGGCAATCTGTGCGTAATGATCTGATATACAGGACATGACTACATTTGTCGATATATCATCTGGGTCAATATCAGTGATTATATTATCAATGCAAGATCCACCCGATGCATTTGGTCTGGTCACATCTTTGATTTTTATATCCAATGAAAAACTATTCAAGATGTCTTGGAGATGGAGAAAACTTGGCTCAAAGAAATCCCAAAAATGTATATTAAAATCACCACAGACTACCACTCTCATTTTCTTTTTAGCAAGAATGTTTAATGTTTCCTCAAGATTTTCCAAAAAAACGTTAACATCCCCAGCAGGAGATCTGTACACAGCCAGAACAATTAAATTTAGGGCAGCAACAGAGACTGCAGCAGACTCAAAGTGCAACTCGTTGTTAAGGTGGGAGATAGATTGAAGTTCAGTGACCAAGTAGGGGAAATCATTCCTGACTAAAATACAAACACCTCCCCTTGACGATTGAGTCCTGCAGAATATACTATTTACACTGTAACCTTCAACCTGAAAAGCAGTCCGGTTGTCAGTGGTGAGCCAGTGCTCGGTAATACAAGCTATATTCACATTGTGAGAGTGCAGAAGAGCTTCTAAAGGACATATTTTAGTTGCAACAGATTGAATATTTTGATGAAAGACAGTGATCTCAAAGGTATTACAATTAGGATCAGGTATGTCGGATTCTATAAAAAAGTCTTCGGATCTACACCAGGGCCCAGTCCATTCGGCAACACACAAAACCACCCACTCAACTTAGAACACACCAATTGTTTACCTTTTACATTCAAGTGCTGACCACTTCTCAAGTAGTGGCCGGTCTGAAGACAGTGGTTTACAAGGATAAATGGTGTCTCTGTCTGCATTGCCAAATTAAACAGCATGGTGTTACCTTAGTTAATCTCATATTCTTTAATATTACCACAGCCAACAAGAAGAGGAATCTCTGTGAGAATAATTTTACATGGTAATAGTTTTATTAAATCAAGTAGTTTAGCGTTCACTCGAGAAAAGTGGTCAACACTCGTATTGTTAGTCCCCCCCATTAGGATAACAAAGTCATTCTTATGTAATTGACCTTTGCATAAATGTAAATGATTGATTACACATTCCATAGAGGCTCCAGGATAACAATGACCAACTACCCTATATTTAGGCAAGTGAGATTGTAGCATTGCTGCCATATCCCTTACATGGCTGTCACCAAAAATAAATATATTACTTTTATCCTCAGTCTGATTAATGTTCTGAACATTACTTTTATTAACAAACTTATCACTTTCAATAATAGAGTTAGGTAAAATGCTGCTCCTAGCTACAGACTCAGGTAAATCAAAACTAAAATAATCTGCTTGGGATTTGGCATTCTTGATTACCTCCATTCCACAGCTGTAGCTGTCTGTCTGTCTATTGCACTGTTTTTGTCTAAATACTAGCCTACCAAGTTTAAGAAATTTGTTTATTTTTTTTGAAAACTCCAAAGCAGGTTGATAGTTAAGTCCTGGTAGAGAGTCCAAATGCCAATACTTCCGACCAACAACATCAACAGCAACCAGACTCCAATGTGTACCCTCTGTGTTCAGCTGTGTCTCAATGTCCAGCCCAGCATTACTTATAGGAGCAAGAATGACTTTAGTTGTGGCAGTTTTCCCAATATTTAAATTGGCAACGTCCGATGACTCGGGAGAGAATCTGATGTTGAGACACTCGGCAGGAGTCAACACCTGAACCTTATCAGTTCTCAGACAGCTCATCCCATTCCAAACTTCCTCGTCAGTCAACAGTCTTCCACCAGCAACAGAAACGAATATAGAATCAGACTGATTATCATTAACAACGCTAACGTCAGGAGATACGTTAGTGACTGAAGAGCCATCAGTGGCAGAGTAAGTATTGTCTTTAAGGGTCAGGGCCAACCTGCAATCAGTGAGTTCTCTTTTTGTGTGTTCCAGTTCACAAGTCAATTCTTGAATCTTATCAACAAGTGCGGATAGGGTATTTTTTTGCTCATTAATTTTTTCATATGATAAATTTAAATTAAACTTTTCTTACAGATCACAATTGTAGAGGGCTTAAACATAATACAATCTCACAACTGTGACAGTAATAGCAATGCGCTTCTCTGTCAACAGTTAACTGAACGCGCCATCCACGATGTAATAGCAATGCGCTTCTCTGTCAACAGTTAACTGAACGCGCCATCCACGATGTAATAGCAATGCGCTTCTCTGTCAACAGTTAACTGAACGCGCCATTTACTATTAAATATTAAATAAACATTTATTACACTAAAATAAATTATTACTAATATCATGGACTAAATAAACTATTCAATTACTTGTTTCTATAGTCAATGTTAATATAGTCATACTTTTAGCAAAAATAGGGTAATTTCCCAAAACTACCAAGCCACCGCTGGAAAACCAACAGCCCTTTAATCTTACCGTCAGCCGACAAAATGGGCGCACCGCTATTGCGCACTAAAATTCAGGTAGTCATCGCTATTGCGCACTTGGTTGCGTGTCGTGCCATCTCGTCCCGGTGCCACCTCGTCCCGTTTGCACGACACACGAGGGTGAGGGTTAACTCTCTACCTGCCCAATAGTGCTATTTCGTCCTACCACCTATGATTGACATTATGACAGGTCTATAATAACTTAAACAATATAATATACTCACTATCTAATGCGTTCCTCAACACTGTTATGATGCTATAAATGAGAGTGCTATGACAAGTTCAGCCAATCAACTAGAAAGGTTTGATTAAAAACACAATCCTACAAATATATACAGTGTGTACAATGTATGCAGCAGCTGATGTCCTTCCTTGTTCATCTTAATCCTGTCTTGTTCATCCTTAATCCATTTTTACTATGTAAGAGACGTTCCTCAAAAACTTATTAATTGCACCTGTCTTCTTCAAATTTGCAGTGGCTCTTTCGAGTCTATTGTTCATGAGAATATACTTTTGTCTCCTCTTCAGACCTTCTAAATTTAGATCAATCCTGATTATTTTAGTGTCAGAATATTCTGCTTATTTTTTTAACGTCATGCTTACATTTTTTATTCGACGGTGTGGTTTTCCAACAATTCCTTTCAAGCGATGGTTCCATGCTTCCACAGCATTGTTGGTACGATGTCACCTTCGGGTACAATTCCATGTTTCAATTGGTAAATGAGGATTTTCTAACCACTGGTCAACAAAATAGTAAAAACTCATTGAGCTTTTCATGTCCTACAGCAATACTGTGGATATATAGCCAGCCTTACTCAACATCTGTCGACTTTAAAAAGGCCAGAACAGCGCACATTCTCACGGAGTCTCGTATTTCCTGGCTTGTGGTGTAATCGTTGGCAAGTTCAAGGTTTTGTACTTTCCTCAAAAGACACTGAGAGAAATGAAAAAAACACCCATGAAATTCTGCAGCAGGAAATACACTGAAGATTGCTTCGATCACTGCAGCTTCGAAATCTGCGTTCCTCAGAGGACCAGTCTGGAATCACCCGAAGAATAGCGTTAAAGATACGTATATAAGTTGCCTTTCTCTTGTCAGGACGTAAATGCGAACACTGCAGGGGTTCCGTTCGTTTCTTCCAAAGTGCTTCCTAAATCTACATGGATGGTATACAACTGCGAAAATTGTTTGCTTACACACTTAAGGTGCCATCCATAAAAAAAGTTTTGTGTTCTTTCAATGCAGTTTTTTTCTGTGGAATTGGCAAATATAAGTATGCGCTCACCCTCACAGTCGTCAGTTAGTAGGAAATTATTTACATCTGTCGTCTTCAAAGTTTCTGAGTCTAGCTCAACGTCATCTCGATTATTGGATTCAGCCTGAACTCCCTGAGCATCCCTTCGCTGTTTGTACAAAGTAGACTTACAGTTGTATAATTGAGGAATTTTTATGACTAGTTCAAATCCGGATTGCAGAAGAGGATTGAATTCTTCGCCAAAAATCTGAAACAACAAGGCTTTGGGCTAATAAAACTTTCAAAATAATAAAACCTTGGTACACCACCCCTACGGTCCCTTATTGTTATTGATATTCCTTGATTGGTGTATAAAGATTTTATACATTAAGATGAGGCCTATAGGTTGCCTATAAACTTGATTATCTTTCTATACAATTTTTGCTAATCAATTTGACATGTATCCATCCATACATGCAGAAACCTCTCATGTATTATTTACCCGTACGGAGGACGAGTATCCAGCTAGTCTAATAAAATAAAACTAAAAAAATATACTAAATAGATTCTTACTAAACTCAGCATACTAATAGAAATATAAACCAACCTGTGAAATTGATTTTTCAGTTTCTTCCCGGGCTCTCTTGTTTCCCTATGCCATAGCCTTGTGGACTTCTTGAGCAGCCACACCAGGAACACACGTATTATGAGTCTCTCCTCTAATAAGTTTACGATTCTTTGTTATTACTATTCCACCACACGAATGGTCAACACAATGCCACACAACTTCACCGCACTTCTTCTCCTTCTTAATAGTATACCTATAGCCGTTAAGTATTAAACTGGGTTTGCCCCTTATAGTACAGTAGTTGAAAACTCCATAATTAACAAATACCTTAACTCGTAGTTATCACTCGAACGAATAAAGTGTCTGTCCAATGTACATAATCAAACATAGAGGGAGGGGTGGTGTGAAAGGGATTACAAGCAGGGGAGTCAAATAACACAGCGACTGGTACTTGGCCTACGACTACCTGCACTCCCTCAACCCTTGTCAAAATGTCGTTGAGACGAGATGCTACTCATTAGCTTATGTAATTATCTGTAAACCCGAGCGGGACGAGATAGCATGTTTTTCAAGGAAATTTGTTGCGGGACCAAATGCGGGACGAGATGGCACGTAATCCTTGGTTGATATGCCGCCTCTCGGACTCACCGCTATTGCGCACCCACCCTTCCGAGAACTCTTAGGGGTGGTTAAGCAACGGTGAAAATGAATAACAAGTGATTTGTCAACACGCGTTTATTGGCGCTAAACTCGGCGAGTTCTTGTAATGTAAACTAAACATTTATTGACTGTTAATTAATGAAAAATTTTATCAAATAAAATGAAATCTATAAAAAATGTATTGTGTTTACAGTGCTTCCTAATAATCAGGGCCGCACATTGCTGAATAATGCAATACTATTGCATATGTTACTCGATAAAATAAGAAATACATTTTACTATAAATATGTTTCAACTAGTTATAAATAATTAGTTTATAGTTATAATTTGTTTTATAATCATTCTGCACGAAAAATACACATTACTTTGATTGTTAGGTACATGAAATATTTTATATTCAATACCAATAAACTAATTATTCGTTGGAAGTTCAGCCATATTTTTAAATAGGATACTATAATATTAAACTTCTTTATTAATGGAAGATCAGAGCGTGTGTCGGACAGAACGACATTCTAGAACCAATTTAATATGTGGCAAGTTTTCGGGACGACTAATAAGCTAATATACTGTAGCGTTATGAATTTGTCATAAATTACATTTTTATTTCTTTATATTGAAAGGCCTATATGCTTATTACCACATTCCAAGAGACACTTTAGATACAAAACATATAGAATAACTGTGGTCATCACAATTTGTTTCCTATCCCTACGAAAAAAATATTATTTATTAGTTAAAAATATATTAAGCAAAGCAAACTTTAATTTTGTTTGTTTGAAACCAAAATAATTCACTGATATAAAATCACAGTACCACATTTCACTCAATAAGGATTATCTGTTGACCCATGACAAAATGTCATCACATTTAAATAAATTATACACAACAGTAATTTTAAAAGACAAATTAAAATATTTTATCTATTAATACCAAACATTGTACTTAATTATTATATCTAAAAGAGTATGCAGACGAATATTTATTCTGTTTTTAACACAAATTATTGCGTAAGCTCGTACTCACTCGTTATTGTAGTGTGAGCAGAGAGGGGTGAAAATATATACGGCCAAAACAGAATACGGTCCCTATAAGTCATCCCGCAACAAGCCAAGGAAGTGTTTGAAGTTTGAGTAAGACGTTGATTTTCTAAAATTGAACCTGTGTGGATCGTAAGAAAGGCAAAAGTGACAAATTCCAGAGCTATTACGGTGGACGCTGAGGACTCACGTACTTGCTTGGGTCAAGTGCGCAATAGCGGCGAGTAGGTTGGGGAACCCTTTTCGGGATTAAGGGTTGGTGCGTAATATTGGTGCACCGGACGAAACATGCCGTTCTTTTCAACTCTACTGTTCGTATTTATTAATATAATGAGTTATAGCGAACAGTATGTGACGATCAGATTCCGTTATATGCCCCCCAGATAGAAACTATGTTATACAGCTGTAACCTAACCTAACCTAACCTAAAGCAACCTGACATAACCTAAAATAACCTGACCTAACCTAACCTAGTCAAACCTAACCTAACCCAATCGTATTCTGAGGGCATATAACAGAATCGGACCTTTGTATGGGGCTATTAAAGGTCTAATCCAGTTTTTTTTTTTTTTTAATTTAAAATGATCAAAAATGGCTTTTAAAGTTCCACATATTTATTTATGAAAAATTATAAAAATACACAATTTTTAGAAAACCCAACTCATTGTCCACTAGAACGCAGTTTCACTTCAAACGAAACTAAAGTTTGTAATACGATTATTATTATGGACATAATTCTTGCTAAAGTCATATGTTGGGCATTTTTCATGAAGCAAAACAACCCCCTTGACAGAAACACGCTATTTACAGATAGGAAGTAACTGACGAGGGGGATGTGCAGAAAGGGGGGGGGGGGTTGCCCTGAGTCCCCGCAACGAGACAAGCAGTAGAGTGTTATGTTTACACTTGAATAATGACGTAAGAGCCACCGGTTGGACAAGCCTCGTAGTAAAGAGGTCTGCTTGTGTAAGGCCATGGATTTCACCGATAATACCCTGAGTGTACATTGCATGCATGTACAGTGTGACTGATAGTTCAAGTGCAGAACTTGGTTGGATTCTTAAGAGAAACTAAGATTTGTTTCCACTGAAAAACTTGTATTTGTAGCTCCTAAAAGTTTTGTAATTTAAAAAAAATGTCCGCAAAAATACGAATAAAATATTCGGTAGGCTCAGTTATAGAATACAATATTTACAATGGATGTGTTCTCTTTAAAATTAACGTCCGGTAGTTTGTTTCAAAATTATAGTAATATGAAAATTCCGATTTGTGGCCAATTTTATGTAGAAATGTAAAAAAACATTTTAACATGAAAAGTTTGTATGGGACATCCATTTTGATGGTTTTAAGATTATTTTTCTATTTTCAATTTTATCAGTTTGTCAACTTAAAGCAGGTCAATCTAACCGTTCAAAGGTTATTTGCGTTTCTGTAAAAAGATTTTAAAACTTCCACAACTTTGTAATCTGTAGGAAAGCTTAAGGCTCAATTTTGCAAGAAGAAAAATGTATTTTTTGCTGAAAAATTCACCCTATATATATTTTTGTGCCTATGAAATATCGAACTCCCCATGTACTTTAATCATATCTGAATTTACATTACGAATAGTTCGAGTTTAGATATGTTGATATATTTTAGATAAATATTGTAGGTAAGAATATAATATGCTACATACCGAAATTAACACATTATAGAGCTCAGATAGAATAACCACATTTCTGAGGGAAACAATTAAAATCTTAAGTGTATGGTTGACAGGATTTTTAAGTGGATGAGGAGTCTGAGGACAAAGCGACATGTTCCGTTGGACAGAGCGTGTAAATAAAGTGCAGTAAGGTGTAAAGATGGCACGACACGGCCTCCACTAGCTTGTCGCACACTCACGCACGTACGAGCATTTGTGAAACCGGAAACTGAGGAGCCGAGGGCGTCGCACGCAGATCAGTCCTCTCGTTTTGGTTAGTCAGGAAATACAGAATTATTAATAACGTGTATACGCTTTCTATGGTCAAGTGTAAGGGTCAGAGGTCACTTTCACCAACGTAAGGTCTGAAGGCAGGGTGACGTCATCGTCACTTGGCGACTGGAACTTCCAGAGAAAGGATCCATAAGGAGTATCTGTTATGCGGGTGACGTTATTATGGAGTAATTCAAAGACTTAGTCTTAAACTAATGATCGTTAGTAAAATATTGTATATGGTTTTCTTCAAGGATGAGATAAGCGCATTTTATATATATATATATATATATATATATATATATATATATATATTTTTTTTTTTTTTTTTTAATTTTAAGAACATCTATCACTAAACAAATCACTAATACCCTAAAAATTCTTATTGATAACAAGAAAACAATGATACATTTAATAATACAGTACAACACATTATCTAGCACAAAATACCGGTAAATTTTAAACATTAATTATTATATTTTAATGAATTTAAAAAAAGGGATTTTTATTGACAAAGTAATAGCTATATATTTATAAAAAGTAATAATATTATAATTTTTATTAAACCCACAGAGATAAATAAACCGAGGTCACATTCAACAATGCGCTGAATGGATGTAAAGTTATAGAAACTTGTAGTGTCGAGTAGTTACTTCTCCAGTTCCCTGGTCGGATGCAAGGCCAGCACCGTTGTTAGTCCCTTCTTATTCCCTTCTAAATCCTTCAAAGGATAAATGTTGTAATTATTACTAGTTACAAATTTACATTAGATATAAATAATCTTTATCATAAACCTTAATTATTAGTTTATTTTTGTTATGTTTTTATTGCATTTTTTTTCTTTAACTGCAATCAGTCAATATGTA
The DNA here is from genome assembly GCA_035578905.1 of Stictocephala bisonia. Classification (NCBI taxonomy): domain Eukaryota; kingdom Metazoa; phylum Arthropoda; class Insecta; order Hemiptera; family Membracidae; genus Stictocephala; species Stictocephala bisonia. Next base: position 1,978,047 of record JAQJVL010000030.1, on the reverse strand, counting down.
TTGAATATTTAATTGAATAAGTAATATAATTTTTCATTCATTTATTCATAACTGTCGCTGGGGCATTTGCTGCATCAATAAGAAAGCGAACTCGGTTTATTTTTTCTCTGAGATAAACTTGTTTACAAACAAACAATAAACTCTGTTGCATGTACAAAAAAATAGCTCTTGAACTTAATCTCTAGATTTACTCTTATAAATAAGATTTCAATATAGAGAAAGAAAACTATCCAACTTCCGGGACAGAAAGCGTTTTGTAATCTTCCAAAGACGCTAATGGCATGATTAATTTATGTCTTGATGGCAGCCTATAATAAATACTGTATTTATGAAACTATAAAAATGTTTATAGCTTATATTTTACAAGATAAAACCGCTACACAAAGTAGACTATATCGGTTTATACGTTTTTAGTAAATTATTTATAAATTGGTCCAAATAGTTATCATTAGAACACAAATATAAAGACTATTTTGATTGTATATAATGAAATATTACAATGTAAAAGCCACGATCGTCTAATACATTATTTACCTCTTGAGGACATTCAAATTGAGCTCATAGAGCTGTTCATTTGATTTTACTGCATAAATACGACAATTATTGTCGTTTTATTATTTTAAACAAGAACACTCGTTGAAAATAGCATTATTCACAATATTTATAAATTAATCGTGTAAGTTAATAACAGTGAAAACACTTATTCGTTCAATAGTGTGTTCAAATTAGCTAGTAGTTGGCTTTCATTCCCCTAACTAATTAACATACGTTACTTTTGTGAACACAATCTGGTCATAATTTTCATGATATGCCATAAAGTTTAAACTAAGACGTTTACTAAGATTTTTGATGATCATAAATGAAATTTGAGGGGTTAGTGATTTATAAAACATGTTTGAAATTTAAAATTACAGATAAGTTTTGCTTAAATAGATTATGCCATATGACTGATTTAACCGTCGGAATAGTAATTATTTGTGTATTTCTTAATTTTCATTGTATGATTTTAATTTTCGTCGTAATAAGACAGATTAATATTACGTCTAACCTCTCTGAAAGGTTAACTGATTAGGAAAACATAATAGAAAGTAAACAGCTTTTAAATTTTCTGGAATTAAAAGTCGGCAGAAAATTTCAAATGTTAAATGTGCAGAATTGTGGTTTTAAGGTGATTTTTCTGGTAAATGCCGTTTTAGAAAACTGACTTTACTATCAAAACCAGTTGATTTTGATAAAAGCAATGGAGGTAATATCGATATAACTATAGAATTCAGCTCTGACCACCTGATTGTCTTCCAGAATAGTTTGGAATAGTGTCTCTGAGGCCACTGGAGTGGCAGTCAGGCAACTCTTGGAGCCTTTGACCACCGAACTGCTACAGTGGTGATTGTCATCAGCGCCACCTACCCATCTACATCACACCACATTAAACCCACAATGTCGTGCTGTCTTCCAGCACACTTTGGGATAGCTCACTCAGGTTGTTGCAGTAGCAGACAGGAGATATGTGTGGAGGCCTTGACCACGGAATTGCCACATTGGCGATTGACCTCAGCCCCTCCTACCCACCCACACCACACCTCCTCACACCTACAATGACGTGCTTTCTTCCGTAAGCATAATTCCTTTCCAAAACTTTCTTCAACGGGCTTCAGCATTTTAGTAAAGCTATTCTAACTTGTACAATACAAATATCACGATCTATATTCTAACTATTTAATATGTAAATAGTTATGTGACATTTCATTGTAAAATTGGTTCGGTATATCAGGTGATTTTATCAAAACACTGAATATCTTAAGACTTATCGATTAATAAATAATACTATTATTTTTAAATATTCAAATATTCCATTACTATTTGAAACATTACTATCAATTAAAAAATTCACAGATAAAACAAACCTAAAAAGAAACTCTGTACAGTAATCACTGGTTCATGAAGAGATAATCTTGATGTACCCACTCATTCTACGTTCAGATGGAATTTAACAAGCCCCAGACAAACTGATTCGATGACGTTGACGGATTACCGTCACACCCTACACACATGCATGACGTTCGAACAGCCCTCCCATCCTCACTACACAACAACAATGTTGACGATCCCCCTCCAGTCCATACATGTAAGTCCTTGGCTCCCGTCAACACATCCTCAAACGTACAACAATGAGGTCGGTTACATAAAGGGAAGTTATTTGGAAAATCTCCAACGTCCAAATTCCATGGAGATTATTCCCCAGTCACACCCTTAACAAGCGTGCCAAATTGGCAGGTCATCCTCGCTCCGCAGGTATAATTACACCGTGAAGATAAGAAGTGTAAGAGGGTTAACCTTGGTGTTACACAAGAGGTGAAAGCTAGGTGGTGGGACAGGAAACAGAGCGTTTACACGTATATGGCGCGACGAGCCTCACATCTCTGCCCTAAGGAAGGGTACGTGACTTCCAGCCGTCGTTTACAAGCCGTCACCTCGTGGGATGTACACCGTCTAACTTGTTAAACAAGCCGAAAAAACATTGCTAAATTGCATTAGGCTCACAGGCTTCAAATATTGTTTTATAAAATTGAGGCTTTCTTTAAAATTATGGCTGAATAAAGAGAATATTTGTGCAATAACACTAAACAAATCACTATAGGTAAAAAAGAGTGGGCTGAGAATATTGCCCTGTGGGATCCCTAACTATATTTTGTCATTGAAGCCCTAGTCACAAAGCAGAATCTTTTTTCAATACGTAACACCTCATTTTATTAACGTAATACTATTGTTGTTTTCTTAATATTTTATACGAATAAACATTTTATACTTTACATGAAAAAAATCTTTCTTATATAAAATTTTCTGTAACTTCAAAAGATTTTTTTCTAAAGATCAAGCCATTTTCACTCAATCATTTGTTTATTTTATGTTTTTTTTCTGAAGAACCTATGAAAATATGACCCATAATTTTGGCATTCTCTGGGTGTTCTATTTTACAAAGTAGCCTATTTGATAAAATAAGCCATGATTTGCTATTAGATAAATTGTCGTCGTATGATTTTGATGTTTCCTTCACAAATTTTATCGAATCTTACCTCAGAAATTGTTCTCAATTTGTTTTAGTTTCCAGTATTAAGCCCAAGAGTTATCTTAGTACGTCCAGTGTTCCCCAGGGCTCAAATCTAGGTCCTTTTTTGTTTTTAATATTTATTAATGATCTCCCGGAATTGTTAACATACTGTAAATGCCTGTTGCATGCAGTATCTTTTTTTTAATTCATTTACTGTTGACATTGCACAGAATATTTTATTTATGTAGTTAACTTAGCCTAGTGATTGTTTTTAATCACTTAATTTATTTATTTTCATGTGTACTGCATTATAGTTTTTATGTAACTTTTTGTCAAAATAACTGTAAAGACTTTTTTGTCTGTGGCTGTTACATGTATACTCAAGTAAATAAATAATCGAGCATATGTACTTTTTGATTTTGCGTTCCTGAGATTGATGGAATTTTTTCTAGTAAAATGTTATTCATTCATAAAGGTAATACCCTCTCCAAAATAAAAATAATGAATCAATAATAATTATTTTAACAATTAATTTGGATATTATATCAACTAATATTATCCATATACCTCGGAAACAATTTTTTTCAGTTCAACTCGCACTTTCTACTTCAGAGATGCACCAAGTCATAAAGTATGTTTTAGTAATAAATGTAATATTAGTAATAAATGTAATATTACTAATATACATTTAGTAATAAATGTAATTATTCAATAACTGTTCTTATACTCAAGAAACAACTAATTATATTTCACAGTTTTAAGAAGAATTTAAATTACGAGCAAGAATTCGTTTCACTTAAAATAATTCCAGTAGAGAGCGTAAATATTCCAAACGTAAACAGCTAATTAAGTAATTATATGAATTAATTAATTATAGTTAGGTCAAAGATTATCGTCAGAGAACCAAGAAGCATAGCCTGTTAGGAAGAAACACACGCTGAAGCCAACAGAGAAAGTGAAATATAACCTTTTATGATTAGACATATAGAATATCGTGTCATAGAACAATCCAGTCTTGGAGTCGGAGAAGGTCAAGAAAAACAACACACATGACTTTTATGACACGCTGATTAATTCACCAGGTTTATGACCTCATATACGTGTCTAATTGGCGTTACGGTAAAATTCATATTGTACACATTACACCAACTTATGAAAAACACAATTTCATGTGAATATTTTAATTTGTAAGTTAACAACGTTTACATTCCGGTGTCTTAAGGAGGCCTTTTCGCTGCACGAAAAGCGCCAAAAACATGAGATTCTATTTCGAAAACTCGTTCCGGCAAAGTAAGTTGAAGAACTGTTTTAGAAGTCTTTAAGGTGGCTTCTGAATGGATATGAATATTTTAATATTTTTTTCACAGTCAAATATGTAAAACTTAAAATATAATTCTTGAGCATTTAAAATTATAAAAACTCATATCAGCTTTTGGTCCAATATATTAGATCTGTGATGGTCGTACAATGTTGTAATTCTAAACATTGATTTGACGGTTCAATAGAACAGCGTGTTTTAGTCCGATGACATAAGAGAGGGCTGTCGATTTCACAACGACGACTTGTCAGTATGGGAAACGGCCACCTTAAGCAAGTTCGAAAAACCCAGTTCGTACCACTTAAATTACTCGAAAGTTCCAAAATCTGTTAGTGTAAGTAATTTAACTTCATAGTCCAAGGTACTAAAATAGGGAGAAAAGTCAGCAATTCTCAGTTGGCAGGACGTAGAGAGCGTGAAAGCTCTAGCAACAGGTTTGTTGCGTGCAGACGTTTTAGAAGTACAGCGACGCTTCAGTTGAGTGGACGGGTAACTAGATATACCTTAGAGTTAACATTTTTGATGTCATGTACGGATGGATTAGTTTGAATTTATTGATAGAGTAAGGTGTAAAGGGTGTAAAGTCCAGCCATTAAGCAATACAGTTGTGGAAGGGGTAGAGAGATGCGTTGTCATGAGGCACCATGGTTGATTAGGAAGGTTGCACATAAGTGTTTACTTTCTGATGGAATGAATGCGACATAGTGGTTTTATGTGTCATGTCTTACCCGAACTGTCAGATCACCACAGGAAAGCTGACAACCTACCTATTATATAGTTTTAACTTACATAAAAAATTATAAAATGTTAAAACTAATAATAGTTTAATTGGTTCATACACCTTCTTCATAATTTTTGCATTTTGAGAATGAATTATAGCTCACCAACAAAATTTAAAGTTTTATAAGTTTACTTTTTTATTTAAAAAAAAATAAAATAAAAAAAACCCGTTAAAAGTAAAAATTGATTAGTTTTGTAATTATTAGATAGTAACTAACCAAAGATCAACAAACAAGCAAAAAGTATCAAGTCTCCAGCTGACTCCAAAGTACTTAAATACTTTATCACCAATTGAATTAGTAAATCACTGACGACTATTTTTAAAACAGATTAACCACAACTTTGACAGGAAGTTAATTCATCACGAAAGTGCAAGTAGTTGAGTTGTGAAATAGGATATGTCATTAATTGGGCAAAATTAAGGTCTATCATTGTGTCTATAATGATTCACTGCAAGCTCAACGAGCAATAACCTTCGTGAGGGGAAAGGTCAGCGCCTTAAATGAGAGAATGTTTAAGACTCTCTCCTTCAACTGAAGAATCTCTTATCGCTTGGTTCGCTTGCTATTATAAACATGCTAACATGTAGGAGCAATATTGGATTACTCAACACCTACTTTTTTTTCTAGTAAATTGGAATCGTGCAATTTGTTTCTAATTTTTAGAAAATGTTTAATTGGTCCATTTGAAACATTTTCTCAAAAAAATGTAAAACATAAATAAATTTGGTATGGACTTTAATAATAGTAAGGCCAATTTACGAAAAAAATTTCAAAACTTTCTAAATTAGGAATTCAAAATGGCAGCCATACAAATATTTAAATAAGAACAACTTTTTAAATAATTGTCGTGTAAGACTTACTAAAATAACTTTTTTATACAATTCAAAGACAAGTCTAACGATATCCTATTTATTTAGATTGAATGAAAAATAAATAAGATATGACACGTTTTGTGGTGCGTGGCAGATGGTGCACGTACGCAGGCAATAAAACAATGTGACAGTCACCTAATCCCTAATATTGATTTTTATAACTTAATAAAAATTTATTTTCTCTTTAAAAATAAGAATATTAGTTAAAACAACCCTTGTTTGTTTTCCCTTAAACTCTTCCTATGTTTTCGTCACATTCAGCAATGAAATACAAAAGGAATGGTTTAAAACCTGATTTATATTAACAAAATAATAATAAATTCTAACTAAAGTAATAAATATTAAATAAACTGAAACTAATTTAACTAACTAGTTAAGTAAAAGTGTTACGGGACAGTTATTTGAAAAGTTGTTCTTATTTGAAAATTTTGGATGGCGGCTATTTTGAATTCCTAATTAATTAAGGGGAAATTGTACTCCCATTAGCCGTAATGTTAAATTTAGCATATTTATGTACCCTTTTCTCAAAAACTATACAAGATAGAGATCTGTATTTTTTATGGCTATAACTCAATACATAAAGAGCTCTGATAAGCAATAAAGCATTTATATAGTTATTTTTTCTTTCAATTTTGATTTTTTCAAAATTACCATACAATTTTTTTTATTTTTGATATAAAACTTTTTTAAATTAAGTAACTATTAAACATAAACTTATGATTTTGCTTATCAAAGTGCAAGTATGTGACAAGAACATGCAGTGAACATTTGAAGTCTCTACGTATAATACTTCCTGAGAAAAGGGTACATAAGCAATAAAAATACTTGTTTTCAGGAACGCCTATTTAGTAAATACATGGATAATCTATACAGAAAAAACTAAACTTACATGTATTAAAACACTCCTGATTCATAGTCTTTACTAAGAAGCAATCACTGCTTTCAGTTTTTAATAGCTACTGCCAACTTGACAAAATAAAATAATGGAAAGTTTATATTGATATACTACTATATAAATATTTGCATACAAATTACAACAGTGCTACCAAAGCAAAGAGGGAAATCGTTACATATCTCCTAGGTATGATAAGATTGCAACACATATTTTGCATTGTTATAACTATGGAAATTAAATAAATGATATATAATTTTGTTCATAAGAAAATGGAGTTTCATAAAATGCAAAAAAGTAAAAATACAAAAAGAAAATATTTATGAGTACAATGTCCCCTTAAGGTGATTTCCAAATTTCATAATTTCACGTTATACTGTTTTTGAGAAAAAAATAATGAAAATAATAGCGGCTTTGTGAGTAACTGAGAACTTTCGGATGATTTAAATGTGATATTTAGATTCACTCTTAGCCCAAAATCAATATCTCAAAAGGTTGGTAGAGAGTTCTGAAACACATTGTAACTTATATTTGTAAAATGGGGGAGAGAGAGAGAGAAGGAGAGAGGGAGAGGGAGAGGGAGAGGGGGAGAGGGAGAGGGGGAAAGGGAGAGGGAGAGGGAGAGGGAGAGGGAGAGGGAGAGGGAGAGGGAGAGGGAGAGGGAGAGGGAGAGGGAGAGGGAGAGGGAGAGGGAGAGGGAGAGAGGGAGAGAGGGAGAGAGGGAGAGAGAGAGAGAGAGAGAGAGAGAGAGAGAGAGAGAGAGAGAGAGAGAGAGAGAGAGAGAGAGAGAGAGAGAGAGAGAGAGAGAGAGAGAGAGAGAGAGAGAGAGAGAGAGAGAGAGAGAGAGAGAGAGAGAGAGAGAGAGAGAGAGAGAGAGAGAGAGAGAGAGAGAGAGAGAGAGAGAGAGAGAGAGAGAGAGAGAGAGAGAGAGAGAGAGAGAGAGAGAGAGAGAGAGAGAGAGAGAGAGAGAGAGAGAGAGAGAGAGAGAGAGAGAGAGAGAGAGAGAGAGAGAGAGAGAGAGAGAGAGAGAGAGAGAGAGAGAGAGAGAGAGAGAGAGAGAGAGAGAGAGAGAGAGAGAGAGAGAGAGAGAGAGAGAGAGAGAGAGAGAGAGAGAGAGAGAGAGAGAGAGAGAGAGAGAGGAGAGAGAGAGAGAGAGAGAGAGAGAGAGAGAGAGAGAGAGAGAGAGAGAGAGAGAGAGAGAGAGAGAGAGAGGAGGGAGGGAGGGAGGGAGGGAGGGAGGGAGGGAGGGAGGGAGGGAGGGAGGGAGGGAGGGAGGGAGGGAGGGAGGGAGGGAGGGAGGGAGGGAGGGAGGGAGGGAGGAGAGAGGAGAGAGAGAGAGAGAGAGAGAGAGAGAGAGAGAGAGAGAGAGAGAGAGAGAGAGAGAGAGAGAGAGAGAGAGAGAGAGAGAGAGAGAGAGAGAGAGAGAGAGAGAGAGAGAGAGAGAGAGAGAGAGAGAGAGAGAGAGAGAGAGAGAGAGAGAGAGAGAGAGAGAGAGAGAGAGAGAGAGAGAGAGAGAGAGAGAGAGAGAGAGAGAGAGAGAGAGAGAGAGAGAGAGAGAGAGAGAGAGAGAGAGAGAGAGAGAGAGAGAGAGAGAGAGAGAGAGAGAGAGAGAGAGAGAGAGAGAGAGAGAGAGAGAGAGAGAGAGAGAGAGAGAGAGAGAGAGAGAGAGAGAGAGAGAGAGAGAGAGAGAGAGAGAGAGAGAGAGAGAGAGAGAGAGAGAGAGAGAGAGAGAGAGAGAGAGAGAGAGAGAGAGAGAGAGAGAGAGAGAGAGAGAGAGAGAGAGAGAGAGAGAGAGAGAGAGAGAGAGAGAGAGAGAGAGAGAGAGAGAGAGAGAGAGAGAGAGAGAGAGAGAGAGAGAGAGAGAGAGAGAGAGAGAGAGAGAGAGAGAGAGAGAGAGAGAGAGAGAGAGAGAGAGAGAGAGAGAGAGAGAGAGAGAGAGAGAGAGAGAGAGAGAGAGAGAGAGAGAGAGAGAGAGAGAGAGAGAGAGAGAGAGAGAGAGAGAGAGAGAGAGATTTCATTCGTGTATTCAGTGACTATTAATAAAATATTATGGAGTTATTATATCAAATTTATTTATTGAAACTACATATATAAAGTAAAACAAATAACTCAAAAATTTAAAAATATGTAAAGAATCATAGTTATTAAATAACTACCAGCATGTAGCATTAAGGTCTAATGCATCATCATTTTTGTTGTTTTTTTTTAACTTTACTCGCCAGTTCACATGGGTCTACAGGACTTTATTCAACAACTGAAGTATAGACCGTTCACTCAGTTGGGGATTCGAACCTTGGACATAGCCCTCCGCAGTCCGAAGCCTTAGCCACTCAGCCACCACAGTGGCAATTATATACAATCAACTGATTATTTAGTAATTGTTTTAGATTTGTTGCTTTTTTGTTCTTTATTCATTAAAGAGCTGTAACCAAGCTACTTGGGGACAAAGTGCTGTAGATATTGTAGGCGATAGGTTCTATGCTTGGTCCTCCTCATACCGACACGGCGTCCTCTCAATGATTGCTATCAGCGTGGACACTACTAGAGAAGTCTGGGGAGTCGGTGTCTGTATTTGGTGGTAACAAATGTCCGGGTATTGTGTAGGGAAGATAGTAGTGTCAGGCTTGTCATTAGCTGAAAATCAGACCAATACTACGTGGTTCGGATTCCACGTAAAGTTGGTCCCTTAGTTGCCCTAGCTGTTGGGCTATTAATAATAAATTGTCCTTTCTGAGGAACAGTTGACCTCAGCTAGTAACAATGACTACATTAATTCATCTTTAACCATCGCACTTATTCACTACTCATATTCGCCCATATATCTACGAACGACGTCTTACTCATGAATAATAAATAAACACTAAAGTGACTTTACAAATGTTAATTTTATTTATACGCAAAACACTACATTACGTATGGTTAAACTATAAAATGATAAACTTCTTAAATTTTCTTTTTCCAAACATTCTCGAAAAAAATATCCATTTATAGGCTTTGGGTGGTAAAGTAGAATATAAATTACCGTGCATTGACTTTTATAGACAATTCGTATTGAAAGGCGATAGGTGTAATAAAAATTGAACTAATGACATTTCCTGGAACTACTCAAGGGAACAAATATCAAATCATTTAGAAAGCAGATTGTATTATGCAATGTGGAGGTGGTAAGTGTTATAAACCTCTTGGAAGGAGTGGCATTATATAACTGTAGTGTAAAATTGCTATGAATCAGACCAGTGGTCGTCACCAGAGACTCACGGGCCATCCTGGAACTTTAGTGAGAGTTTTCCGGCACAGGAGTTCCAAGGAGATTGCTTCTACAAAAACTCTGACAATATGTAAACAGTTTAAAAAATATTTTGTTGACTGTTTATTCGTTTCATTTTCAAACCATAATTTTCTTATTTTTGATCCTAGAAAGAAAATGGTAAAAAAGTGTTCTGTTCTCCAGTAGTTTAATGGTTTGTTATGTGCAATGTGTGCTAGTTGTACTTTTTTTAAAGTTTAAATACATGGTTATTAATAATTTTGACTTGAATAACAATTCAAAGCTTTTTAACTATTAATATAATATTACTGAAAGGTATCTTTCCTTCGTTAAGAATTAGAACAAGAAGTAGAGTTATATTTAAAAAAATACTGAAATAAATCGACATTTTACCATCGATTTGTTTAAAACTGATAAACGCACCCCAATTAATGTTTTTTACATAAATAATACAGTGCATTCATACATACATAATATTACATGATATACAAAATTAAATAAGAACTACAAAGAAGATTACCAGTCTGACCATGATGAAAATATAATAAACAAATAAATCTGTAAACTAATTATCAAAAATGTTAAATAGAAAAAACACCAATGTTAAAGCCTGATTGGAGAAAAACAGTGTCAAATTAAATACTCACTAGAATGGCTAACGTAGCTTCAAGAATGATTAATTAAAAATACATGTTTATACATATACTAAACTATTAAAGTGCTTACTAATTTATTATTAAATCCTCTATTATGCAACTATTACTAGAAGCAGTGCAATTTCCGCAGAGCACGCAGTAACCCCACCCCTACCGTCCCATAAATAATCAGCTGTTCTAGAGGGACAAGAGGGGAGGGAGACAGAGCCCGCGACCTTGAACCGTCCACAATTAAACAGACCTGTCTTTTAATTGTAGAACGCATATTGAGTGTGAAAGTAGTGTGTTTTAATCATTTGAGCTTGTAAATGTTACGTTGTTTATGCAAGTGTATGAAGATTGTGGGATTAATCTGTTAATAGAGGTATTGCTGTTGATTTAATTACTTTATTTACTAATATAACCTAAACTTGAATAATCCATCAATTAAAATATTTTAGGTTACATTCCATACATTCGAAATAATTAATATTTTGTGGCAGCGCTCTGGTAAAGAGTAATTATACAGTCAATATTTCCAAATATAAATATTCAAGAACATTGCATTGGAAGTTAAAATATTTTTACATAGTTAATAACAAATTACATTGAAAATGTTCTCTTCTATAACTTCCACATCCATTAGCCATTTATTTACTTTTTTATAAAACCTTATGAAAGTAGGTCCATTCTTCAAATTAGTTGGTAGATAATTAAAAACTTACAAGCAATATAGGAAAAGGTTTTGTTAAAGAAGGTTTAGTTAAGTTTTTGGACAGTGGAAACATTCAAATTTTGCAACTTTGTTTTATAATCTATTAATGTTTGAGAATTTCTGCGTTCAAGAAAACCCATTCTTAACACTTTAAATACAACGGTATATATTAATGGAAGTATATTCGTTTTCAGGAAGAAAGGAATGGTCAAAGGGCTTTAAACACATGATTCATACAAACCTTCTCCGAAGTGTCAATAATGGTTTTATACTTGATACATACTCTTTAGAAATGATTCTCCCCCATACTACAATACCATACGCTACCCTTCTATGAATTAGGACAAAATACTTTCCCATTACATACATTTTTCTAAAATTAAAACATTCTCAAAATATTATTAATCTTTCTTCTCAAATAATTAATATGAAATTTCCAACTTAATTCCCTATCAGTACTCTCAAGAAGTATCCAGACAAGTTTTTTGAATATTATAGAATGTCGATATCTTCTTTTGAGAAACTGCTATCCATGGTAAAAGTTAAGATTTTAAAACAAGACACTGAGATGAGGGATAGTATTACTCCAGAAGAGAAACTCGCTGTTACTTTAAGGTAAGCTGTATTAATTAAAATTAAACAGTACAAAATAACATAACTATGCTTAAGAATTTATGATGAAGTCGTTCATTTGATAATTTACAAATTAAAAAATGACAGTACAGATTCTTTATCCACATCTGAAATCGGAGTTGATAATTGTGTTCGGGATGAACTCTGATTAGATGAGTCTTGGTTGTAAACAGGTAGATTACAAAAGGAGCGAGGTTGGTTGTACGACTGCAGAAGCTGTATAAACTTGATTTGGAAGTCCATCTTGTCAGACCGAGACAACTTTTGTATAACAGGTAATTGAGACAGTAGGAACATTTCATCCGGGTCTTGGACGTTTGCCCTGGTAGCCTCTACATTTGATTTTAAAATTTTCATGACATCACGTTCAAAAGGATCGTAGTTTCGTTTTTTTGGCATGCGGGAACTTTTCTGCAGAGTAGCAGGCTCTGTTTCACTGGTAGTCTCATGTCCGGATTCCAGTGATCCACCTGAAGGAGCTTGCAGTTCATCATTCATGTTTCCTGAAGTCCTGCAAGACCAAACGTTTGTATTGACATTAACAAAATTCAAACTAAAAAGTTTGTAAACAGGTTTGAGACATTTTTAAACTTAACTGTAAGATATAGCGAACTCTTTATATATTTAAGTTAATAAAAGGTTATATGTTTAAAGTTTATGACCAATTCTAATATTTATGATATATTTGACCCAGCCTTTTATATACAAATTAACTAAACTAAGTAAATCCCATTTTACATACTACAATTTAGAACAACCACCACCACAAATCAATTAGTTAGTATAAATGAATTACTGTTATCCTTGTAATTTACGGCAGTTATTATTGTAACACCCAATATAAAATTATAAATTTTCTTATGGAGAAAATCCTAAATAACTTACTCTCTTCGTTCACACACTGATTGGAGAAAGCTCATTTGTTTGTGATAGACATATGGTTTTTTCTTTTTAGTCGCATCTCCACTTTTGCCTCCCTCACTTCTAAGATACTTCAGATAGCTATCCTTCATGCTCTTCCAACGTTTCTGCACTTCTTTTCCTGAAACATTTATAGCTCAATATAACACAAATAACTAGTCAGCATTAGAGCGGAAAATAGTAACAGTAACAATTATAGTTATATTACATTTTTTTCAGATATCTGGGCACTGGAAACTCCATTCGCTCTTTACACTTTGAGTTTCTACTTGGGCGCTCAACAATTTCCTCAATTATTCGTGAAATGTGTTCAGCTATTTGGGAGACACTGAAAGAAGAGTATATAAACCAGCCTACTAAAGAAGAGTGGAAGAGCATAAGTGAACAATTTGAAAAAAGAGCGAACTTTCAACATTGTATTGGTGCTGTTGATGGAAAACACATTCGTGTTGTGAAGCCATTGGGTACAGGTATGAATTTTACAATTACAAAAAGTTTTTTTCAATTGTATTTATGGCTGTTGTTGATACTAATTACTGTTTTAGATACATTGATGTCGGGTCATTTGGTAATGAGGGCGATTCTAATATATTTAAAGCTACTAATTTAGGAAAGAAAGTATACAACAAAACTCTGGAATTACCTTCACCAACATGTATACCAAACGATCCATCCAAAATACCTATGCCATATGTGTTTGTGGCTGATGAAGCTTTTGCAATGAGCGAAAATATAATGAGACCATACCCTGCTAAGAATATGACTTGGAGAGAACGAATATTCAACTATAGGTTGTCAAGAGCTAGGCGTTATATTGAATGTGGGTTCGGTATATTAGCCAATAAATGGCGTATATTTCATCGGCCTCTTGATGTTAGTATTGATATGGCAGACATTATTGTACAATCATGTTGCGTGCTTCATAACTTCGTCAGGCAACATGATGGTTACAACTTTGAAGACACTCTTACATGCCCACTAGAGAGTATCCCATCTATTGGAACGAGAGGAAACGATGTTGGAATACAAACTAGAGATCACTACAGGTATTACTTTTGTTCAAAAGAAGGTTCTGTGTCTTGGCAAAATCGTTACTGCTAAATTTCAGGTAAATACATGGACACAATTGTATAGTGCTAAGATTTAACCAATTCTTCACTATTTTTAATGTAAAATAAAGTAAGATAACTCACCGATATTTTGTTTGCTTTCTGTATCCATATCTTCCCACTCCTCTCCGACTACGTTCTTTGTTATAGACTTCTAGGCACTCCTCCTTAGTTCCCGATTTTTAAAATCTTCATTTTTAGGGTCATATACACAGGGGTTTTGTTCCACTTCCAAAATAATTCGTTCAATATCTAGGTGCTCCATATTGAAATAACACTCAACTAAAACAACAACACAAAAAGGTATCTCGTGGGTAAGTACAACGAAAATATTCAACAGTGAACAGTGTGTATAGCAAGAGCTTGAACCACTGTGAACGCTGCGTTATTTCCCGCTCGTGTGGCCAGGGGATGTGCGTGAAAACAAGCAACATAAATAGACCAGCGCCTATTCACTGGCGGGCGACCTTGAAGACGCGCCCGCTACAAACCCTAGCAGCGGGAAAACACGCTGCGTGTGGCCTACCCCGTAACATTTAATGCTGCTCATTATTTTCGCGTGTTTTCGCGCTACAAACCTGCGTGAAAAAACGCACGTGTGGCCGTAGCCTAAAAGCACAAATTTCTCCTTCGTTAACCTGTCACTTACAATTGGATGAGTCCAATATTTCCTTTTGCGACGACGATATCGACGACGGCGAACAACCAACAACGCACACAAAGCATTCACTGCATTTTTTTAAAACTTAGTTTATGTGGATTCATGTTTGCTGCTACGTTCACTAAAGCAAGTATGTGAATGTGCCGGTTTTCCACGCGTGGCGTGTGGCCGGGCTTAGTGGCGGGATTTCAAGCAGCGGGAATACAAGCTACAAACCTGCGTGAAAAAACGCACGTGTGGCCGTAGCCTCAAGGATGATACATAAATACTTAATGTATTCCTCACCACTTATTTTCTGACAATTAATGCAATTTGTATACCTACTAAATAAACAAGCCAGACACTTATATACGAACTATCGTTCAAGTTCATTATATTCTCTCTGAGCAAAATGTATATGTTTGGTTTTTTCAGCATTCAGTGCCATATTATTGTCACTAAACCACCAGCCAAAACTACAGAGGTCACTATTTATTTTAAGCCCTACTTCACTTAAATAACCTGCAATGTAGCATAAAGTTGTATCGTCTGCAAAAGAACACACCTTGCACATAAATTTATCATTACATAAATCGTTCGTGTAAATAACGAATAAAGTAGGACCAAGCACTGAACCTTGTGGTTATCCGTATTTCATTTGTCGAAAATCACTCATACAACCATTTACCACAACACATTTATACCTTTGTTTTAAGTAGTTTTAAATAAATCATACACTAAACCTCTTATTCCACAATTGTTCATCTTTTTCATTATTATATCATAGTTAACAGTATCGAATGATTTCTAAATGTATGAGAATAATCCACTACCCTTTTTACCATCATTTATTCCGGAAGAATGAAAGTATCTCAAACAGAGGGTGTACGTTGTAGTATGAGGTGTTTTAATGGGGGTTGGCGTGAATATGATTATAATATATACAAAATTGTGAATAAAAAATACTTCTCAGTGTTATATTCATAGTTGAGCATTAATTATCATAATTTTGCACAAATTAAAAATGTATACTTTCTAATATCATGACTCGTAACCACCCTGAGGCGCAAGGCAAAGCTGTGTGTCATACTGTTTATTCCGTCAGTCTTTCGTTTACATAACACTTAACTAATATATGACTTATCTCCGTTCTTTTAACTAGACTTCCGCTCCTTTCGTAAAAAGGCTTCACGTCCCGCTTTGTGACGTAAATAGGTCAGCATGTAAACAAATTGGACAAAAGACCGCACTACTGAATCTATTCTTTGGTAGCTGGGGGTAGCTAGCTATGCCTGTCTTACTATAAGTGATGTTATATGCCCGCTGATATCTTCCAATGTTAAAGGGTTACTTATAATACAACTCATTGTAAGTAAATTTATAAATTTAATATTAAATGAATGTAGGGATATATATGTAACTTATAACATCTTAGTTAATTTTGAATGGCATATTTTAACTAATAAGGCCCTTATATATTGTTTATAACCTTATTTTACCCTCTTCGACTTTTAAAATTGTATTTCTTACATACGAAGAATTACACTTATGTAAGCTTAATTCTTCGTAACAAATGGATTAAATTATAAAAATAAAACATACTTATGGGCAAAATATTAAAAAAAAAACTAATAATAATATAATTATTATTTAAATCAAACTGAAAATTGTCAAAATGATCAAACTTACAATATAAAGTCAAATTTTCTTATAGTTAATAATAAGTCAGAATTAAACTAGGGGACACCCCTGCACGAGTCACTTGATCTATGCATTCGGAATCGTTCTGTGCTTACGTTAACATTAGTATTTCAACTGTAGTATAGAAGTATGAAAACAAGAGAGCAAATATTTATTATTCTGTTTTATTTAGTATTTTGTTATTTTATATTTGACGCAGCTCTGTCGTTAGTCCAGTTCTTATAAGAAAAATAGTTATTTTAAAGGTTATTCTGGGATTTCGAAAAGTCCTTTCTTAGTGCACATCTATGATACAACATTTGGATTCCATCAAAATTGCAAGTCAGAATAAATATTTTTTAATTTTATGTTGATTTAACACCCTATTCATGATGTAAAATAAATCAGAAGGTTTTAGATTCAATCTAAAAATAGGTAACAATTACACGAAAAATATTTAGTTTTTAGGGCTAGAGGGGCGGAGCCCTGGTTATTTTTTATATTTATCCCACATTCTTTGGCCCATCAGCTTTCAAATGAGTCACATCAAGCTAATTTATCTTGTCCTTAGCTAGAAACATTTATAAAGGCCCCATTCACTTATGGAATTTAATATTTAGATAATTTAACACATTGAGAGAAACTTTGTTTACAATAGCATGAAACTGCAAAGTTTCCTACTTCAAAAATAATATGGACCCTTCAAATATCAACAAACATGTTTTGGGACTATAATATATACGCACTTTAACCCTTCAATACAATAGCCCAGTTTCGCCCTAGGAGTACTTTAATACGTTTTTTACGTGAGGTTAACACACTTAAATGTAATTTATTGTACATCAGACGGTGGAACAGGTAAATGAAGTTCTGTGTGAGTTGACAGCGCCGACTCTAATTTAAATGCCTTAGTGAATTAATTTGTTTATGTTTAGTGTTTATAAGAAGCTTAAAGGCATTTTAAAGTGTGAAAAACAAAAATAACAATGTTATTGCATTATTATTTCGGTTACGCGATATATCGATATATTTATTTCGGTATCATCGTTTGATTGATATTTGGTTTACGATATATCGATAATTCGATATATCGATTTGTCGAAAGTATTTGTCATCCCTACCAAGGAGAGAAGGAAACAGTAAACAAGACACAGCTCGCCTTAACCCACTTACTGGTGCAGCCATTGTCTATGTGAAGTAACGGCAAATATGGCCCTGCAATGGCTCACACTTATGTAACCGTTAAGTAAGGCGGATGACCTCGCCCTTGAAGAGTAAAAGTGGCCGGAAATTGGAGCGCTAGGAGCTACTTTCTTCGGCAGTCTACGCCCATACCAATTATTTGTGTATTATTGCGCAAGGTGTTGGTGTCGGCTTGCTTTCGGTGGCTATCGTTTCTCCATTAGTTAGTTTTGGTTTTGCCTCACTTTCTCGTGTCACGATCCACAAAGTTGATAGACCTATCATCTTAAACGCTCGGACTCGTCATGACATTTCGTCAAATTGCTCTGTGAAGACGTGGCTACAGACAATACACTAGTTGGGAGTTTCGGGCCCTCTACAAGGAAGTGTGGCTATTGTTCAGGCTTGGACTTATTTTTCGAGATGTCTGGATGTTTCGACAGTACTTGTTAAAAAATATAGTCAGTAATTTCTTTGTTAACAGAATTTGACGTTTTTTTAGGGGATTTGCTAATAAGTGTACATGAAAGAGTAATTTATCAATTGCCCAATAGGCAGGGCAACTGAGTTACCAAAAGCTGTAAGTGGAATCCGAACCACGAAGAATTGGTCTGACTTTCATCAGACAACTAACGAGTCTGATACTGACTGACCACCACCCGACATAGACTCTCCAGATTTCTCAATGTTTGCATAGAGAAGTCTGGGGTGTCCATGTTGGGTGGTAATTTGTGTTCGGATATTGTGTAGGTGAGAGTACTGAGTGTCAGTCTTTGTCATTTAGCTGAACATCAAACCAAGACTATGTAGTTCGGATTCCACGTAATGCTTCAGGTCCCTTAGCTGCCCTGGATATTGGGCTTTTAGTAATAAATGGCCCTTTCTGAGGAACAGTCGAACTGAGTTAGTAACCAGACTACAAAGGTCATCCACACTCATACTACACTCGTGTAATCATCCATATTCGCCTTAAAATCGCACAAAGTTGTGTCATTATGAAAAAAACAAAGCGAAAACGTTGATAAATAAAGTTGGCTAAAACCAAATAAATAATTGGCAAAAATGTAAACACATTGAAATTATAAACTATATAACAGAACCCATAGTTAATACAAAGTGATCTAGTTCATGCAAATCTTAAATAAAAAAATTTATAAGAATTAATTGTAATGGTAAAGGATTCATCTAGTTTTGATCTGCGTTTCCCTTAACGAACAGCAAATTACTAATGCTGTAAAGTTCCGACATTTTATATTTCAGAGCTTGTTATCTATCTACCTTTAGTTTTTAAATACAATAATTTAACTACTGAATACACGTAATAAGTTAAAGGAACAACTATTTAGTAACCCATGCACGTACGGTACGTAGTATTGACCCACCTTCAGCCATACACGTACAGTATTATTGACCCACTCACCCACCCATACACGTACAGTAGTATTGGCCCACCCGCCCCACCCATACACGTACAGTATTATTGACCCTCCCGCCCACCCATACACGTACAGTATTATTGACCCTCCCGCCCACCTATACACGTAAAGTATTATTGAACCACTCACCCACCCATACAGGTAAAGTATTATTGACCCACTCACCCACCCAAACACGTACAGTAGTATTGACCTACCTTCACCCATACACGTACAGTATTATTGACCCACTCACCCACCCATACACGTACAGTATTATTGACCCACTCACCCACCCATACACAAACAGTAGTATTGACCTACCTTCACCCATACACGTACAGTATTATTGACCCACTCACCCACCCATACACGTACAGTATTATTGACCTATTCACCCACCCATACACGTACAGTATTATTGACCCACCTGCCTACCCATACACGTACGGTAGTGTTGTTTCACCCACCCACCCATACATGTACAGTAGTATTGACCCACCCATACACGTACAGTAGTACAGTATTAGTTTCTTTGTTTGCTTACTGTGCCACTTTTATTTTCTCTTGCTAAACATTTAAAATGTTGCTGCAATTTGTTCGGATGGCGATATCCTCTTCGTGCTTTTTTCAACTTGTCTGGCATGTGTTTCCACGCCGCTGACCGTATGACCAGAGCAATCGTCTTCAGGCAGTGTTCTCGCGTGATGGCAGAAGACGTTGAGGAAGAGATCGAGTGCCCAGTAAGGACAAAACATTAGTTCACCAGAGAAGACAAGTATCCTGGGCTCTCTTCCGCGTTATGTAAGCCAGTTCACACGATAGGAACTATTGTAGCCCCTCCTGTAGAGCGTGAAGATCCTCTCTCTGTGTTGTTACAATCAATCACGTCATCAACCTTTACAGCTGTCGACAAGAGTCAAGTGGACAAACACAAATAAACGTAATAATCATTCTTTTCCAACAAAGAGTTTAGGAGAGCCGGTGGCCGAGTGGTTTAAGGCGTCAGTACTTATTATCTAGGTTACGGATAGCGCAGGTTCGAATCCTGGCCTTGTCAGTCAATTTTTATCAGTAATATTCACCTTGTACTGTATTCTCCCTTACCCTGAATGACAAGTTCTCTCTACATAGAACAATAGTCTATGGAGAATGGGTAGAGTAAGGTTAAAGAGAAGATCGGCCTTTCGTTAAAAAAAAAAAGATTTCTTGAAACTAAAGGAAAGTATTAGGTTTATCTATACAGATAGTACAGAATCACACAAAACTAAACTTTGTTTTAAAAGTAGAATATGCACACATTTGTGTTTTAAGCGTTATATTCATTTAATGTACATGATACATAAGCTGATTGTACGTGAGATTGTCCTTTTCTGAATTAGTCACTAATCAAATGCTCAAATAAATGGCAAACTGAAAACCTGCTAACCAATAATATTTATATTAATATTACTGCCTTGTTACCCTGTTAATCTTGAGCAATGTCTAGGCCCTGATTCGGTCAATTTAACAGTCAAACATTATTTTCTTACCGGTAACTTTTGTTCTTTAGGTTTAGAGGATGTGGTTATAGACTTTATCCTAATAAACAAATCACAAGTTGAACAACGTGAGAGTTAGTAATGAATTAACTGTTCATTAGTCATACCATACATAATCCCTTGAGATAATATGTACAGATCGGAATTTTAGAACGATTGTGCGCGGACAATTAAGGTAAACGTGATTGAAAATCAAGTATTCGACTGCTGCTAAATATGGTTTAAGACTGTAAATAGGATTTTTCGTTAAATTCCTTCCTCGAAGGTAATATGATTCAGAACAATTAAAGGGGACGTAGATATTAACATGTTTAAGGCAAGAGGGTGTTAAGAAGGCTGGAAAAGAATAAAAACCCTTTTTATTGAAGCAAAATTAGGCCAAAAATTGTGCTTTTTTTAGTTAACCTCTTAAATATAATTTAATCTGGATGGGTTAGGCTGAATTGACTTTTTTCACTTTGAATATCATTAGTTATGGATTTAAGACAACAAATAGCACAGATAATGCTTGAATTTACATGTCCGAACATGTTTTGCCTTTCCTCATAGAATAAATAGACAGGGATCGCATCCAATAGTGCGCTAAATGTGTGTCGAGTAGCTATTTCTTCGTTTTGCCATGCGGATGACAGGACTAGCACCTTGTCAGTTCCTCCCTTATTCCCCCCTAACCCTCAAGTATAAACGTAGTAATTATGACTATAATAGATGTATAAAGATGTACATTAGTTGTAATCTCCATATAACTGCCACTTAGGCGTTCGCTGTAGCCATAAGAAAGTGTAGACCTGTAGGCCTCTGTTTTTCCCAGTGGCTTTTCAAATCTTCTACTTGCTTAAGACACTCACTAACTGACAATCTCACACTGAGTGATTATAGCTCAGATTGCATCCATTTCCAAAACAACCCTCCGGTAGAATTATTAATGTATTACAACTTGATTGCCGGTAAAGGTCTGAGTCTTCTCGTTGAATCATCATCATTCTCAACACTCCATCTTCCCCAGTCCGGCTGACAGGGAGGCGTCACCCCATCGTCCTTCAGGCCACTGGTATCAATTATCAAGTGATGATCCTGTGTGCTAAAGAAGCTGAATCATCACAGCGTCGTTTCGGACCGTCCACGTATCGTTGCTTATGAAACCACACAGAATGTGTAATTACTGGATGCCAGGAGCAAGATGGTGATCGTAGTGAATCTCTGTTTTATGATCATATAATTGCTAAATCAAACCATTGGAAAGCGTTGCAGCTTCTAAAAAGCCATAAAAAGTTGGCGGTAGACAATTTTACGAGACCAATTTCGGAATGATGACTTTTATATCTGGTTACGTAGACTAATACATTTTGGTGTTGGTTTTTTTTATGTTCGTTTATTGAGTGGAAACTAGTTCTGATATACCCCAGTACAATCTTAAAGGATTGAGAAACCTCCACCATACTTATTTAAATGCATTAAAAAATATTAAGGTCTTATTTCTTATTAGCTGTTAATCTAAGAGATTTGTTTAGGTCGTGTTTCTATTCCAAATCCCGCTTTAAATGTCGTAGGACAGTGATGAAAGGGATGCTATTTGAAAATTTAAAATTATCCTCTTAGCCCCCATTTTTTTAAAAAAGGGATGAAAATCGTTCAACTATATGAAAAAATTGTAAAAAGTATTCAAATAAAAATAGTGGAGGTTCACAACGATATAAAAATTCGTTGAAGCCTACCGATGTATATCAGGTCTTACTTTCCATAAAATTTAACTAGTCTAGTTATAATTGTTGTAGTTATGAGTTAACTAAGACCAGTTCTGGAGAGTAAGCAATATACAACGTGGTTTTCAAACATGGTAGATCTATTTTAAAACGTACCCGTTGATTTCCAGAGCTAGTGTTTACATAGTGAGCAGTAATATTTCTATGGACTGGGTTTTCTAGATTCTAAAATACAAACCATTAAAAAAGAAAGAAAGTGTAATGAGTTAGAGAAATTATGCGTTAAACAACGCTAACAAATCTAATTTTACTATCTAATTTAAACAAATCTTAGTTAAAGAATGGATAAAGTAAGTTTAAAGAGAAGATAGACCTCTCTTTTATCTAAAAAAATTACGAAAAACGAGTAGTACATATGAAACAATTATTGCAAATACCCTACTGACATAATGTGTATTTGAGTTAGTTTTTGGCCCATTCGGAGCGATTGTACAAACACATTTATTAGCTATTCATATTTTGTAATTGCTCTTTATCAATCTAATGCAAATTAAATGTCTATTTATGATTTTAACATGGAAATGGCTTGTGTTAACTTAGCTATAAAAGCAAATGTCTTCGAAACGCTGCTGTATGGAACAGAACACGAGATATAATCTATCACTAATATAATTTACAGGCAGGGAGTCAATAAACTATGTATATATGGTGCGGCTTGCAGTGCCAACTACGAAAATAAAAGAAAAAAATGAAAAACTGGTCCAACTTAAATATATAAATAATAAAACACTAAAGTACAAAGTATTTGTGTATTAGTATTTATATATTGATATTCCGTCACAGAGGTTAATCAATGTTTCACAACCATTCGACATTTGCTTATTGAAAAGAACGCAACCGGCACTCATCAACTATGTGATCCATAGTTTGAACTTCGATGCCACAATCACATGTCAGATCGTTTGTCATTCCCCCACTTATATTTCCAGTTGTTGCAACTCCTCACACTCGTACGAAAGCGACTCAACATAGTCCATTCCTTACGGGGAAGGTGAAGTAAATATCACTTAGTTAGTTTGTGACACCTACTACTGTTTTCCTGATTTGTTATTATCCATCAATTTTAGGAATTGTTTGTTCTTTTAAGACACCGATAATGGGCTTGAATGAATCTTTTTCATTCAACCCCACAGACTACAACTTGTTTCGTGTATAAAAATGTACATAATTTTTTACATTCAGAAGGCTATTCAAATAGTGACAGCAAATGAATGTATTTTTGGTCATCACGTAAGAGTTAGTGCATAATTTTAAATAGATAAATCATTTACAATTCGGTTACCCGACATATTGATATTTTTCTTTCGAAATTATCGTTAGATCGATATTTGATTTGTGGTATATCGACCATTCGATATATCGATATGTTGAAAATATTTGCCATCCCTACCTGGGCCCTGTACATCTAAGCCTGGCAATAACTATAAAAGGCCTGACTCGGTTCGACTCTCTTGGATAGTAACGGATATGTTTCCTGACGAAATATACAAATTGACATTTTAATGTTGAAGTGCATAAATAGCCATTTTAAATGTTCCAATATTAACTTAATAGAAAAATATAATATCTGATACAAAATGATGATACATTTCACAATGTAATTTTAAAAATCTATCATAAAAATCAAACGACAAAAAACAAGATGTCTGTGTAAGGAAATGTAACTTGATTTAAGGCTGAATTATCCAGAATTCGATAACCATACGATGGAGTTGTTTTAATTATCGGGTGAAAACATGCACCGTCCTGCAGGAAACAAGTAAGACTTGTACGAGTTTTTAATACGCACTGTACATTATAAAACGTACTGACGTAAGACTTGTACTGCCTAAGGTATGTGGGTAAGGAAGTGGTCATACCCTGGGGTCACTTGAGTCGCTACTTTCTCGGAAGTTCTGTCATCTCACTTACTCTAAACCACGAGTTGTCAACACATGATAAGTACCCTTGGACATATTGTCAGCCTCAGATTAGAAATGTAAGTAGCTTTACACCAACTTGAAGCCATGAAGTGTTTAGGGGTGTTTGTATTCAATGTATACTATCACTCGCAAGGGTTGAATTGAATGCGATGTATAACTGTTGTAGAAAACAAATAACTTTTCAATGAATGATGAAATAAGTAAAAATTTACTTGGAATGTTTTAAATAGCATTCTTCTGTTTCAAATTAAAATAATTCTTTCAAAAATGCTCAGTATAATTTGTGAGGTCTTTCACGTACAAAGCAGAAATCTGCGCACACTAACAAATTGAAATTGAAATATTTGTATGCAAATATTATAGCAGTATATTCCATTAAATATCGTAGATTTAAAAATTAATTAAGTCCAATATATACAGGTTTTGTTAAATAATAAATATATAAACGGGAGTTTTGTATTTGTGAATTCATTATTTGTAATTCATTCATTATGTTTCAAAAGTAGCTAAATATAGGTTGTAGTGAAGTTATTTTAGAATTACAAATTTAGTAAATTTATGTCTTTCTCCAAGTGCAAGATCTGACATTGCTGATTTTTCATTCAGTCCGTACTCAACTGCGCTTTTTGTTCTTTAAGCCTGTTTTTAATTTTCCTTTTTGCTGGTCAACATTAATACTTTGAAAGGTGTTAGAGTCATTATTGAATATAGTGAGAACTTCACAAATTATTTTAATTTAAAATATATTTTAATAAAGAACTTTACCATGAACATTCGTGTAGCTAAAACTTGAAAGAGAGACTATTTTTTATTAATTCCTGGGTATTTAGGGCATAAAGTTTATCTTGCATGTACACCCCCGCGAGTGACAGACGACAAATGTCACACTCTCGGTGTCACTCGTTAACAATCTATATTTGTGTAAGCCTATGAATTATCATTTAAAAAATCAACTCTACTTATCACTTCATTATATCGCACCCCTAGAAGACAACCCTGCTCACTTCGAGTGTCAACCCAATAACTCGAAACGCTAAGGGCTGTTCTATCCCTTAGTAATGTACATTTTTCAATCCGTTCGTAGTGCGCATCTATGATATAAATGTAGATAACTGTATTATATGTAAATTACGTAAAGCTATGAAACAAATATTTAGCACTGTTTTTGTTAATCAGCTATTCTTTTAAATTGAATGTTGAACTATCATACGTTATTTTAATGGCTATGTCTACCTTTCAAAAATTTAATTTGAAAAAGAATAATTAGAAATAACTTTTTTTTAATCCGTTCTTTGTGAGCTTCTTTGATACAAGATGTCTATTCACATACAATTTCATATTCATTGGGCTTATAACTTTTGGATTTAATCTTCATAAATTTTACTTTTGATCAGTAAGGGAAAATCGAGCGAGTTTATATAATTTCGATGTTATAACAGCTGACTGTATAACATTATTGTTAAAAATTGTAATGCATACTATCTGGTAAATTTCGCATACATAAATAACCATCTAAAAATTTACTTCAACTATATATCCAAGGACATTGTCTTTTGTCTAATAATGGAATGCGTGGCAAGTAAAAAGTGTGGAGTAGGCCTATGGACATTATTTGCAGTACAATAGGTGCTTCGTGCAAGTAGCATAAAATACTAGAAACTACAATATTATGAAAGTTCACAATAAAAAGCAAGTACATAAATAATTATGGAATAGCGTACATATATATTTTTAGTCATACTTATAGCAATTATAATATTTAGCCATAACTTGCTATAAGCAGTATGATCAAAAGGTAATAACAAAAAACCTTATTTAAGGCACGCCTTTTAAAAATAAAAAGTAAAAAATACGCTGAAAGTAAATATATTGTATTTTCATTGTAATTACTTCTCTTGTGGCCTTCTGCCTGGCTTTTGTTACTTTCTGCAGTAAATTGTCATGTTTCCACCCAGCTACCCTCCGAGTGTCGCCCGTGAGCCATTCTCCGTTTCAGCTCAACTTCCTTTTTGGTGGGTCTCAACGTTAATACTTATTAAAAAGCTCTTTATTAACTTGTAACTCTATAAATAACAAAAAGATCCTTATGTAAAATGGTTACATAATTTATTTCAGTCTTCTTTTAGTATAATCAACATTTTCATAAACAAAATACTCGACTGTAAACTTGATTTAAATATTTATTTAAAGGAGAATCACGATACATACATAACTGATCATGTACTGGTAAAAGCTTTATCGTAATAGAATCTCTTTCATGTAGGCTTACACTGATGGCCGACTTAACTCTTGGCAGCCCACCAATACTGCCTAAACATGCGACCACTCAAGTCGCCCACAACAACTGTTGGTATCTTGCCCATCTCTCCAACATTAAAGAATTGTGTAGTGACAGCTGTTCTACTGTCTGAAACAGCTGGTTTGATTTTATGTCGATTGATCTATTTTTTTACACCGCACATCAGTTAGTTGTGATATTTAACGCTAGATAGCAATCTTTGCTTTTACAATACTATCTGAATATTTTGTATTTCAAGTCCTAAAATGAATTTAAATGTTTCTGGCACTCCCCGGCATTAAATGATTTATACTGACATTTCATACTTTAAACTCCATTGAGAAACGTCACAGGGGTTGAATAGTAAAAGTAAAATTCAATTGGAACGACCGGTTTTATTGAAAGTTCCACGAACAACACGATGCAAACCTCACTAATTCCATGCCTTGTCATTCACCAACTTTATGTGAAAAATACTTTGACTTGTATGTATATACAATCACACATATTGTATGGCTTTTTGTGATGAGAAATTCCCACTTATATAACCTCGTCTGCAAAGACGAGGCCAACGGCTTAACGTGTCTTTCGAACCACTGGATTTGCACTGGGATAAAAGCTTCTTGTTCACACGGAAATCGAATCCGGGTCATCTGCGTATTAAGTTAATGCGCGTTTGTACTCGGCTAAATCAGTACACATTGGATAAGCTCAACTTTAAAATGTACTAATAAATTCAAATTGATAAACTTTGACTAATTATTAAATTGGCCACTCAATCTTTCAAATTGAAGAAACTGTCTTGACGTGACGAAACGTCAGTGGTCTAAGATCGAAACAAGCTTGGCAACAGCTGTTTCAAAAATCCCGAAAAAGCACGTTAGCCATCAGCTGGTTAGTTTCTTATTGGTTGCCAGTCTAGAAACGAATATTAAACCATTGAAACAAAATTACATGGTTTTGACTATTTCATGATTAGTTGAGGTTATGAAAGTCTTACTTTCTACCTAAATCTCTTCCTTGGGGAACCACAAACCAAACATTGATTCACGTCCAAACACTTCATTGCTCAAAGCTATGGACGTTTCCAAATAGTGGTACGTAGCACGTGGGGAAATAAATCTCTTAGTTTAGCATTCCAGTCGTAGCCTCCAGTAGTAGGCTGGAATCTGGCAGCCAGGACCTAAGGACGTGCTGGTCGCGGGAAAGTGACCTGGTGACGTCATCTTCCTTATTACACTATGTCCAGTCGGGTTTGATCTCTGAACTGTTGCTCATGAGGTTGTATTT
This sequence comes from Stictocephala bisonia, assembly GCA_035578905.1. Lineage (NCBI taxonomy): Eukaryota > Metazoa > Arthropoda > Insecta > Hemiptera > Membracidae > Stictocephala > Stictocephala bisonia. The sequence continues at coordinate 1,950,142 of JAQJVL010000030.1, read as the reverse complement.
TTAACGTCGAAGGAAAGTTAACGGCGTCTTGCAAACCAAAGACGGTTGAAGATTACAAATTTGCTCCTCGCCTACGGGCATTCCTGTTGGTTATTTCAATAAATAACTTAAGTAAGTAAATTCGTTGGTCGTCTGTCTTTATGCGTATTGGCAGCGTCGTAAATTGTGGATTTACCACACAGTTCAAAATGTTGTAATTTCCCCCTACTTAAATAATTTCACACACACACTGAGTTGGTTGGTTAGTGTAAAGTCTTACGAAAGAGAAAGAAATTTTCATACGGGAGAGAGTGAATAGAAGAATGAAATATTTAGATTTGTTGGCATTCATGTAATATTGATTGACAAATACTGCGGTAAATAACCTGATAACTCTGGAGACATAAGGTAAGATTCCCTTTCTAGTAAACAACTTGACAAGTCCATATTGTCAGGGGAAGAACCTAATAATTCCGATGTTGTTTACTCTGTGACTGTGTGCGTGTGGCAGCAGGAAGTGGGTAGCCGTTAGAGAGTTGTGTCAGTCTCATTAACCAGTTTAGGATTGTTTTAATGTTTTATTTATATAGTGTTACTAGAGCTGTTAGTGTGCGCGCGCGCATGCGTGTGCGTGTGTGGTCTGCTGTTTAGGCCTACAGTGATTAGTTTAGTTGTATCTAGGCCTTGCGTTGTTTAAGTAAGTATTATATGTTGATATTTCAATAAAAGTGATTTGTTTTTGTTTTTTCCAACTTTTAGGTATAAAAACATTCAATCTAGCTAATGTTGTCATGCACGAGTCATACATTTAAACATTTTTAAATTAAAGTGAGTCAAAAAGAAACAAAATGTATTTTTAAACATTTTTTAAATGCTTCTTAGTTCTCATAATATGCTATACAAAAAATAATTATTTAATATTTGAGTAATATTCTTCATATAATGTTTGATCGAAATTTAAGTACATGAATTCAATTCTGTTATAGTAAAAAAAACCTCAAAAAGCAATAATTTATTTAAAATAATAACATTTGATAATTGATACACTCTAAAATTAAATCCTTAGTCATACATTAAAAATGTTCTTATGTCATATTATTATATCGTTGTATAATTTTATCTGTTATTCGAACGTCTCAGGCCCTTGCACAGATCCTTTTTGGATTTTTCCCTTCACGATAGTGTTTTGTTTTGCTGTAATAAAATCTCCAACAATAATTCCCAGGTCCTCACCTTTCAACTTGAACGGACACGTTCTAAGCGCCGAATCAAGAGCGACTGACAGGCGCGCGTATGATTGATGGGCCGCGCGCCTTGCGGTTCGTAAAGCGCTTAGCAAACCATGTCATGCGGTTGCGGCACGCGACAACTCGCCCAACTCATTGTTGCCACGCGCCTCGTGAAATACCATTTACAAATACCTCTGAACGTCTGATACTTGATCGGAATGAGTGATATAATTAAAAGGGTAAAATAATTTTAGAATAACTTTGATATATTTTAAACTATTTTTTATAATTTAACGAAGTTAAATATTAATGTCATTAATTAAACATGAAACTATTTAAGACGTTCTTCCCTCTCTGAATCCATATTGGGGTGAACTGTTTTCCTCCTCTGTCTTGTATTAATAAGTGAGTTAAAATTACGTTTATGTAACTAAATATGTGTATTCATTCTCAAACACTTAGATCACTTTATTTTTGTTTTACAATGTGAACAAATTATTTATCTATGTTTACGGAGCGGATTGGTATGGAATCTTGAATATATTCTCCACAAGATCAACGGTTAAACGGATAAGCTGACAATTACGTGTTTCCAATACAATCGTGTTGATCCGCCATTTTGTAGATTTTGTTCTGGGAAATTTTGATTTCTTAGTGATTTTTTTTTTTTTTTTTTTTTTTTTTTTTTTTTTTTTTTTTTTAATTTACACACGTACTAAAATTTGGTTCATTTAACCGGCACCGGGAAACTGGAGAAACCAAGTCCAATCAACATTAAGCTTTTATTTTAAAAAATTGTCAAACTTAAACTGTTGATATTGCAAATTGAACACACGTTTTAAAGAGTTGTGTTTGCTTGAGTTGAGAAAATTTAACAGATCCTGCTAGCCGGAATCAGGCCGAAAGTCACTAAAATGTCTTATCACTTTAATCTCTGGCCCCCTGAAAATATGAATCACTAATCAATACTTTATTGATATCAACTTAACAAGGGATTTTCATTAAAAATGTCAATATTTTATGATCATGTATAAATGTTAAGGGAGTGGTGACACGTTGGTGTTTTTTAGGGCCCAATATCATGTAACGAGGTGTTCACAGAAGAACACAGGACATAAGAACATAAGAGGCTGCTCATTGCTGAGTATGCTCCATTGAAAAAGTGAGCAACTATTGAAATTAAAACGGTTTAGTTATTACTTTTATATGATTTGTATAACAAAATTCACATACAGTATATGAAAAATATGTTTTATATGTATTTATACATAATTAATTACTATTATTATTAATATTTCTAAATATTAACCTTTCTGTGCCTCCAAGTAATGTTGCGACTCTTTTTTAACATTTGTTGTATTGAATATTAATTTGTTTTATATTGTTGTTGATAGTGCATTATTGTTCTCATTAGATGTGCAATCTTGTTAATATTAATATAGTTAGTTTCCAAACACGTTTAGGGCTAAATATTATTTTTTTAGTTTGTTTTTATCGAATCAACCTTGTGTGAAAAACCCGATCTAAATAGTAACTTTACTTGAATAAATATGTAGAGAACATATTTCATATGTCACTATATTACATATTTAATATTATTAGTTGAAAAATATTAAACAGCCCTATTTAAGGATCTCGGCCTATGGCCTCACGGAACATTTGAACTATATCACAATGAATTTTTGTTTTGGGGCAGTAGAGTCTTTTCTTAAATCCGATGGTATATTAAGAATCGATAGAAAATACCTATAACCTAATATCCCCCCTTGAGTGTGTTTCAAAAGTTTTCAATTGATTTTTAAAAAATTTTTTAACAGCTGATGATTAATTTAAAAAATAAGTTAAATCCATAAGAATAATACAGTATTGAAACTTTAAACGCCAGCGGGGCGTAGCCCTAGAGTTGGATGTGAATACAGCATATTAATGTTTGACAGAATACAAAAGTATGTCTGTAACCACGTTATCACCAAGAAATTAAATACAACAGATATTTATGTAAACATAAATAATAATATATTATTATTTGATAATTGTATTAATATTAATTTGTACAGTTATTAACATAATTAATTAATCATAGCATGTAACAAACAAATCCTTGAATGCCCTTTGACCCTCTAGTACACTGCCTCATAGATGTCTTCGCCTGTCACCTCTCAGAGGCCGCGGACACGTCATGCATGTTACGTGCACACGGTGCATGAATGCATGCGTCTGACAAGTCATCACTTACATGCTTTTCACCGATTTATCTTTGTAACTGTTTTAACATTCAGTGGCATACGTCTTCCTTCTTTAGTTACCCTCTACTTGTTTCATCATTCTATCCAGGAATATAATTTTGTACTACCCAATGTTTATTATTTTAGGGAATGTCACTTTTTGGTTTGTTCTATGTTGGGTAATTTTATCCAATCTTAGAAGGAGAAAATACTTTTTTCACATATAAAAAAAAATAATGGGAATAGTATTTTGATACATTTTATTGATTCAAATAAGTGCTTTACGGAACATATTATTAACGTCCACATAGTATGGAAATTGCTTTGATTGGTTGTATGAATTACAGTGTTAATGGAGGAACATCTAATAATGTTGAAAGATATATTATTGATTATTAAATATTATTGATTATTATTAATTATTAAATATCGTATTACTGATTGACGAGGTTTTGACCAATCCAAGCCAAGCCGTCTTGATAAAAAAATACGGTTGAACAGTTAAATTTATTAATTTTAAAAGCAAATCTATAAATTGAAAATAATCAGTTTCAAATCCAACTCCTGAATGGTTTTATATGAATTACTTTTAATTTAGTTTTAAGATGACATATCATGGAATTTTGAAACCTAACTTGTAAGGCTGATAAAAGGGTGGTATTAATCCACCCACCCACTCATACATATACGGCGGCACTGTTAAGCTGATAAGGTTCTGATAAGGGTTTTAGTAAGATCAAAATAATGAAACAGACGCTAAGATATGTCTGTGTTTTTAATTATCATAAATTTACAAATCATTTCTTATTTACTTTTTGTAGTCTCGGACCATTATTAAGTTATTTTATATTCATGTAAACTATGTTTTGTCACTTTCGCACCTATGTGGGAAGTTGCAACCACTGGAAATATAAGTGGATTATAAATGATCAGTCATATGATTGCGGAGTGTAGTTTCAAACAATGGATCACATAGTTAATTGTTGCCCATTCTATCGGCGAAGTGGGTGTTAAATGGTTACGAAACCTATATTTAACTCTGTGACGTGAGATCAACATTTAAACACTAATACTATAGATATTATTTTATTTAGATAATATTTATTCGTCTACTCAGCATGTTTCTTATTACTCCTTCTCTTATTTTGGTGGTTGGCTTTGAAAGCTATTTAAACATTAACAGAGACAATAACAATTAAAAAATGTTAACTACGTGTTTTTATAAAAATGTAAGTTACATCGCCGAGTTCATAGGATGATTTCTATATATGTTTATATTACAAAAACTAGAGACTGTGTTCGGGAAAATTAATGGTGATAACATGTGTTTGTATTGTTTTTCATTGGGCTTGTAATTAACATGAGCTTTTTAAGTGTAGTGAAAATAGATTATTATAAGCTTTGCGACCGTATCCCCCAACACGCAATCAAGTAAATGTAGACAATTTGTAACAATTTCAATGTTTTGTTATTACTATTTTTGTCTCTGTTTACCTAATTATAAAAGAATATATTTCAATGAGCATTTTAAAGCGAAAATTGTTTGCATATAAAATAAATCAGAGGATTTGTTTTGTAAATCTATAAAAGTATTTATTGCACTAAGTTTTCTTTAACATAGTAAGATAACGTGTGAAAATATTAGTATGATATTTTTATTTAATAGTAACCTCAATAATCCTCTTAGCAGGATACGGGTTATGTATGAGATTTTTGTGATACGCTAGTTTTAAAAACCTCTCGCACAGTTTGTAATTACCACCACTATTTTTTCGCTAACCTTACTACAAGAATAGAACTTTAGTAATATAGATTTGGCCAATTGATCTCAAATATATTATGGCCTACTTGAGTATATTTTGAAAAATACGTTTCCATACTGTATTCAGCCATTTTGATTTTTAAAGCTGTGGAGCCTCCACTTTGTTTTAACTTCATAAAGTATATTCAGATTCTTAACATTAAAACCTTTAATTTAAATTTTAGATTTGATATTTGGTCCCATAAATGTTCAAAACTGAATTTACATACGAAGTACAAATACATGACACTTATTAAAACGAATTTCATTTAGTTTACTTTTATAATTTTGGTAAATATGTCAAAGAGCTCATATTTTAAAGTAGATTTTGTAATTATAGTAAACATTTCACACTTGTTGTTTACCCCCAGTCAGTAGGAGAATACAATAAATATGGAATAAAATATTTTGCGCCTGCAAACTTAGCTCCGTTGCCGCAGCGCATACTTGCCTCTCATTTTGCATACTCGGATCCTACAACACAATAAATACGACAGACGCTACTTGAGACTGTTGCAGTAGGTCCAACATTGGTTTTACCGTATACTATAGTATCAACTTGCTGTCGTATAAACATTTTGGGTCAAATTCCTTTAGCTGCTCGCCAAACCTAAACTTTTTCTATGCCATTAAGTACCTAAACTACTTATATATTTACAAGAACATGTTGTTATTTGTAAGAACATGTTGTTATTAGCTTCATTTGTAATGAAAGGACTTGCCTGTAACCTAACCTAACCTACATAATATCTGTGTGAGTTTATGTGGAGAAAGCGCCTAGAACATAATGAGTGTTTAATACGTCCTGCAACATCTTTCATACCTCCTTTATGGATATTTTGGTAATAGAAAAAAGTTTGGGTGGTGGGTAGCTGAAGGAATTTGACCACATTTTGTTATTCTAAATAACATTTCTTCATGACGAAAATACTACAACTCTTGTAATTCAATACAGATATTTTTAATTATTTAACAGCTCGATATTTAAATTACATGCCTTATTTTTGTATTTTTTTTTTAGGATGTTTGCTCATATACTTTATCATAGATTACCATACAATATTTTTTCAAACATGATGGAGTTCTCACTATGCAAACGGCTAGCCTAACCCATCGATATACTCGTATACTGGCCTAACCGAGCTGGTTTTCAGTTGATGGAATATTTCCATCAACCTGGGCCCTTTGCCATCTGGCAGTGACATTTTTTACTTGAAAATATTCAATGAAGCTCATTTGCATGTAACTTCCTGTTTGGTCGGTTTGAGTAATTTAATAGGTCTGTAGTAGGCCTACTTTCTCCTAGAACAAGTTGTTGGACGTACCCTGTTGAGATAAGAGGGAGATCTTTGTTACTTTATTACCTATTACTGGTTATTTTTAATTAACAATTTAATCATTTAAAGTCAGCTCTTTCTCTTAGTTACAATTCGTCCAAATAGAGGCTTAGTTTCTACCCCCCACCCCTACCTTTTTGGAACATTCTCGCCACACTTTTCGATCTTCACTTACTCAGTATTTAGACTTTGGGTACGTAAACCTTTAATCTAATCCACTAATCAAGTATTTTTTTAAACGTAAGATACGTTTTTCCAAAATATTAGGCCATTTTGGTCGGGTGAGTGAGTGAATGGATGAGTGGGTTTAGGTGGGGGCTGAGTTTATGGAGGGGTGAGTAAGTGGTTTGGGTGGGTGAGTAGATAGGTAGAAAGTTTGATTGGGTGACTGGGTGGTTTGAAAGGATGGAGAGGGGTTTGGGTGGATGAGTGGGTGGGTGGGCGAATGGTTGATATTGGCTTTACAATAATTGATCGCTATATAGATATTTGATTACTTCATTATATACATTCAGACAGTAACTGTTGGCAAACATAGTACTTAGTTCTTTACTAATTTTCATTTGGTATAACTAGTTCTGAGTGTTTAACTCAAGAATAAAGTTACGAAATATTCATATTTATGATGTTATATTTTAATTTGGAAAGTTGAGAAAAATGGGAATCCCGGAAGTTATATGAAGGCCGTAACTAATTATGTAGGTGAGGCTGAACCCTTGCCGGGAGGAAATGATAGGGTCGAATTAAGAGAAACCGCCAACGGTGACTTGGAATCCTCAAACGACGAGCCAGTCAGGTTGTGCAACCGTATTTCGGGATTTCGAAAAACTTAATAAGTACTTCTTGGAGTGACCCGGAAATGGGATGACGGCCGAAATGTTCAGGTGTGTGCTAGCCACGAAATTAATTTGATTTAAGAACCATTCCTTTCCTCTATGTATTGTTTTTAATAATAATTAAGAACGCAGTTTTCATTATTTTTTAATTATAAACATTATGTTTCGTGCACAGTTCAAAATGGCTTGCTATATCATACACGTCTTTTCTACTATCGTAAATTGCAAAGCAGAAAATAATGTAAGGAAGATTTTTAGCCGGCGATAAAATCGGAATCGCTTAAAAATCTGCTGACACGATAAAAATCGATTGTTCCAATCGATGCTTCATGTGATGTGGCATATAAATGTGTAGCTAATAGTAGTACTGTGATGATAGATAATTATTACCAACGTGGACACTACTACAGAAGACTGGGGTGTCCATGTTGGATGGTAGTCAAGGTTCGGAAGTTGTGTAGGGAAGAGAACTGAGTGTCATACCTGTCAGTTAGCTGAAAATCAGACCAACACTAAGTGGTTCGGATTCCATGTAAAGCTGTGGGTCCCATAGTTGCCCTGGCTATTGGGCTATTAATATATTTCTTTCTGAGGTAAGTCCAACTCAAATAGTAACAATGACTACACTCGCTCATCTACACTCATTCGCCCGTATCTCTACGATCGGCGTTTTAGAAATGAATAATAAATAGTAATAATAAATATTTACAAAATATAAATAAGGCTTTTCTATGGAAAGATTGTAACATAGCAACATTCTTAAATTGATGTTGTTATTTTATACAATACTTAAAAAGAAGCTGTACTTCAATACTCTTGAAGCTGTAAAGGTGACCCAATTTTTAGTTCCAAATTATAGTTTATTTTCAAAAAAATTATTTAAGTTTTGAATAGAGGAATAATGGTTGCAATCCTTTCATCAATTTTATTAAAATGTTATGAATTGAAATGAAGCATTACTTTTTAAACCATTTCTTATTTAAGCGCTTTTGGATACCAGGCTAAGAGAAGATTTAAATTATTGGTTAAGTTTATCACGGTCCATGTTTATAAATTTGCTATTTTAATGCCAGGTTGTAAATCTGCGCTATAATCACTATAGAACATCTGAACATTCAACGGTATTTTAGGTTTTAGATGTTGCTTTTTTATCAGCGATTCCTAACATTCAATTTAACATTCGATATTATGATTGTTCCTAGTTGTTTATTGTAAAAGATATTTTTATAATCCAGGAAAATTCATAATATCGAAAATTAAATTGTGAGATTGTTGATTGCTTGGAAACCGTTTAACTTTGCCCCCTTATACACACATCAAAATAATTATCATCTTTAAAATTCTCATGAGCTTCAAATTTACTGCATCTAAATGGGGAGAAAGAGTAAAACTAAAAGTAAAAGAGGTTCTAAACCCAAGAATGAGAAGCAAAAAGAACCAACAGGGCCTAAGATTGATCTTGAAATTTTAAAAGATGTAACTTTGAAAGACTTTTTTCGGTTTTGGAATGGAGACGTGTACGTGGGTGAGTTCACCATTACCGCGGACGGTGGCCTCTTGAGACATGGGAAAGGGATGTACTTCTGTGCCGACGGGCACGTGTTTGGTGGCCAGTGGCAAGAGGACGTCCTCGTCGACGCTGAGAGGATCTCCTACCCTGACGGATGTCGGTACCGAGGACCTCTGGAGGACGGTCGATACTCGGGGGTCGGCACCTACAACCTCCCCCAGCTGGGAACCTTGGAGTGCAGCTTCATGCAGGGAAGACCCCATGGGCTCGTCACCTTGAACGACCTTGACGGCTTCAAGTGGCAAGGACATACGACTGGGACTAGAGGTTCTGTCACTTTACTCCCTAGAAACCATTTTTTTGACTCTGAAGATGCTATTTGTAAAGCGATGGCGCAGAAATCAAGTTCTCATTCTCAATCAAACTCAAAAACCAGTAAACCCTCATTGAGTGCTAAAAATAATGAGGAAAATCTAAGTAATGTTGCCGATGTGAATGACGAAATTCAGTAATTATATTGTAGGACAATTAAATTAAATTAAATAATATAGTTTGTATATATCCATTAATTCACGTCAACTTAATTAGAAATTACTTTCTCGCTACAAATAATTCACATACAAAAAAAATGCTGGCTACGTCTTCATTGCATCGTATAAAATTTGTGGTAAGTGTTTGATAGTATTATTATATGAAAAAAATTCTCAATAGTGATTTTTGTCATTCATACAACTCCTGTGGTCATTTAGTCTGAAAAGAGTGTGTAAGAGTTTAAATCCAAAGAGTGAGTGGGGAGGCCTTCATTCAGTTGTCATCAGTTTGAAACGTAAGAACAGCGGCGACTCTCTGGACAATACATTAAAAACATCTAGGAGTAGAAGTCAGCTATAAAGTATTGGTGAAAAATAATGATTTAGTTAATCGATTCTTATTTAACTCGTAGCTCTCCCGAAATGCTTTCTAATCGTCATCAGTGGTCAAAATTACACAAATATAATTTGACGTTATTGACTGTTCATAATCCGTTGATTCACCATTTTACATTATTTTACTTCTCCATAATCAACTCATTTACAAAATTCTATACAAACTCATAATTTCGTCAGTATCGACATTCTCCTTACCACGTTTACCCGTTTTTCCATAGATCAAGAGTCATGTGTGTATTCATCCAGAAAAAGCCGTATTTTTTACAATTAACGTCCCACCCTCGTAACAATACAAGCTTCCCCGCCGTTCAGGCGTGAAAGCAAGTAACAGGCATAAATATGAGAAGGGGTTTCAAAAAACGAAACCCGTACTAAACCTGGAGCATAAAACGCATTTCCTGATACCACGGTCGTAAGGTTGGGAACTTCCCACAGGCGTTACGTATTGTTCTGGTTCCGTGAACCCACGGGACTGAGAGTCAGAGGCAACTGCTGTGCGGTCCTCTGTCAAGGCCGTCGTTACCTCACAGGATGAAAGCCGTGTGAGAGGGAAAGCGACCTTCAGTGAAAGTGGTCGGACAGATAAGCGAGTTGTAGTGATTTAATAAGCCGTACTACACAAACACTATTGTTTGCATATCTACCTCCACAAATCGTGTTAGTCGCTTACCCCCACCCACAACTAGGATGGCAAATATTTTCAGCATCCATATATCAAATTATCGATATATCGCAAAACAAATATCGATCTAATGATAATATCGAAATATAAATATCGATATATTAAGTAAACGATTTATCGAATTATAAATGATTTATATGTTTAAAATTATGCACTAACTCTTCTGTCATGACAATCATGTTTTGCTGTCACTATTTCGAATAGCCTACTGAATGTAAAAATTAAATAGATTTTTCTACACGAAACAAGTTGTAGTTTGTGGGGTTGAATGAAAAAAATCAAAATAAGAATAGATATACTTGTAATTATTATGTCAATTGTTACAATGTTAAAATAATGATGTAATAACATTGTTTTTTTTTTTTGTCTTCACAAATAAAAATACCATTAGGCTTTTTATAAACTCTAAACTTCCACCAACTGGTCTACAATAAACTACATTTTAGTGCGTTAGCCTCACGTAAAAAAAACTAAATAAAGTTACTTTATTTCAATGCATGTTTAGTACGCATAAGAGGCAATTTAATGCGTTTTTATTAGATCGTCATGATTTTTAGGAGAGCGAATAACGTCAATATTTAGTGATACGATATATCGGACCAAATTATTGATACGGCTGATATCGAAGGAAAATAGCGATACTAATTCATCGATATATCAAAACATATTTATCGATATTTCCGATATATCGTTGCCTTCTCTACCCACAACTGCAGGTATTACCGACTTTATCACCCACCTCTTACAAGCGATTTTATTTATTTATTCATAAGACGCCGATCGTCAAGATATAGGCGAATATGGATTTCGAATGAGTGTGATGAGTGTAGATGAGCGAATGTAGTCATTGTTACAAACTAAGGCCGACTATACGTACCTTAGAAAGTGTCATTAATTAATAGCCCAATGACAAATGAACAGCCGGTGGTTATCAGCTGATCCTTCTCAAAATGTATTGACTCTGATTGGGATCGAACTAACAACCTTTAGCACATGAAGCTGGGATTGAACCAACTACGCTACCGACCGATGTACTAAACTGAATGTGGGCGCAACTGAACCACTTTTTGTCTCTTTCAGAGAAATGTTTTGGTTGACCTCCTACCCTACTGAAGACCGTGTTTACAATCTTGCAGACCACTTACATCTATATTTATAAAAGAGGATGTTTGTATATATATATATATATATATATATATATATATATATATATATATATATATATAGTGGTTCTCTCGTAAATCAATACGTATATAAATGTATTGGCTTGTGAACATGTGTTTAAATTTTTCTTCAACCTACAAGTAAATCTTAATTCTTGAGTCACATCAGAAATCACGATTCTAGTTTTTATAGATGACAAATTTAATGCAGCTCTGTTTGTAAACAAACAAACAAACCCTAAGTTAACGAAAAATTTGTATAAAAAGTAGGTGTTTTATTGACATCAATTTGGGAGAACTAGTTAGTTTTATATTAAAAGTAAGTATATTTCTTTAAAACAAGTACAAATCTTAGCCTTTATACTGATAAATGAAAATTGTAAATAAACATATTTATCTGTAGTATAATTGTGCCTGACAATAAAATTACAATCACTAAGTTATCGTAAGCAAACCGGAATGGCTGCTCTAATTTGAATAAATTATTATTCTCCAAGTATTATTATATATTTTATAGTACGGTATGTATTTGTATAAAAACTAATATTTTAATCTATATACTTTTAACTACAATTATATGTTTTCTGAGATCTGTTCATATAATATATTTATTATATAATAAATAATATTCTCATTTTGCAGTGTTTGTAACAAAACGCCTCTGAAACGGCTTGTCCGATTCCTATGAAATGTGTGTATATTCAGTAGGTCTGAGAATAAGACGTAAACTAGCCTAGTACGCTAAAGGGTGTCTCAACCTAAGTTGAGGCAAGCTACCTGACCGGAGGGGTAGACCAGGATAATGGCCGGGCCGGCCCAGCTTGCCTCAACTTAGGTTGAGACACCCCTCTTATCCAACGGGCTTTCGAAGTTCCCATGTTGTGTTATTCGTATGGAGAGAGAGAATGTTCATTAAAAATACAATCAGCTGGTAATTTAAAACAGACGCTGTTTTAATTAACCAATCTTAATTAGCAACATGCTCTCATTGACCAGATATACCTGAATTATTAGTGGCTGGCAGAAAGAGCAATATTGGCAGCTAAAATGTGGGCGTTAACAATTTAAAGATACAACAGTTGTTGCCAGGGGACAACTGTTTGCAAATTGTGTCGTGAAAATCTATCGATACAATTTGCGATATCAACGAAGCTGTATTTATCCAGTAGTTTTTGACCTCATTGGATTTTCCATGTGTCAGGAGATGGGGATAAGATAGATATTCATAGTTATTTTATTATTCGCATTTTGTACAATGTATATCAATTTTATTTTAGATTTAGTAGTATAACATAGGTGGAGGTCAGATTGAGAGAAGTGTGGTGAAGGTCAGAACTCGGGTCATGGTGCTGGTGGCATTGAGGAGTGGAATATATACGAGGTTGGCGGATGGAGTAGGGAGAGTCGAGGAGACGTTGGTCTCTCGAGTGTTTTGGGGAGATCCTGGGGTTTGTGTAGGGTCCTAGTCAGGACTTAGGGATTTTTTTCTGCTAAAATATTAGAGGTTGATTTAATTAGTAATAGAACTTAAATAATAATAAAATACAATAATAAAAAGATTAGAAGATGTCTTAAAATAAACAAGTGATCACACAAATCATACAATAATAAAATACTAAATAGCTACACAATTTGGTTCTCCAACTCTAACTGAAAAATACATGAACAACAAATACTACACAAATACAAATGAACCTGGGCAATGGTGCTGCTGGCAATGGACCTGTATAAAAATTAATGGTTCTATAATTATTATTACTTACTTGTATGAGGGTCGTCTCGAACTCGAACTGGCTTTAAATAAAAATAACTCCCCTTATTACGACTCTAACTAGAGTCACAAAAAAAATCCCTAAGTCCTGACTAGGACCCTACACAAACCCCAGGATCTCCCCAAAACACTCGAGAGACCAACGTCTCCTCGACTCTCCCTACTCCATCCGCCAACCTCGTATATATCCAACTCCTCAATGCCACCAGCACCATGACCCGAGTTCTGACCTTCACCACACTTCTCTCAATCTGACCTCCACCTATGTTATACTACTAAATCTAAAATAAAATTGATATACATTGTACAAAATGCTAATAATAAAATAACTATGAATATCTATCTTATCCCTATCTCCTGACACATGCATGCCACTGAAAGTTGGATCTCTAGTTATTTTGCTTCATAGTTTAAAACCACCACGACCGTATAGTTCAATTTCTATAATGGTAAACTTGGGCTCTGGAAGCGGCGGTAGGTGAGGGGGCGAGGAAGAGTATAATTCGTCTTATAAACAAAAGAGAGGGCGTCTTACAAACATTCGCTCATATTAGGTTACTCGACGCAAGAATGACTGCATTCATTGGTTTAGGTTAGTAGTGCATTGTCGTGTCTATGGTTATAAAAATTGTACTGTATTATGGCACGAAATTTGTCATTAAAAATTTTTACAAAAAACGTCGATAAATGGCAAGATCTGAGGAGAAAATGTGTTACTTCCACAAATATTTGTTTCATTTTTTTTTTTTATTCTTAAGACGCCGATCGTCGAAATATGGGCGAATATGGATTTCGAATGAACGTGATGAGTGTAGATGAGTGAATTACTATTACTGTATTCCGATATATGTGCCAGTTGAATTCAAACGGGTCCAATTTACAATTAGATTGGCATTCCCAAAGACAATCAATAAATCTCAAGGCTAAACCATGGTATTTGGCTTAGGTGTGGACACACTGTGTTTTTTACTCGGACAATTATTATACTTAGCATGTTCTGCGCAGGTAAACCATCCAGTTTGAAGGGTTGACTAAAGATGGGTCACTACAAATATCGTACACTCCATTGCACTAAGAATAAGTCATGTGAGTTTCCTTCAATCAAATATTTACTGTTTATAAAACGTAAGTAAAGTGTACATAGGTATATTAAATATAACTGTTCAAAAAATTACCTAATAACTTTCAAGTTGACCAAGGTTAAATTGTTGGTCATATATTCTTTTAAAATATAAAAATCAATCAACTACAATTATTTTAACTTATATCAACTTGTAATCTTGTTTTATCTCAACTAAAAATATATTAAATATATTTTGACATAATTCTCTTTCTTTAAATTCAAATGTATGTGTAAGGAATGACAAAGTAAAATTTATATCTTGTTTTATAATTTATCTAAACCATTGATATACAGATTGAAACCTCTCTAAAGCATGGCAAAAAAACCCTTTTTTTATTTCTTGATAAGAGGAACGTAATTTCTCTAGTGATTCTGAAACGTTTTCTAAAGTCTAAAAATAAATTAATCACAAATTACCATTGAACTATATCCAACTATGTAAAGTAGTGATGAAATAGTATTTTGTAGGATCGTCTGGTTAGATTTACTTTGAGTAAATCGGGCACAAAATTGACCCCCTCGTTCAATAATATCGTCTTAAAATTGTAAGACTCGATTATTTCGAGCTCAACAGTGTAAGAGAATGAGTGCAGTCTGTCACAAACCACAGAGAAAAAGGGAACAGATTTCGCTTTCTTATGGCCACAGCGAACGTTTCTGTGATGGTTTTATATACATATATTAAAACTATTGTACATCTTTTTACATTAATATTAATAATCTCGTCGTTCATCATCGTGGATTTGGAGGAATAAATCTCGCAAGGTTCTGGTCCTGTCATCGCATGGCAAACTGGAGAAATAACTACTAGCGACACGCATTCCATGCACTATTTAATGCAACCTCTGTTCTTTTCTTCTCTGTGCTCAAATGAATACAACCATTTTCTTTAGACTTCCTCCTAACGGTAGCTTCAAGACAAACTAACAAACAGGATTCACAAGTTGATTTTATCCAAACGGG
This sequence comes from Stictocephala bisonia, assembly GCA_035578905.1. Classification (NCBI taxonomy): domain Eukaryota; kingdom Metazoa; phylum Arthropoda; class Insecta; order Hemiptera; family Membracidae; genus Stictocephala; species Stictocephala bisonia. Next base: position 1,934,594 of record JAQJVL010000030.1, on the reverse strand, counting down.
GTTTTTTTTAACAGTAATCAGACATCCCTGTTACTTTACTAATAAACCCGTGTTTATGATTACTGAATCATATCAAACACGAGCCAATTGTATTGAAGCTATTTTCAACGTTCTTCAGAAATAGAAAAGTATAAAATAAAATGTGGTCATCACTTGTCTTTCGATTTTCGATATGCAATCCTGCATAACACGCTTTCCGACGCTCCACAACAATCACAATCGGCCATTGTTGTGTGTAGTTCATGTCTGCGGGTTCGTGGCTCGTTTTGGCACCTCGCGCAAGAACTGTAACACACAATACGGCTGTCGTTCGATCCACGGGGCATCTCGTGACATTCGCACACTCCATCTTCTGCACCCCACCCCCCCAGGGGGGTGACTTTATATGTAAGGGACTAAATTAGTTTATTTTATTGGCCATCTTCACAGTAGATATATAGGGTGGGAAAATATGTAAACCTTTTCACAACTTTTGTATGACTTCATTTGTAAAAGTGAAATCCTGTACATGATCGTGGTTACAAAGAACATACTTCTTGAAGCTATTAGCGACATTTCATATTTTCCACGATGAGTTCTCCACTATTTAACGGCTACAAGTAAATTATTCTGAAAAAAATGATGCTTTATGGAACACAATTAGTAAAAAAAAAATCAATTATCAAAGTATCTATGGACAAAAATAACGTTGTTTTAAAAGAGTTTCCATAGTTTTAATCCATTAACCTTACTGAAATACGTTACTGTCTTGAAAACAAATTTACATTGAATTCTAAATATAAAAATAATTGTTGAAGCAGATTTATTTACTTAATTTAAATTGCAATAGTCAAGCAGTCCTTCATGTACATTCCAATGTTTTAAGTATCAAACTAGTATTTTATGTGATGTTCCAATTTATGCTAGAAATAAATTATACTATAATTGATTTGTAATGTTTCACTTTACGTGTGTTACTCACGTTAAGATATTTAAGCAACTAACAAAAATCTAAGCGTTGCCATACACAGATATTTGTCCGTAGCTTAACGATTTATGTATATGATTTGATAGACCTAACTTATAGTTTGTTTACTAGTATTCTAAACTATTTAGCATAAGAATATATGATAATTTTTTCTTTAAACATAATAATATGAATATAATGTACATTAAATGTTTGAAGTAAACAACCCATATATAAAATTAGCATAAACATAAAAACTTAAGTTTTAACTGGCCAAAATTACTTAGGGAGCATTCGTAGATATGTTATATAAAATGAAAGTTGAACCTGCATTATAAATTCACAAAATTTTACTAACGCAAACTTTCGTTCTTCTTTTTCAAAAATATTTTCTCTTAAGCTGACAAATGAACCATTACGCTGAGTTTTAGATAGTACAAATTTTAAAGTAATGTTAAAATACCAAAAATAGACTCATTGTGTATGGGGACTATACAACCACCCTTGTTAAATATCCTAAGCCAATTTATAATAATACTATAATTCTAAAACATAAACACAATTTTCATTAAAATATATACGTTTAATTATTACACTTTTATTAACGCTGACGTATTATTTATTTATTATTATTTACTTATTTATTTCATATTATTATAATTATTAGTTATTATTTACCAGACGTATAAATCAATCGATTATCAAGGAAATAGTTGTTTATAGAATAATACTCGCTTCCATTAAAACTAAAGAAATTTTGTTATTTTATGACTAAATATTTATTGTAACTAGTTCGAAACGATATATCTTAACAGCTCCGTCATACGTTAAATGGACATATTATAACGGTTGAATACTAGGGCAAATGAACAAACGGAGATGACATCAGTTATATTCAATGGTATAACATGCCAAACTAACTCTTGGTTGGCTTGACATCGTTTTCAATTGTTTTCATATAAATTTATGGAGGGAAAAATGCTTGGTTTGCATTCAGCCTCAATCAGCCTATCTCGTGCTTCTACTTGCTTTAAAAGTTTTTTTGCTGAAACTAGTAACGTATTGCTGTAATCCCGTTGTTAAAGGACTTTGGGTGATATAAAAAATTAGTTCAGACTCATGTTACAATGTTCTTGTTGCTTTTTTTATGGACATTATTCGATGAGAATGAAAAAATATCAGTCATCTTCAGTGAGTCTAGCTAATAGAATCATAAACCAAAAGGTTCGTATTCAATAATAAAAATATTGGGCTGTTCCTCCTCTCGACAATTAGTTGGGTTGTTAGTCAATTACCATTTCGAAGAATAAATAAATATCATGTAATACTTAGACAATGATTACATGCATCACCAGGATACAAATTGAATAATTAGCATAAACGTCAACTAAACACCCACCTATTAGCCTGACATTTTTGTACCTAATTTTGACATTTTTTAAAAACTAAATTGAGGTTAGCAGTGAGAAATGAAATATTTTATTAGTCAGAGGTTCTACAAATGCCAAGCACATACAGTTCTTTCTTAGGAAATGATCGTCTATTTATTAACACTTTTTTGTTGAACTTATGTTAGTCACAAGTCGTTCCACCAGAACAGAACATTTATTCAAAATCACAAATTAATTGGACGTACACAAAACCTCTTTTGTGTTATCTTAAATCTGATGTTTGAGTGCTACATATATTAATGCAAAATTCCCGTTGCTTACTCGCTAGCTTTTAAAGCAATGAATTGGAATAGTATAAAATGATAATGAACTGTGTTACAATTTCAGTAAATAAATTTCAATTTAATAACTAAAACACAAAAATATTGGTAAATACCAATCAGCTAGTTACTATATGCTGAATAGCCATGTGTGTAGTTACCATTCAATAAAAATATAGTCAGTGTAATATAATAGACTATAGATAACTCGTATGTGCTATATTGCTTGATTGTTTATTTGGTAAAGGTCATAAAATATCCGAATTACCGCAGTCTTTAGTGAAAACCTGAATTTCTTTATTGCATTATACGATTTTTGCTTTTTATGAGTAAAGAGTTCTTATAAATTAAACATTTTTATTTAATTATTATTTGGGTATTAACACAAATCACCTTTTATCTGATCCAAGAGATTTTTCTAACGAAACCCATCTTAACTGTATCGAAAAACATGGTATAACACAACTTGGTATACACTCTAATTGGTCTTCAATGGCCGATTGAAGAATTAGGTCGGAATTTTTACTTCTAAAAATAACAAAAAAAAGCAACTGAAACAAAAAATGTGTTAATACTCAATATAAAAACACATTGTTCTTCAATTGATGCAAAATATCTTGGCTACGTAATTGTGGAAACGTTATGCTCTGAATATGACTAAATGTCTATTAGATATAATTCAGGAAGCGTTTTCTGAACCATACTTTTTTCGCTAGAATTAAATATTAATTAGTTGGCTTATTTATTTTATAAATAATTTATGTTATCTTTTATGATTTTACACTTACCGATTTAAAATCAAGAACACTTCTTTTATTTAATAAAACTTTCATTCAAACCTCAGAGTAAAGTGGTGAGATGCATTTATAAGTATTTTAGAGGTTTCCACAAACGTTCAGTAATACTTTACAAATAAGATTTTTTTGAAAATCTTGATAGTTAAAATGAACTAAAAATGTATAAATAGGAGACTAGCAAGGATTCATAAAAATAAACTAACAAAATTTACAGTTTTATATAACAAAATTTGTACAAAAGGAAACAATATTTACAAAACAGAGAGTAGAGGTAAAACAAATGCTAGGGGTACGGCCCCCCTGGGTGTTCATCCGGTACGCAGGCCTCGTGCCAAACGGGCTTGCTGACTTTCTTCCAAGCCGGCACTTGGATGTGCTTCACAGCCGGTACTTGTACTTGTTTCCAAACCTCTTTCCATATCAGTTCCTTCTTCGTCGCCCACTCTTGCTTCTTTTCAGTCTTCCAGATCTGAATATGTTTCTCTTTCCAAATCAGTTTCTTTTCCGTAACCCAAATTTGCTTTTTCTCTTCTTTCCAAATCTGTATCCATTCTTCTTTCCACACTAACTCTTTGTTTGTAACCCAAATCTCCTTCTTTTCTGTTTTCCACACTTTCTTCCATATTGGTTTCCAAATCATTTTCTTTACCCATTTTCCAGAAGATGATCTGTCCCAACCGTGTTCGTCAGGAATCCACTTCTTGATTATTACCGGTACCCAAATCTGTTTCCAAACAGGGACTTGGACCTCTTTCCAAGCAGGGACCTTTTTTTCTTTCCATATGGGCTTTTGAATTTTTTTCCATGCAGGAATCTTTTCTATTTTCCAACCCGGCACTTCTTTTTTTATCCATTCTGGAACTTGAATTGTTTTCCATGCAGGAACTTGAATTTCTTTCCAAATTGGTATTTGAGCTTCTTTCCAAACTGGAACTTTTTCTTTTTTCGACTCAGTTTTCCAAATCTTCTTTTCTTCTGTTTTCCATATTTTTACCCATTCATCTTTCCATACCAACTTTTTCTTTATTTTGCAGCCTCCATGTCCACCTCCCCCATATCCTCCACCACTTCCTCCATGTCCTCCTCCACCTCCTCCTCCATGCCCTCCTCCATATCCCCCACCTCCTCCTCCATGTCCACCTCTCCCATATCCTCCACCTCCTCCTCCATGTCCTCCTCCGCCACCACCTCCATGGCCTCCTCCGCCACCACCTCCATGGCCTCCTCCATATCCCCCTCCATGTCCTCCTCCACCATCTCCTCCATATCCTCCATGTCCAGAATCCCACCCTCCCCCACCACCCCCTCCATGTCCTCCACTGGTGTCTCCATAGCCTCCTTCTCCACTTCCTCCATGACCTTCGCTACTAGAATCCCAAGTACTTCCTCCATGACTTCCACTTCCGGAGTCCCATCCTCCTCCTCCACCACCTCCTCCATGTCCTCCTCCACTTATATCTCCGTACCCTCCTCCTCCTCCATGCCCTACTCCGCTGATATCTCCGTATCCTCCTCCTCCTCCACCATGACCTAGACTGCCAGAATCCCATCCTCCACCTCCTCCTCCAGCATATCCCCCTGATCCGCTCGCATCCCATCCACCAGTAGATCCTCCATGTCCTCCATCTCCTCCCCCACCTCCACTTGAATCCCATCCTCCTCCATTTATGCTGTTGGAATCCCATCCTCCTCCTCCTCCTGCACTCCAACCACCTCCCCCTTTTCCACTTGAGTCCCAGCTACTCGCTCCTCCTCCACTAGAATCCCATCCTCCTCCTCCTCCACCACCATATCCTCCTCCACTGGAGCCACCTCCTCCTACGTCCCACCCTCCTCCTACACCTCCACTTCCACCTCCTCCTCCATATCCTCTTCCACCTCCGGAATCCCAACCACCCCCGCCATCTCTGCGTTGAATCTGAGTATCAGCACTGAAACATAACAAAAACGTATATTACTCGTTTTAGAAAATAGAATAATCAATATTATTTTTAAGGCTCAGTAAATCAGTTCCTAGTTAGTCATTCATAGTTTACAAGATTGTACCGATATGTACTGCCTCTAGAAGGATAAAATTATGAAAGGTGAAGTAAATAGGACTACAAGAATAGTGGAGGATACAGATATAAAGGGTGGCTCTTGGACTCCCATACTAATTAGTGTCCTAACATCTTCATACTAATTAGTGTTAGGATAAAATTTAAAAATCCGAGGCCGATTTACGTCTCACCGTTCCAAGTAGAAATTCAACAGAAATTGGTCTTACAGTAACACATTCCTAACATAATGACAAAGCTGGGAGAAGTGACGTGACAACAATTTGGAAAAACCTATGAAGGATTTATGTATTATAAAGATATATTGTAAAATAACAGATAGTGTGTAAATACAGACTTTTAATTGGTGGTAAAATTGTTAAAATAGTAACGTTTTTGAAAAACCCCCAAATGAATTAAATCTCTATTCTATATTACATAACATTTTCTATTTCATACGAGAAACAAACTAGGACTAAAACTAAATTGGAATTAAATTCCAATATTAACGTTCTTTAGTTGTGAAATAAATTCAAATAGCAAATTTGCCATTTTTAATAAGTGTAAGATGAGTTAGAAATGTGTGAAACGTGTTCTGAGATTTTTTGAGGAAAATAAAAATTGGACCTTTCTTTGGTAGGGCTTTTGGCTCGTGGTGAAACTCAGATTACCTGAATATAATCGAGTTGTAGAGACGTACAACTTGGAAGATATTATTTGAAAATGGAAGTGATTGTGAAGGAAGTTGAGTTATACGTGAAAGGAGAAGTTGGTCAGAAGTGGGGATGGTTCGTTTTTGTTAAAAAAATTAAAGCTTGAAAACAAGACTCGAAGGTTATATTTTTATAATTTTCTCAGTTTTGTTTGTTTCACAATTTAGTTGTAGGTAAGTTTGAGTAGTGTGCTGTTCACTAACAAATATTACTAATACTCCAAAGAGGCATATTCTTTTATTGAAATGATAAATTTAGCTAATGAAGTATAGTGAAACTTTAAACAATGATAAAAGGATTCAGGAAAAGAATGAAGAGATAATAAGTAATAAGAATAAGGAAAAGTAATAAGAGGATAATAATAAAATTTGAATGTTATACGTATGGGGCTTTTAATTAGTCCAGCATACTTACTCTTTCTTCTGGAGAGATGCATCTGGGGTCTGTTCCGGCACTGGAACACAGACTGTCGATGTAGCCAGCAGCCATGCCTGCAACCAACAACACACATTCATAACGGGAACTACAAACACAATTTAAAAAGGACCCTGGAAATAACAACTGACAGACATATTTTATTTGTTAAGCTGTCCAATGTACACAAGTTTATTCTAAAAGAGGCATAGATTGAACTAGCAAAATCCCATGTTTACCAAAATTCCAGAAAGTTAATTGATCAGTTTTATTTACGGTACTATGAATTATTTATAGTATTACCTTAAAAAATATTTCTTTAATTTCAGAATATGACTGAGCCTTTTTGAAAACAGCAAACAATCTACAATAATAATAACAACATAAGATATTTTTTATTTATTGAAAACCATAATCTGCATAAGAAATTGTAATTACACGAATAGATAAGCTACAACAATATAAATATTTAAATATAGTTATAGATCAGTGTTTACTGAATTTTCGGTGGTTGCCGTCCTTTAAAATTTATTTCTTACAAATGAAGCAGCAATTAATTATTCTAAATAAAATATTTTATATTTTTACATTTTAAATAAAATTAAAGTACTCATAGATTGGTAGTTTATTTGAAATAAGTAAACCACATATTACGTATGCGGGCGTGGTGGCTCAGTGGCTAAGGCTTCAGACTGCGGAGGGCGTTGTCCGAGGTTCGAACACCCACTGAGCCAACGGTCGGTACATCACTCGTTGAATAAAGCTCACGCACAGGCTTGTAGGCCCATGTCAACTGGCGAGTGAAGTTTAAAAAAATTATGATTACGTTTACTTCAGATAGTGATTGTTTTAAAACATATAACATTACATTCCAGACATTCATAGTTATATTAGACTAGACAAATACTTAAACAGATATATTTGACATATTTACTCCTCTAGAGGTCGTTCAGACAAATTATTTATCTCAGTGGCAAATATGTTCTGATTCCTATTTAACTAACTCTATCTCTTTGGAAACCTCTTCTGGGATAAACGAATTTTGCCTCTCTCACGAAATTTGTTGCAGTCATACTGGTGTAATACTGTTTTATATGGTTTCGATGTTACGGGCAAGTAACTCAAAGTACTTACAACGATCTCAACATTTTGAAGTTGAGTTTAATTAGAGACAAATTTTAACACTATTGTAATATCCAGTGTTATCGAATATCTGAGATATTATGGCGCATAATTAGAAGATAACGTACAGTAAACAATTCTAACAGATTATTTTACATAGTTTCCATACTATCCCCCAGCCCCATCCCACAGAATTTAACATTATTCTATTTAATTCTTCTCCCCTCGAGCTTATTCCAGTTCAGTCACAGAGAAAAAGATACAGAGGTCGCTTTCTTATGGCCGCAGCCACTCGCGGTGGCAGTTATAAGTAGATTACAACTTATGTACATCTTTATACATATATAGTAATAATTACTAAGTTAATCCTCGATGGCTTTGGTGCAATAAAGGAGGGACTGACAAGGTGCTGGCTCTCTCATAGTATGGCAAAGTGGAGAAATAACAACTCGACAGACTAACTATACTCGTATTTAGCACATTACTGGAAGCAACGTCTGTTTGCTTCTTCTCTGTGGTTTAGTTCATACCCTAAGTCATATTCAGAAAAAGCTATTGAGAATTTGATTAAATTACATTGTTTTAAAATAAAATTACAATTTTTCATAATTACGAGTAATTACAAGTAATTTTATGCCACGCGCTCGTTGTTGACATCGTAATGGTCGTGAAATAATATTAACCCCCATATATACTTTGAGTTTGTTTTATTTCATAATATACTAATTATATAGTTATTCTTTTTAGAAATAATACATTTCATTTAATTATATAAATAACTTACTGCCTTACTTGCACAATTCATTTCAGTTTTTATTGCAATGTATACAACATATACATTGAAATAAAAGACATTCAAATACCTACAAACACTCAACTGGTCTCATTTGACATCACAAACCTCTATACAAACGTTCCAACAAATGAAATACCAAGAATATTAGAAATATATCTCAAAGACAGCAACAAATTAAACGATGAAGCAATAGTTGAAGTTATAACTCTTCTAAATATCGTTCTTAAACAAAATTACTTTGAATTCGAAAGGAAGTATTACTTTCAGAAAGAAGGTCTGAAAGTATGGGATCTCCATTATCATGTATATTAGCTGAGCTATTTCTAGATAACATAGAATTCACAAAAATTAAGTCAGATTTCAACAAACACAAACATAAGATTGTTTACTGGTATAGGTTTGTTGATGATGTAATTTGTTTATACGAAGGTAATCTCAATGAAATACACATATTTAACAATTTCTTGAACACACTCCATCCTAAACTTAAATTCACCTGTGAAAATGAAATTAATAACTCTATCAATTATCTAGACCTAACAATTACCAAAAATGATCAAAAACATTCCTTCAAAATTTACCGAAAACCAACACACACAGACACCACGATCCATGCAAACTCAAATCATCCTAAATCACACAAATATGTTGCATTCAAATCCATGATCCATAGACTAGTCAACACACCACTTAGTGAAGAAGATTATTTTGAAGAACTTAATACAATCAAATTCATAACTCAACAGAATGGATACAATTACAACATAGTTGAGAGATTATTAACCAAAATTAAGAAAAACAAACGAAATATTAAAAAAACACCAAATAAATATGTCCTCATGGAACATTCTCCACAAACGCAACGCTTAGCGGCACATAAATTTGCTAAGCAAGGCTATTCAGTAGCTTTTAAAACAAATAACAGCATCTTAAAATATCTGTCAATATCCACCTCAAAATAACAATATACCGAACACTGAGAAATCAGGGGTGTATAAAATGAAATGTGGTGAATGTAATGAATTCTATATAGGCCAAACAGGTAGGAGTTTTCGCAAAAGATACCAGGAACACATTCAATGTATCAAGAATGGAAAAACAGAATCAAATTATGCGGAACATATATTAAACACCTGCCACGACTACTGCAAAATTGAAAATATTGAAATTCTACATTTGGAACAAAAAGGAAGAAAATTAGACTGTTTGGAAGGCTACGAGATATACAAAAGTGTTAAAAGCGAACCACATCTTGTTCTTAACAAACAAATCAATTTCACAGCAAATCCAATATATGAAACTATGATAAAAAACCGAACACATGGTAACAGCTCAACTTAGCCCTTATGAGAGCAACCAACCAAACATATGATACGAACTGTCACTTTTATTTTTAAAGTAGTCTATACAAAATGTTTGAAGGTTAAGAATCTAATCCGAATTGTTTTCAATATTTATTTTTTTTTAATTTATACACCACAACGTTATACAGTGTACTAAATTAACTAAGTTTGTGTAGTTTTATATTTTTAGATGCTATGAAATGGGGTTATCCCCGAAATGTATACATTGCAATAAAAACTGAAATGAATTGTGCAAGTAAGGCAGTAGGGTAAACCCGGGAGAGACGCCGCACATTTTCAATTTATTAAATATACAGCCCATCTATGCACTTTTTGTACTAATATTTGTTTAAATACATAAACAAACTAGTTTATTATAATATAATATTTAAAAAAGATTTTTAAATACAAACCTTGAACACATATTTTAACATCTAAAAAACTATTGCAATGCGGCGTATATACCCTATACCCCGGTAGACATGCCGCACACCTACGGGTGATATGCCGCGTGCTGAAAATCATAATGTAGGGTGAAACTAAAAAGACAACATTGTTAATTAATGTATTTTTATTGCTTTTCAATAGTTTCTAGAGTTAATGTGTTCAAATTATACATACTTTTAATTTATGTTGAACAACATAGGCCTATGTTCAAATCATATATTAGTATTCAAAGTTGTTTAGCTTTCTTTTTGTTTTCCCTCCCACAATCTACACAAAAAATATCAAAAATGGTACAATCCTCGTGCAGCCAAAACTTGCACGATGCACAACATAGCCAGTCACACTTCTTTTTGGTCTCTTCATAAAGTTCATCGCATTCTTTGCATGTTTCCAGGGATGACTTTTTTAATATTTTAGCTTTGCTATCCAATGCACTGGGATTCTCGGGATCAGTATATAACTTTCTCTTTGTTGCTTGTTTAGCCTCTTTTTCTGTCTTTTGATTCATCCTCTTTTTCAGACATTCCCGGTTTTCCTTTGAAGTAAGCACCACTGCTCCCTTCTTTGTTCTCTTTGTTGTCTTTGCTGGATCATTAAGTCTTGGAATTGGTGAAATTTTGACCAGAAACTTTGAAGGTGTTCCTTCGGATTTGGATTCAATCTTGTCATGACAACTAATGGATTGGCTGTCTTGGCCACAACTAGTCTGTGTACGATTAGGTTGGATGTCTTTGCTACATCCAGGTTTTGGTCCATTGTTCAAAGAATTTGAAACATTTGGTCCGTTTTTTAATTGAGCTTGAGTAGACCTGTCTTCAGAACCAGGCACCATGTTATCTGAAATTGCAAATAGGTAGTCTGGAAGAATATTTTTGTTGAGAGGAAAGATGCCAGTAGCTCTAAAACCACTTGTGCCGTTTCCTACTGATGCTGCCTTTTCCCATGCTTCACATATCAAAGGGCCTACCTGATACCTTGTTAGTGAACGGCCAACATGTTGTTCAACCCAGGTATTGCTAGCAGTTTTAAAATAACTTTTCAATGGCCCGAAAAAAGCCTTGTCTAGTGGTTGTAAAGCATGTGTCGTGTGGGGCGGTAGGCAGAGCAAGGTTACTTCTTGAGCTTCAGCAAGTTCAAGGAGCGTGATAGAAGAAACGTGGGAGCAGTGTCCATCTAGAATCAAGATGTTTCTTCCCGGTGCCTTTCGGGGCAGGAACACTTCTTCAAACCATTTAATAAATGTCTCACTATTGATGTACGCTGATTTTTGGTTCATAAATACTTTAGATCCTGCAGGAAGCCCATCTTGGAATTCAGGTTTTAGATTTTTCCCCTTGTAGATTAACGCTGGAGGAAGAAACCTGCCTTCAGCTGAACAACAAGCCACTAAACTCACCGTCTCACCTTTTTCTCCTGTAGTAATTTTATTGACTACCTTTGCTCCCTTTTTAGCCACAACCTTTCCAACTTTATTAATGAGTTGGATCCCACTTTCATCTACGTTGAAAATACTCTGAGGCTTGTCTTGGAGTTCATACAGTTCGATTTCTCTCTGTAGGAGATTGTAAAAGGTGTCTGCCGCCTCCCTACTAAGTCCTCTTCCTCTGGCTATTGATAACCCTTCTGCTTTTCTTATTGATAGTTGTGGGTTTCGACGCATAAAACTCCAAAGCCAATCATATCCAGCAATCTTCATTTCATTGTTGAATTTATGTCTAATACCCAGGGAAACTGCAAATTCATATGCCATTTTCCTTACAGCTTTTTGATCAGGACAAAAACCAGCATCACCAAGTTTTTTTATGTGTTTCACAAGCCTTTCTTCATTTTCACGTCCAAGGCTACCTGAAATTCCACAACATGATTTAGTGTGGTTTATCGTAGGTCTACATGTGTTCAATGGAAATTTACACCTTGAGATAGGCTATGTAAAACTTGACATCTTATTAATTTAGCTAATAGTACCATCCAAAAATAGGCTAATATAAAAGTAAAAATGGCCTACCTGTAGGGCCATGGCCAGCAGCATTAGTGTTACCCGAATCCATCCTTCTTTTCAAGGTTCTAGCGGGTACCCCGTAGTATCTTTCCGCTTCTCGAAAAGATATTTATCCTGCTTGAATCCTTGTTATAGCTTCCTTCAATCTCTCTGGATCCCAAAGACCACGAGGTTTGGTCCCCGGTTTTCTCTTGTAGAAAGTTGGCATAGTACGAAGCCTGCAATGAATCATATTAAAATTGAATTAAAAAATAATTAAAATTAAATATTAAAATAATTCACAGTTTTTATTCATACGCTATACATTTGTTACCATAAAAGGGTTCAAGTATAGGAAAATATAAATAATAATATAATAATAATATAAATAATACTATAATAAATATAATAATAAAAATAATACCTATAACGTTTGTATTATGTTCCAAAGACCTAAAAGTTATCACAATATTCTTTTATGGAACATAAATGGGTATTTAAAAGCAATAAAATAATGTATTAAAAAGATTTTTAATAAGTTAAAACTGTTATATGAATGGTGCGGCAAATATCCCTTAAGGGAAAAATGCGGCATGTATACCAGATTTGACTGCGGCATCTATCCCATTTGTACGGGAGAGATGCCGCACCCTACAACGGTATGGTCTTGTCGACCAAGATGGTCGGAAAGAGACTGGTACACTCCTAACACAACAAACTGTTGCTGCAATGCCTTATACAGTAAGAAAAACTATGCAGTTAGGCATAGATTACTAATTTAACATCATGCTGAAAAACATTCGGTGAAGAAATCTGGGTCTTACCTGAATAATTCCTTTAAAACTGGCGTAAAACTTGAGCGATCGAAACAAAACCACTTGTACAGTAAAGCAGCGTCTACTGAGCAACTGCAGTGCTCATCTGCGCACACTCTAACGGCAGACACAAAAACTAGAGGGGGTGCGCAATCTATCCCGTATGCGGCGACTCTCCCGGATTTACCCTAAGTTATTTATATAATTAATTTTACACAATTCAGAGATACATATTGAAACACATTTTATTTATAGAAATAATACTACGAAATTGGATTTTACTATAGTATTTAAATACCACTCTACGTGTGTGGGTGGGCGGGAGGGTGTGTTTGGTGATTGGGTGGAATATCACAGGTTTTATGTAATGGTCAAGTGGATGGTGTATCAGAGGTGTTGAATGTTGAGTAGGTGGGCGACCAACCAAGAGTCTTATATGTAGAGTGTGTGGTTGGTCTTTTGTGTGTTGAGTGATGCACAACCACTGTACGTGTAGGGGTGGGCGAGTGGGTTGCTGCCATGTAACGTGTAGGGCTGGGCGGGTGGGTCACAACCACTGTCCGTGTAGGGCTGGGTGGACGGGTCACAACCACTGTCCGTGTCACCAATAGTGTATTATTGCCGGCATTAATACCCACTGTTCAGTGGCCTAACAGTAATTTACCTTCCACCTCAATGAAAATATGCTGTTTCAAAATGGTTAAAATTGATTTAGATTATCAGGAAAGAATATTTCATCACGTAGAAAATACGTTGTTCAAAATAACTTGTTTTTAAATAGTTATTTTTGACAACAATTTAAAAAAATATCATTCCTTAAATCTTTTCATTTCCGATTTGTACGCTGAACATGAATGTAATTAGTTCTGTGGTAAAATGATAATTTTTACTCTCAAAAACACTTTTACAAACCTAACCTAACATAACCTAAATAAGCATATCCTTCACAAACAGAACTTTGCATTAAATTCGGGTGTAGCCTCCGGGATGGCCTGCCAGCTGTCCCTTCGGCGAATAAACCAGCCCACCCATCCACGTACGGTGTCATTATTATTATTATCATTTCGTTTATTAGAACGATTCGATTCAATTCATTATTCAAAACGAATAATGAATTCTCTAAGAAACTAAAATGCCACCGAAACAAAATTGTACCATCGGCGTAGAAATTATATGCACCCAAGTTTGAGGGTTGTTTCCTAAGAAATTAAGAGGCCTATGAAAACCCCAGTCATACCATTGTTTTCCATGTTTTATTGTGCGTTACGACATATTAATTTCAAAATTTTATTACAAGTCCTTATAATCTTTATCTTAGTTGGAACAAAAACAGTACCAGAATTTTAACTGGTTTTCATTTCAAATCAAATTTACAGATGTACAGTGCAAACTAGTTAAAAATAATAACATTAAGATATAAGGATATAAGGATAAGATAATAACAAGGAAAACAATAGTATGATTGGAGGTTTCATAGGCCTCTTAGTTTTTTAGGAAACAACCTTCTTGTCTATTCAGGTGCAATAATTTCTGCGCCGACAGTAGGGAAATTGATGGGAAATCAATTGAACTAACGTGGCGGGAGAGTCCGGCGCATAGTGGCATTACTATCAACAATCTATCACACACTACGCTAGTCGACGGCCGAGAAAACCAATCCAAACAACAATTCACATATCTTACTTTCCCCTTCCCAGTCAATCAATTAGGTGATAGATAGAAAGTGACGTCCCGTGATTAGTGTCTCACCGCCATATTGGAAAGTCCCATTTTTGGCGCATAGCTCAGCCTTGACGAATGGGTTACCGATATTTTCACGGTGGACACGTGATGTCCACCGTGAAACCGGTCGGGAACCGGGCTGCTAGCATCCAAACAAGTGAAATACCGAATGATTTGGATGCTGTGTGGATAGAGAATCAAACCACTTGAGTTTGGGGATTATAAAATCTCAGTGAGATAGAACATGATAAAATGATAATGGATGATAGCGTAGTGGAATGAAAGTTATTTTCACTAAAATGAACTATCATTTTCTAGTGTCCACCCTTCATATGGTCATAAATGTGGACTGCACTCCCACCCTTCCTACGTATACAACTGTAGAAAGTTCTACCAGTCACCTCTCAACAACATGAATATCAAATCATCGGCCTTTCTTACTAAATTTATTAATTTATTTATTCTAAAGACACCAATTATCAAGATATGGGGAAGTGGATTTCGATTAAGTGTTTTTAGTGAAGTCGAACGAATTTTGTCATTGTTAATAACTAAGGCCGACTATTCCTTAGAAGGTGTCATTAATTAATAGCCCAATGACAAATGAACAGCCGGTGATTATCAGCTGATCCCTTACAATTATATTATGACTCTGATTGGAATCAAACTGAGGACCTTTAGCCCTACCAACCAACCGCTTGATGAAGGTTAGTCTTCAAGAGATGACCTAAAATACTATAGTTTAATTCAACACCACACACGTTCTTGTAAATTTGTATTGTCCCAACTTTGCTTATCTATAAATACAAGCTTGGTTGTTTATTTAAATAGATGTGCAATTTGTACCAATCATTTTTGTAATATTTAAATATAATAAGGCAGTTATTTATTTATTTTACGTACACTCGTCTATTATTAACGTTTGGTGTATCTTACATACTTTAGTCTTACTAAGTTTTTAAAAGGTTCGTGTTGTGTTTTCTCGTTTTTTTAAGTATAAGAAACGTAAAATTTGGAGTAACTGACACTAATAAACTATGTAATCGGACATAGTGTATGTAAACCAGGATATAGCGTGTGCTCCTTTAAAATTGAATCAATGTTTTATAATGTTTATAGGAAATAACATTTCCAGGCGATAACTAATGAACTTCATTTTCAATGTTGATTCAAACAGTGGTCTCATTCTTAAACAATTAAAGAGTTTACAGAATTTAAAAATTATATCTAAAAAATGGTAGGTAAAAAAGCATCTGTAGATTGGAAAACTGAAAAGGGTGCAGGCAGATGGCCGAAATGGGATTAGAAAATAGGTATATCGCTCAAAACAATAAATAAGAGGGGTTATTCCGGATTGAGAAGTCAGTTAACTCAAAGATAGATGGGGTGGTGGGGGGGAGTCATTTGCTAGTGTCACCTCAACGTCAATCCTAGCCTCTCACCGTTTCACAATGTCTGACGCATGACAAATGGGTTCCCGTGTAGTGGTGATAGTCCCCCGGGAGTCCAGTCTGTCATCTGAGGCTCTGGCTTGATAGATGAGTCACCAAATTGCCATGTAGTCTGGTTAATATTATAGTCGGGGTGAGAATCATGTGTTAGAGCTACGTCAAACATCAGTCTTGGCCTTTCGCTTCCTCACTGTGTCCGACTGGTGACAAATGGGTTCCCGTGTAGTGGTGATAGTCCCCAGGAGTCCAGTGTCATCTGAAGCCCGGCTTTGATTGATGATCCACTAAATTACCATGTAGTCTGTTCAATATTACCCAACTACTTAGGTCGGTGGGAAGGTCATTTGTTGTTAGTGCCACTTCAACATTGAGTTTTGGCCACTCACTCTTTCCCTGTATTCGACCCTTACAATTGCCCGTATCAACAATAAGTGGCTCAGTGGTTAGGCTTCGGACTTTGGAGGGCAATGACCAAGGTTCGAATCCCCACTGAGCCAATGGTCGGTACTACAATCGTTGAATAAAGTTCACGCACAGGCCTGTAGGCCCATGTGAACTGGCGAGTGAAGTTTTATTTTAAAAAAAGTATAAGGGATATTTTCTTTTTGGAGCACTCTGTGGATGTCATCAATATTAAATTATGGTAAAAATTGAATTTTACAAACGGAATATGATAGCAGTCACACGTGCAAGGAACGCGTGCATCGTCTCACTTATATAGTGGAGCGGTCTCGCGCCTAAAAGCTGCATGCGCCGTTTGCCGCACTGCTCTTCTCACTGTTGGCACTGTGTTTTACTACTTACCAGTTGTCTCCAACCACGTACAAAATGTTGGTTTCAACTGAAGATTTACTTGATGTTATTTATACCGGTTGTCCCACTAAAAGGTGTAAACGTTTGATTTTGTATAGGTTACCCATTATTCATCGATCGTTTCGAAATTTTGCATTAGAGGTTTTAAAAGTATGCTTTGAAAGTCTAAAATTTACGAGGGGTTGGATGGTGTCATAATGGAATGCGATTATTTAAAAAAAGAAAAGAAAAAAAGCAAAATATCGCGTTTTAGATCTTACATTGTCACAATATTGCTTTTACTGTTGTTATTATTATTATCAATGACTACATCTGTAGTCATTGTTATTATTAAAAGTCTACATTACTCAAACTGTAGCCCATCCACAGCGACACACTGATGACAGCGCGTAACAAGTAAAGTGTATGTTTCCAAAATGACATTCCGCGGTAACCGTTCCTCGTCAATTTTTTGTTTTAATTCCTCATCAGTGTTGAAGTATGGGATACACATGGTCCTTTAAGTACCCCATAAGAAAAGTCACAGACTGTCAAATCTGGGAACCGGAGTGGCCAATCCAACAAATCACTTCCACGACCAATCCAACACCCATGGGGGTTGTAACGTAGTAATTATTTGACAGGGCTAGTGTACTGAGGTGAAGCACCATCTTGTTGAAAGATGCTTCATTCATTTCTGGAACCATAAAACCAGGAGACATGTTGAATTAAAACTTGAGGATAACTAATTCCATTCGTTGTGCTGTCTGAAATGAGACAAGATAACACGCCGTTAACACTGTTAGCTGCTCAAACATTAGTGCCTTTTGATTTAAGTGTAGCCTGTTAAAAATGTATGTATAAGAGATGTTGTGCCTATTTACAACAACATTACGGTAAAAACTGGACTCGTCTGAGAAAACAATTCGAGTATGCCAATGAGAATCTAACTCATTAAATTCAATGATACGGGAACAAAATTCCACCCTTCCGTACGAATCATCCTCCAGTAAATTGTGTTCCAGGTGACATTTTTAAAAAGTTTAATTTTATTTCTTTTGATAATTCTCTAATAATAAAAAATGAGACTTTGGAACAAACGTTTCATGTTCAACCTTCCTTAGTGATAGAATAGAATATAACATGTCTTTATTTGCAAAAATAGTAATTTACAAAAAGGCGAAGTTACAAGTGATTTCGGTTTACGAGGAGAGCGGAGAATTGATGCGCATACAGTTCTTCTGTTTCCTCGTTTCTTCAACTTGTGTACCTTTTTTATAACTCTGCCAGTTTCTAACAATATATTTTCCAAATGGTTATCGCTGGGTTGCACGATGGTTTAAACCCCTGGGTAGGCAACTGTAGATTGTCTGCTTCTGTAACGTTATCTAGGACAATAGCCCATGCACAACGATTTACTTCTTGTTCAACAGAATAAGCCTTTTCGCGAACTTCAATTTTAGTAAAAACTTCACTAAAGTAACTTAGGGAAGAGTCGACTAGGAAAGAAAGACGGGGAGTGTGATGAGCAAACTCATATAAAAAAAGAAGCTTGATTTAATAATTCAGTTTTAGTACGATATTAAAATATCGTAATATCGTGCAAACGTACTTCAATAAGTCTTTTTCAGGTGGAACATTAAAAAAAAGGTTTCATGATCCAAGAAAGTAAAGTGAAAGAAATGCAAATAAAATTAACGTCAATATACGAGTACTGGAATCAGTTGCCATAAAAATCACCTTATTTTTTATAAAGAAATGCAAATAAAATTAACGTCAATATACGAGGACTGGAATCAGTTGCCATAAAAACGCCTTATTTTTTATAAAGAAATGCAAATAAAATTAACGTCAATATACGAGGACTGGAATCAGTTGCCATAAAAACGCCTTATTTTTTATAAAGAAATGCAAATAAAATTAACGTCAATATACGAGGACTGGAATCAGTTGCCATAAAAACGCCTTATTTTTTATAAAGAAATGCAAATAAAATTAACGTCAATATACGAGGACTGGAATCAGTTGCCATAAAAACGCCTTATTTTTTATAAAGAAATGCAAATAAAATTAACGTCAATATACGAGGACTGGAATCAGGTGCCATAAAAACGCCTTATTTTTTATAAAGAAATGCAAATAAAATTAACGTCAATATACGAGGACTGGAATAAGTTGCCATAAAAACGCCTTATTTTTTATAAAGAAATGCAAATAAAATTAACGTCAATATACGAGGACTGGAATCAGTTGCCATAAAAACGCCTTATTTTTTATAAAGAAATGCAAAACAAAAACAAGTTTGTAATTTAATTGTGCCACTGATAACTCACTTTATCTCTTAATTAATTTACGTATAGAGAGGTAGGAATTCCGTTGGAAGGAGAAGAAGAACCTGGTTGCACCCTATCTCGTAAAACAACCCCTGTTTACAACACATTACGTTATGTGAAAGCATCGCACATTTGCGTAAACGTAATTTCGTCGAGTTTGTCCACTTTAGTAGTCGGAGGTGTGAACTGTGATATTTTACACTCGTATAAAGTCATCAAGGCTCCTCCTCGCTTTTAACACTTCGTATTTTTACGGTTATGTGAACATTGTGAAGTAAATATTTGTCATTTTTTAGGAACTTGTTTACAATAACCATTAATATTCTTTTTCGTTATATTTTCTTCTTTTGTTTTGTTATAGATTAATTAAGAGATTTTTAATTACATATTGTATATTTTTTGGTAATTAAAATTGAAATTTTTAGGTATGAACATTGTAATTTTACATACACTTCAATAAAACCAAAGACAGGAGAGATTTTAATAAATACTATTGTGAACAATTAGTACTTAGAAAAATAAATTGATATTATGATTGAATTTACAATATTTTTATTCCTATTTGATCACATTCATCGACATTTTTTAAGTAACTTGTTTTTTTATTTACCTAAAGCTTTTATAATTTGCATACAAAATGACTGCAATTCAATATTGAAATTTAAAATTCGTGACACTTTCGTGCTTTTAGAAATGAAAAGTTCAGTCAGTAATACACTTTTATAGTACTTATATAATTATGTAACATTTATTTGGTAATCGACCTATTTATGTGAATTTACCTCAATTGTTCGTAGTCTCGCACAGTTCTCATATGAGTCGGCCGACGCCGATGGTAGCTTACAAATATTTTTATTCATTATACTTGTAGTTACTTCTACATAAAGAAATATAGTAATTAATTGATTTATTAATTTAATTAGTTTAACGACAGTTTGTGGATCAAAATAGAAAACTGTATTTTTATTAATATATTGGAGTTGTTTTGAGATCCCTATTCTCCTTTATCTAGCTCCTAATATATCAGCTAACAAAAATGTATTTTATTATACACATATTACTATTCAGAAAATAGATGTCGTGGCAGTTTTTTTTTTTATTTTTATTTTATGAGGAATATGAATGTTTATGTGAAGTAAGTTTTTATGAGTGTGTAGTCTGGTTACTAACTACGGTCAACTGTTCCTTCAAAAGAGCCATCTATTAATTGCCCAATAATAGCAACTAAGAGATCTACAGATTTAGGTGGAATCCTAACCACAAAGTATTGGTCTGAATCTGAGTTATCCTCCCTACACAACATCCGGACGCTGACTACCACCGAACACGGTCGCCCAGACTTCTTTAGTAGAGTCCACGTCAATGGCAACCATTGAGCGGACGACTGAGGAAATAGTTTGTAGCACGAAGTGACTTGTCGAATCAATCCGTGCCAAAACACCAACGATAGAATCAACAACAAGACTAACTAACACGAACTGTGAAGGAGACAGTCGTCCGTTTGAGTCACGACAAATTACCATATCAAAGGCCACTGATTATTTGACGTTCCATAAATGTATCACTCCGCCTGGTCCGTGACCTTTTCGGATTTTGTTCGTGGGGGATGTTTTCTAAGTTCTGAACATATATCACCCAGCCGCACCTTTATGACTACTACTCAAATCAGTGTAAATCTGATAAACACCGACTTTCTAGTGGAGGATTCATCGTTGGAGAAATTATTTCTAACGGTTTGGTGCTGTAATAAGAGTTTTTTTATCCATATAAATAATATAGTACACGTTCGAGTTTTTAATATGCACAAAATTTTCATTTAAGCTTTAACTTTTTTCAATCTAAGCAGTAACCTATAAAAGGCAAATACCACTGACTCACTCACTCATCGCTGTAACTATAAAAGTACTAAGCCTACGAGGCTGAAATTTTGTAGTCAAAGATATTTTGTTATAGATGTGCAAAAAGAAGAGATTTTGAAAAATTCTTAGTATATCAAAGATGGCAGCCTTTTTAATGCCATAATTTTTAAATACCAAAACAGCGTTTCTCTAATTGGACTGCAGCGGTCCAATTAGAGAAAAACAGCAAAAATAACAGCATTTTCTGTCTCTGATTTGAGACGATCTACAACTTTTGCCCTATGACTTTTTGCTCTACCTCACCTCCTTCATCCTTAGGTAGATCTAGAATTTCAATCTGTGCGTGTAGATCAAATTAGTTAATTTACGGCCTCTAAGAGTAGACTTACAGATGTTTATAGACTGTGAAACTTTGTTATCTAGGAGAACATACTGTATTGAATGGGAAAATATACAATTTAATGTGAACACATGTATAGCCAGGTCATAGGACATGACTAAACATGGCTAGAAATACGATATTTCACTGATTCACCGTACTTTGCGCCCTCTAAAAGTAGACTTACTGATTTTTCTAGACTATGACACTTTGTTATCTAGGAGAACAAACTATTTTCAATTGGAAAATTAACAATTTAGTTTTAAAACATGCATAGCCAGATCAAAGGACATGGCTAAACATGGCGAGAAACACAATATTTTATTGATTAGGAGTCAAATATAGTACCCTCTAAAAGTAGACTTGCAGATTTGTCTAGACTTTGAAACCATGTGTCTTTAAGTATCTATGTACAGGGTGTCCCGTAAGTAACCAGCCAAACTTCTGGAGGTCATTCCTTGGATTAAAACAAACAAAAAATGTCATATGTACAAATCGTCTATCTCGCTCCATTATCTGTCTGTATGTGTTTTTTACTAAAAGCTTAATATCTCTAAAGTTATTTAAGATAAAACCATGAAAATCTGTATGAATGTTGATCTTAATAGTTATGTACTATTTAAATTTTATTTGTTTACAGTAACCCTTTTCAAAATGGCGGCCATTTTAAATTTTTAAAGCCAAATATCTTAATAACCTTAAATTTCACTAAAAACCTGATGGTTACAAAAAGTTTAAGAATTTATTTCTAAAAATAATTGTATAAAAAGTTTTCAGATTGAACTGAGAAATTACAATTTTTATCAAATAAAAATACGCTTGATATTAATAAAATTGGAAACTTTAGTAAAGTGACATTTATTTACTAAAAACTGAATACAGTAGGAGTAGGTTAGAAGTGACGTTTATTACAACACAAAAACAACAGTAAAGAAAAACAAAAGAAAAAAATACTAGTGATCCTTCAACATGTGCTCAAAGTGTCATGTAGTAAAGTGACATTTATTTACTAAAAATTAGATTAGTGCTAAATAGATGTTTACAGCTGATTTAGAAATTGAAAATACATACAGCCAATGATTATCAGCTGACTGTAATATTGACAGTTCGTTGTTAGAAAACACCTATTTTTATTTGTTATTGATTTGAGTTCATTACTAAACAAAAACAGTGATGTTAAGGGGTTCTTGATATAGTTTTTGTGGTTTTTTGCATGTCTCCTGATTTAAACCCCCTGGACTTTTTTGTATGGGGTTACCTTAAATATTTGGTATACCAAACACCTGTTGGAAGTATTGAAATGTTAAGGGAAAAATAGTGGATGGCTGTAATAAGATTAGACAGAAACCGGGTGTATTTGAACGAATGAGAAGTTCTATGACAAATCGACAGGAACGATGCATAAACATGAATGGTGGACACTTTGAGCACATGTTGTAGGATCTCTAGTATTTTTTTCTTTTGTTTTTCTTTACTTTGTTTTTGTCTTGTAATAATACAATTATTTTTTGTAATATAATAATTACAAATTTATAATAATTATAATATAATAATTACAAATTTACAATAATTACAATTATTATAAATTGTAAAAAAAATAATACAATTATTTTTAGAAATAAATTCTTAAACGTTTTTGTAACTGACAGGTTTTTAGTAAAATTTAAGGTTATTAAGATATTTGGCTTTAAAAATTTAAAATGGCCACCATTTTGAAAAGAGTTACTGTAAACAAATAAAATTTAAATAGTACATGAACTATTAAGATCAATATTCATACAGATTTTCATGGTTTTATCTAAAATAACTTTAGAGATAATAAGTTTTTAGTAAAAAACATATACAGACAGATAGCCGGATAATGGAGCGAGATAGACGATTTGTACATATAAAATGTTTTGTTTGTTTTAACCCAAGGAATGACCTCCAGAAGTTTGGCTGGTTACTTACGGGACACCCTGTATATAAAAGCCATTTACCACTCAAATATTTGTTTTCTATAATATGCTATATGCTAGAATTTATTATATTATTTAAAATAAAATTAATTTGCCATTTATATTAATTTAAATTAATTTTATATATTTTTTTCTTATATATCAAAATATTGCACATCAGTTTTACTCTGTAGATTGGGTAGGCCGACACGTTATCACTACTGGTAATTTACAATGTTATATCACTATGTTATATACACTGTTATCTGCTTACAAAGTTTTCCGTTACAAAAGTGCACAAATTAATTGAAAAGGAACAAGAAACTTGCTAATTATAGAAATTTTCGACTGGATTCGTGAATGTTGAATTATTTTGTGATTTATTCCTGAACAAATTGTTACGGAATTTTCAAAACAAAAGAGCAATTTAAAACTTAACTGCATATCAAATAGGATAATTTAAATTCCGTGTACGAGTTACAAAAACACTTAACATGTCTTAGGTACACCAATAACCCTACACTATAACGAGTCTCGCTGCTCAGGCTTCTCTAAAAATATGAAACGAAACGTAAACGTTTTTAACGAAAATTATTAAAAATTAAATGTTGCAAGTAGTTTTTTTCCTAACAAATGTTACTTTTCCAAAACAAATGTGGCTACTAAACCTTTAACACTTTTATTTTTATACTTAACGCAATTTGGTTAAGTTCAAACAAGTTCTATTGTTTCATTGTAAACGTCCTTAATTTAAGATAAACACATAAAGCAATATTTATAGAATTTTTGTTTCATAAGGATTAAACTACTATTGATTTTTGTTATAATTATAAATTACGAATAGTAATTGAAATGCTCGCTATAATGATATGATCAATTTTGTAGTGAAAGGTCCGTTTGAGAACAAAATTCCCGTAACACTTAGCCTAAGGGTGGCACACCCCGTCAAGTAATCCAGTCACACACTATCGTAGACACACTAGACACTGTACACTAGAACTAACCCAGGCACAGGCGGAGAGCCGCTTCATCTCGCAGCAGGAGATGTACAGTTCATCCTGCACCCACGTCCCCCACAGTTATATACTGTAGAGGGAGTGGGGCCCCCAGGCTACGGGATGTCACCGGGCCTTGTCATGGTAGCAGCTTCCATGTGCCAGATCCGCGCCTCTCTCTCCACACTCTATTTTTCTCCTCTCCACACCTCATGGCGACTGGAACTGTGAGTATTCCTACTGTTAATCTATCACCATACAAATTAACGGTAGCAAAAGCATTTAACTAAGGCTCTTTTAGATTTCAGTAATATTCCAAGTTTTTTTTATTAGACAAACTATACCGATTTGATTCTAAAAACAAAAGTCAAAACTTGATTAAAAATTAGCAGATGGAACTGACTTAGTTGGCTACTACATATCGACAAACACTCTAGTTTGTAAAATTAAATTGTAACAACGCTTTGGCAACCGTCTAAGCATTGAAATCTTCTCTAATTCAAGCAAACAGTGCCATTTTAATTCTAACATTTTAACTGTCAAATTCTTCTTAAATTTAACATGTTAATCAAGCAGACAGTACAAGTTTCATTATTAAATATAAAACTGAGTTGCATTGCTATATATATAAAACAAACAAAATTCTAGTTAATAGAGTTAAATTGCGACACAGCACTTTTTGACATTTTAGGCATTGAATTTTACTTAAATTCAATACGAACATGTCAACACTTGTTTTGTTGGTGGTTTTACTTATTGTTTTAATTGCGGGTAACAAGGTATATACAGTTTTATAAATATTATTTATTGTTGTTAAGTCATACATATGAAGATAGAACTACTATCAATTATATTTTGTTATATTAACGTTGTGATTTTGGATAACGTTTTATATCAACAAAAATATTTTAAATTACTATATATAGCTTATGGAGGCGTATAGCTCTGTGTATGAATATTGCTTGTTTATAGTTTTACTAACCATGTTCCAAAACCAAGGCTAACGTATCAAGAAAAAAATATATATATCACTTTGTTGGTGCATTAAACAATTGCAGTAATTGTGTTCACACGAAAAACCTTCCACTCTGTATTGTTTTATATTTCACTCGACTCAATTTAAATCATCGATCAGCTGTTATTTTGTCTAAGTCATATCGATCCAGCTGTCGTGTTAATGTTTTTAGAAATGCTTTGATTTAACCCCGCTTTCCTCATCTCACCATGACCAATCATGAGGTCAGCTACACGCCTCCACCAATAACTAGTATTATAGGTAGTGGTACTGAGTAGTTTTAAGATCTTTGCTGTACGTATACACGAGGGAAAGGTCACTACCAATCATACATAAGTTAACGACTAACTGTGGTTTTAAAAAACTGTTAAGTTTAGTTACTAATGTTTATTTACAAAAACGTATTTACGGGGATTTTTACCAACTGTAATTACACTGTATTTTAAAGTGTATTAAAAAAGTGCAAAAAGGTTAAAAACTGTTATGATTTGATTAGAAAAAAAAAAATGGAAGCTAATAAAACTAGAAAACATGACACAAAGGTTACCTCTACAGAGTATAAACGATTAATAGAAGGGGGGGGGTTTCCGATAAGAAGTGAACAGTTATTGAAATTTTATCGTAAGCAGAATTGAGTAACGTAAACTACACAGTAAAAGGTTTAGTAAATAAAATTGGCAGTTTTTAATGTATTACCTAAAGAAATCAAGATTATGTTACTTGTCAAATGTTATAAGCAAAACATCTTTTTGAACTATCATAGTTGCACAGCCAAAAACGAGGTTATTTACGGAATCTCCTTAGAATTCTGCCACCAAGTATCACTAGATACTCTAAAAAATATCGTTGGACCACAAAAGATTTAGAAAAATTAAACTATAAACGTAAATACCATTTAATATTTTAATATTTAATTAAAACTTTAATAATTAATTGGAAAGTGAAAACACGGTAAAAACAGTATAGAATAATATCATAACAAAGCTGGCTCATTAAATTTTAAAATAAACCCTCGCCATTATTTTGGTTTTCAGCTCACTAAAAGTCATAATGATGCAGCAAAAATTTTATTCATCTCATTCTTACTAGAATAAATGTTCAAATCAATTTCCTGCTAATATGTTGAGAGAGAGTTTACTGTCTTGCAGCACTAAGCCCCTTATCATACATGAAGATATTCTAACTTACTTTAGATTAAAGAAATTTGCATTGAAAGAAATTTGCTGTAAAAATTAAGCCACCTTCGTATGTTACGATGAAGTTTTAGAAAAATAATTTATCTAGAACCACTTGAGACGTTCTGCGAACCACAGGTTGGTTGGTAATCCCTGTTCTAGGATATCTTGTAGAAGCATCTGACGTTATTGATCTATTCGGTCCTAGACATTCTAATGTACTTAAAGTAAACTTTAAAATCTTGTCCTTAATTATTAATATTTAAATATTATCTTGGTATATTTTTATATCGATTTCATATATCTATTTCAGATTCATAACGCTAGGCAAAGAAGAGCTTGGATTATGATGTCATTTAAATTTTTAGTGTTTTTTAGATTTTAACCCTACGTCAGAGCATTGTAATATTAATCCGATACAAATTGAAATACGTATTTGAACACAAAGCTTTTGAAAAGAAAATTGTTCTTTGGAATTACAGACTTAACAGACACGTTATTTTTCTTTGATACAAAATTAATATTATTCTTACACTAAAGACAAACATTCGCGTAAAATATACAAATGGTGACTACAACCAAGTGATCTGTTTTTACCTTTGTATTCGTTTGATGTATTTAAATGAAAACTTAATTAATTGCGTCTCTGTGTTACCGTGTATTTTGTATAAGTCTTTTCTTCGAACAATACCTAAAATAATCATAATTGCATCCCTAAAAACTGCTGAACGTGGCATTGCCGTATCTTCATAGTAAGAAACCGTTTGTTTCTGAACAAATATTCTTACACTGGTCAATGGATACGGTGAATGGCGTGTGTTATAGGCTACTAAGTGTATGTCCAGTGCAAACAGAAATTGCCTCAGCAGTTACAGAGTGTATTTATGGATTCAGTGAATGACTTGTGTGACTTACGAATAAGATCTGTTAAAGTAACAGATTCCTAAACTGCCAAACCACCGATAGAAAGTTAACCGATGTTTGTATACGGTCTAACAGAATATGTTTCTACTATCGGTGGACTAAATCGTACTATTTCAATTGTTCGGCTCGTGTTTATTATTATAATTTATAGTGAACACTGCATGATTATTCAAGGTCCAATCTAGTGGACCATAAGTTGATTTCTATTAATATCCAAATAGCTAGGGCAACTGAGAGACCTTCAGCTTTACTTGTAATCCGAACCACGTAATATTGGTCTGATTTTCAGCTAATTGACAAGCCTGATACTCAGTTCTATCCCCTGCAAAACAGAGCATTTTAACGGACCGAATCCTTCAAAAAGAAATCCATTTTTTGGCTTTCGTGAAGCGAAACGGCCCCCTTAAGCACCAACAGGAAGCTGCTGCGTTCTATATACAGTATATGTTAAAAAAGTGAGTTGTAGTGTTTGATATTTATCCAAACGATTTATTCAAACAAGAACATGTGAAGAAAAATGCTTCTATGGCCCGAGACAGCAAATCTGTTATTAGATATCTTACAAGCTGACTCACAGCAAAATAATGATAGCTACTTCTCTTCAATTTATTTACAGTAATGTTTTCGTTTCAATATGGTTGATATTGTTTATTTATTGAAAGACCCGACTTGACTTCAGAATGCTCTTACATAAAATGCTGGAACTATGAGGAGTTTGGGATTGCCAAAACCAATATCGTGATAATGTAAGCCAGCCGCAACCATAGCAACGCCTTGCGTTGTTGACACTTTTCATTTATCTAAATCCACCTGTTTTATAGTTTCACTAGTTTTTAGTAATTAGTTTTACTAGGATTACAAACTACAGTAGATTATTATCATCCAGCCAGTGCATACAGATATATCTGAAGAGAATCTTTGTTGCAATAGTTTATAAATATCAGAAAAAGAATTGGCCCTAAAACAGTCCCCTGAGCTATACCAGCAGTCACAAGAACATCTGTGCCCGTATTATGGGTGGACCCACTTTATATCATCCCACCCACCCACCCATACATCTACACTGGTATTGTGAATTCTAATATGAGTAAACATGTTATGATGTGGATTTTTTATTGTTTATATTGTCTTATACAGATATCCCCATATGGATTTCTGATGTGGGGACACTCTTGTCATGTACTGTACATGATGTCTTAATTTTACAAAAAAAATCTTATAAGAACCATAAGTAGAGTTGAAGATCTAAAACACTGTCGGCCATTTTTAAATCTTTAAATACTATAACAGTTTACAACCTATACATATATCACATGTTAGTATACGCTAAATCTAATATAAATGATTTCAATACTAGACAGGACATTCATAGGCTCAGTAAAACCTCAAACTGTTTTCAAATTACTACTACTAAATGTTTTAATAAAATGTCGCTTTCAAATCGAATTGTTCCTTAAATATTTCAATGACTAGCTTTTGAAAAGAATCCGTTTTATTCAGTTCAAGAGTTTTTAGAATTTTGCTATAGCCTACGTATTTTTTAACTTTGGAGAAATGCAATTTCTTAAGTATTGTAGCTGAATATAGTTTTAAACAATATATTAACTGCTGTTCTTACAATTTCACAATGTTTATTTCCTTGTAAAAAGGTATCAACGGTAATAAAGTACAGTTGTTTTTTAAATTATTTTGTTAATTGTTTTTTACATTTTATTTTTTTTACATTTTTTACATAAAGGCAGATTTACATTATTGTTTAAAGATTGTTCTAATCGTAATATGTAAATTTGTTCTATTGTATTATTGTTTGAACCAGTTGAAAATCTCCGTTCAAGTAGATTTTTGCCCCAATGTCTGTCGTATGTCAAATTCAGTACTCTTGGCAACACCGCGCGTCACAGCCAAACTGAAATGCCACCAAAATCGTTCATGTCAGCGGAGACATTCATTAAAATAAAGTATAGCGGAATTAGTTATAGCACAACTTCATAAACTAAAATTTCTCAGTTCAGTCCCAATCAGAGTCTAAATAAATTTTGAAAAATATCAGCTGATAACCACCAGCTACTTTTTTTCTCACTCATTCGAAATCCATACTAACTCTTATATTAATGACCGGCGTCTTAAAAACAATAAAGAAAATAAAACAAGAATAACAAAATGTAAAACAATTTTTAGTATTTGGTCATATTTTAGATACACAGGAATTTAACAGGAACTATTAACTTCCAATAACTAAACTCAAGAAGCACCAAGTTATAGAATCTACCGAAACCATATCAGTAGTCATTGGAGGTAGGTACCCATACTGTCACTTCCTGACAGAGGGACCCAGCGTGCTCTCACTGTCACACAATACAATTGTCTACACGCTTCTTTCAGTACTGTCCTGAAGAAATTACATAAATGTGACAATCCCATGAAACTCCAGAAAGTGGTGAGATTTCATTCAGTTTTTAGTCCTCCATTGGAGCAAGAATATTATTTTTAATATTGAGCCGTAATATAACAATAGCCACCAGTCATCACGTTAAAAAGAAATTATCGTTAGTTAACAAAAAACTGCATTCTTTAAAAAATTATTGACAACCCAGTTCATTGATTACTTTAGACACGTTTTTAGTTTAAAATTTAAACCTTAAAATTAAAAACAGGAATGTTGTATATGTACATTATTAACAATAAGCAATCAGACTTTATAAAGGTAGAAATGGCAAAGACTACATTGACGTATCCACACAATTTATATAATAACAATCAATTCGTATTTAAAAATAATCAGGTACTTTATAATAAATAACAATTTTCAATTTTCATAAGACTATTGCCCTATAAGGAATGGATTTTAACCTTGTCGTGTCGTTTGTTCGTGTTTCCTTAACCAATAAGTGTAACCATCAAATTTAGAATTCCTAACAAAGTAATCTCTTTTTATTAAGATAAAATTATTATTTAGATAGTTTTCTATACATGTGCTGTACAGAAATAAGTTTTAGTAAATTATTGAAAATGAGATCACAAATAAACGAATAAACTTCTTGCTTTAACCCTCCTGGAATATTAATATTTTAATAGTGATAAAAAAATAATAATTGTTAATAAAGTACAAAGGGAACACAACACGGGAAATATTTGTAATGTTTAAGTTTGTACTGCATGATGTTTGTAATGTATAAATTAGTACTGAATGATGTTTTTAATGTATAAATCAGTACTTCATGATGTTTGTAATGTATAAGTTAGTAATGCATTATGTTTGTAATGTATAAATCAGTACTGCATGATGTTTGTAACGTATAAGTTAGTAATGCATTACGTTTGTAATGTATAAGTTAGTACTGCGTGATGTTTGTAATGTATAAATCAGTACTGCATGATGTTTGTAACGTATAAGTTAGTAATGCATTATGTTTGTAATGTATAAGTTAGTACTGCATGATGTTTGTAATGAATACGTTAGTACTGTATGATGTTTGTAATGAATACGTTAGTACTGCATGATGTTTTTAAACTCTATAACTATGTGGTTGACTGCAAATTTGTAAGAGTTGGTGTAAGGTTATTGACAGTAATTAACATTTTTGCAATGTTTGGTAAAATAGTAAAAATCCTGCAGCAGTATTGTTAATTTATTTAAGCTCATCAAACGGAGCTCTTTACTAATATGCCCCCACCCTAGTCCAGCACTGACTACTGCACAACTCTTGATAAGGGCGGTTCTTACCCTTGAAATGACTGATAAATATAGAAAAAGATCGACGTCTAAATATTTCAGGAGCCTGCAACTTGTTCTCTATTTATTTGTGATTTTAATGTCTCTTTACATTCCATGATTTGGAGAAGACAGTAACCGAGTGGTCTAAAGCGTCAGTACTTTGAGTCTGGGTTAGATATAGTTTAGGTTCAAATACTGGTCTGAACAAGGAAGAATTGATCAGTAACGTTCACCTTGTACTGTGCTGGTTCATCCCATTACTCTGTCAAAATAAGTTCCCCGCACAGGTCAACAGTCTATGGGAATTGGGTACAGTAAGGTTAAAAAAGTAGATTAGCTTGTCCTTTTTAAAAGTAACAATATAACGTACCAGCTCAGTTCTAATTTAGAGTTCAAACTTGAATTATATTCTTCATACGTTGGTTTGAGCTAGAAACGCTTAGTGATTGGAAAGCTGTTAATTAGCAATTAATAATTAAAGGTTTTATATGCATTCTTGTTCAATTACGACCTACTTAACGTTATAGAATGATTTTCAAGTTTCCCTATAGTAGATGTTTAAATTACTGTTATCCTAAATTTTGTATAGTTACTTGTGGCTTCATTTTACGAATGCGTAAACACAAAACTGGTCTCTCTTAACAATTTCATGAACATTGACGTGTTGTCGGTTACGATCGAATTCTTTGAGTTATGTAAAATTAACCAAATTGTGTTATTTCAATTTCTTTGACGGTCATTAGGACAGGAAAAGAGTTTTCATTCTGTTATATAAAAACGCAATTTTTGCAACACCTCGTTTTGAAAAATTGCACCATTGCAATCACAGAATACTTTTTCGATGTAAATATGACAAGTGTACGTTAACTTGAAGAATATATGTTTTGAGTAAAGCTATTATGCATGAGTTGTCTGCTAGCAGTAATGATGTTTTGGTCCATGTAGAGCATACAACGCAAAATAAAAACCGTCAGCACTTAAAGTGTCACTCCCTTCACACAGTATTCTTATAAAAAATAGAAAATCATTTGTACAGTTGAATAAATACGATCCCTAATTAGATGTTACACTTACTACAGTGCATTGTAATCAGTGACTTCCCCACTGGAATATTTTTAATGTGCAGCTAAATAACAAACTTCCAACATAGAACGTCTCCTAATTTTCAATATGTAAAACCTTTCTTTTTTAATTCAGAATTTTCTTAAATGCTAACTGAGAAGCATCATTCTTTCTTATAGACTACACCACACATAATCTGAGTGTTTTAATCCTAAGGATTTTCAATTGGCAAAAGTATTAGCGCACAAAAGGAACATTGATAAAATCCTAAACATATTTAAAACATGTTTAGGCCTTTAATATATCAATAAACACATACTTAAAATATATATAATTTTATAGTCTATTGACAGATACATGGTAGGTATCTTAACAATTTGATTTGGCTTTTAATAAATACAATACAAGAAAGCGTCACAACACAAATGTATTATAATAAATGTACAAAATGTAGAGATATTATGGTGATCGATTGCGGTGAATCATATTTATCATCCTCAGACCAAAGGAACCCACAAAGCTGAGGTTCCTTTAACTTACAATGTGTACTATTGTACGTGTATGGGATGGTGGGTGGGCCAGTACCACTGTACGTGTATGGGAGGGTGGGTGGGCCAGTACTTCTGTACGTGTATGCGAGGGTGGGTGGGCCAGTATTACTGTACGTGTATGGGAGGGTGGGTAGGCCAATACAACTGTACGTGTTAGGGAGGGTGGGTGGGCCAGTACTACTGTAAGTTTATGGTAGGGTGGGTGGGCCAGTACCACTTTTCGTGTATGCGAGGGTGGGTGGGCCAGTACCACTTTACGTGTATGGGAGGGTGGGTTACGTGTCTCCTCAGAATACGAGTCCTTTGTGAGCGCCTCTCTGTTCTGAGGAGAGCAAACAAGGTTTATCAAAATCTATGACCATAATGCAGTATGTGTAATTTATACTTATATTGTAATATATTTGTGTTGCGTGACGTTCACTTGTGTAACACGTAATACGTTGAATTGATGATTTCAAAAAAAATCATAAATCACAATAACTCCGATGTTCTCGGTTATTTTGAACCAATATAGAGTTGCTAGGCTAAGAAAGAGTTAAAGTAGCACCAGTGAAACGATTGCAAAATAGTATCTGTGTGCCTTGGTTGCTACAATGACAGCGTAATATCCTAGGAAAGTTGAGAGTGCGCTATGGTGCGGATGGTTCCTTGCATACTCATTGTAACACCGCAAAAGGAACTTTCATCACTCATACAAATGTGGCTATTTTAGGCACATTACACAAGGCACACCTTTGCCCTTCCGGCAATTTGACTTGATTGGGTTGTATATAATAAGGTTATGAAAGCTCTATGGTCTGCTGACAGCTGATGGTAGGTGTTCCTGGATTCCGCCGTTCCAACTGAAGGAACTGCGAGATTGAAACAGGTTGAAATCAGTTATTATTCTACTAGATATACTACTACTCATGTTTTATTTATACATTATATAAACTCTTCCTACTGATACTTCTACTTTCTATTCTTCAAATATATCGGAAAGAAATACATTTTATTAGAAAATCTGGAAATACACTGTTTCGTTTTATTTAATTTATTTAATCACTTATTTACGTCTGTTGTACTTATATAATTTTAATTGTTCTTTTTCGTTTGAAAGAAACGAATTAACTATCTGAATTCATTTATTTAAGATTGTCACAAAGAAAAAAGAAACAGAGGTCGCTTTTTTACGATAACCTCAGTGACCATTAGTGTAAATCTTTATACATTTTCTGCAATGATTTTTATGCTTATCCTTCAAGATTTTGAGGGAATACGAGGATGTACTGACAACGGTGCTGGCCCTTCCATCCGCATGGTGAACTGGATGACTGACTACTGGACACACAAGTTTGTGTAGCTCGACACCCATTCAGCGCACTATTGGATGTTACCTTTGTTGCTTCCTTCTGTGTGACTGCATTTAGTACGAATTTACAACAGTTTTTAATTAAAAATACTTTTATTGACCCATATTCAAGTGTTCATGACAGTACTACTTTGTGTGGCAACAAGATAAAATTGCTTAAGGTCTTCCAACTATACACACTTATTTTAATATGACAGCTGTCAGAAGTCAGAAACATTCTATAATTAAGATACCAATGTGGCAATAGGTTTCAGCGTTTGCTTAGAAACTAAGTGTGCTTACATGCTGTTAGTAGGGGATGTGGTTAAGAGGTGATATATTAAGTCTATTTACTAGTTACAAATTACACTTTAAAACATATTATGTGTCATCAATATCATTTAGGAAACTTTTGAGTCCAAAAAAAAATACTAAATATGTTTTTAAAAATTCAAAAGAAGCGTTAAAAAATATTTATCAAGAATTATAAGAAAGTAAAATTAACGATCTTTGAGTTTCAATCTTGCGATCTTTGAGTTTCAATCTTGCGATCTTAAATCTTGAACAGGTAGATCTACACTGGATGGATACTAGCTTAAAATAAAATGTACACCAAACCGTTTGGAGCGTAGTTTTTAATATGAAATCTGTTTAGTTCAACTAATTTATCTTTAATTATATTTAAATTTTACTTTAATATATTAGGAGATATAGGGCATCGGCAAACTTACCTAAGAAGACAAGTCCGTCAACACCTTGCAATAATAAACAAATAAGAGACATGTCACAAGTTTGATGAGCGGTGTCATATTATCACCAGGTCTCATCACTCATCTAAGGATAGTGCTAGTGTTACTGTCAATTTGTGTTATATGATATAGGGCATCGGCAAACTTACCTAAGAAGACAAGTCCGTCAACACCTTGCAATAGTAAACAAATAAGAGACATGTCACAAGTTTGATGAGCGGTGTCATTTTTTTTTTTTTTTTTTTTTTTTTTTTTTTTTTTTTTTTTTTTTTTTTTTTTTTTTTTTTTTTTTTTTTTTTATAAAGGAGAGGCCGATCTCCTCTTTTTATCTTTTTATATTATCACCAGGTCTCATCACTCATCTAAGGATAGTGATAGTGTTACTGTCAATTTGTGTTATATGATATAGGGCATCGGCAAACTTACCTAAGAAGACAAGTCCGTCAACACCTTGCAATAGTAAACAAATAAGAGACATGTCACAAGTTTGATGAGCGGTGTCATATTATCACCAGGTCTCATCACTCATCTAAGGATAGTGATAGTGTTACTGTCAAGTTTGATGAGCGGTGTCATATTATCACCAGGTCTCATCACTCATCTAAGGATAGTACTAGTGTCACTGTCAATTTGTGTTATATGATAAAATGTCTCGACTGTTTACTTTTGCAGTTTTTTAGTGGACTTCTTAGGTAGGTAAGAAGTCCATTAAGACCCTTCAGTAAACAGGGTCTTCTTAGGTAAGTTTACTGATGCCCTGTCTCTCCTAATATACTAATTCCTGGTCTAGTGCCCTTTAACCTAGCCTAAAATTTTAATCTGAAAAGTCTTTATACTTATAAACAATACCTACTCTAATAAAGTACAATATATTCAAAATAAATTAAAAAAAAAAAAAAAAAAACTATCACATTGGATTTAAGTAATGTGAACAAGCATTTTTAACAAATAGTTCCTTCAGTCATTGTAACAGCCAAATTTCACACTCCAAACACAGTACAAAACTGAGGTTGCCCCGGACACTTTCCACTCAAGCACAATGCCACGGAGGCCTTTGAGGACCGGCATATCACGAATACTTTCAATTTCTATGGAGATGGAACTGATCGCTAACCTCTAGCAGAGAGAGGATGTCATTGCGTGCCGTTCCTGGAGAGCCGAGTGTTCACGCACAATGTCCTGTCAATTTCTCTGGACATTATTTATGAATTTGAAACAGACCGATTGATGTTGGTATTGCATCAAACAGCTACTACGTTTGCCAGTATTAAGTTCTAGCAGAAAATGTTGTAAATAATTCATATATAATTTAGGATGTCTAGATGAAGTGGCACTTGATCTTGGAAAGTAATGCTTTGGATGTTAGTAAAAAAAAAACTAAATACATAACTAAATACATCAAAGTGCAGCAATAACAACTATTGTTCTAGTATTGTGCTCCAGCGAACATCTAATTGGCACAATGCACCTTGTGAAATGGGTTCCAAGACTTTTTTTAGCACGATAATCAACGACAAAATAAGTTATGGAGTTGCTACTTAAATGCTATTAATTTTACAATTCAAACTGTGAACGTATTTAAATATACGAGAATAATATAATGTTGAAACAATAACTGTACTCTCATCTTAGTTATGTAATATTGATTATTGCATGTAATTACGTTAATTAGTTAGATTGTCTGGCCGATAGAAATAGCTAATAATATAATGTTGAAACAATAACTGTACTCTCATCTTAGTTATGTAATATTGATTATTGGATATAGTTACGTTAATTAGTTAGATTGTCTGGCCGATAGAAATAGCTAATAATATAATGTTGAAACAATTACTGTACTCTCATCTTAGTTATGTAATATTGATTATTGGATGTAGTTACGTTAATTAGTTAGATTGTCTGGCCGTTAGAAATAGCTAATAATATAATGTTGAAAAAATAACTGTACTCTCATCTTAGTTATGTAATATTGATTATTGGATGTAGTTACGTTAATTAGTTAGATTGTCTGGCCGATAGAAATAGCTAATAATTAGTGAATTTTTGTTCAAAGCAGTCAAATGACCTACAACAACTAATCAAGAACCCGATCCACGTGATTTAACTTCATTTGGTTGATATAGGCGTAAATTATAAATTCGTATTCAAGTCCACGCCAGTTGATTTTAACAATTCTAAGTTGGAAATAAGTTCTGGGTATATGATACAGAGAAGAAGGGGATAACAGAAACAACGGTCGCATGTAATAGTACGCTAAATAAAATGTTCTATAGAAAAATATTTATGGAAAGTAATAAAATAGCTAACCTAACCTAACCTGACATAACCTAACCTAACCTAACCTTAACTAACATGACCTAACATAAACTTGAGCAGAAATCGGCGTGCGTGTAGCAGTGAAAGCTGCGAGGTATGACATTTAGTTATCGCAACCAGATAATAGTAAGGCACTTATATATGTATACTAGTAGTATACATCGATGGGCATTTCGGGTGACTGACATTTGCGCCCCGTGGTCAGAAATATGTAGATTTCTCTAATTAATCAAAAAGGGTATTGACAGTTGCGCCCGTGCGCCTTTCCGAGGTGCAGCGGCCGATTCCGCCCCCCCCTTCCTGAGACGATCACCTCGCCGACTGATCGGTTGCGTTTCTACATCGGTATTACAGAGTCAAGGCATGAATTATTTCTAAATAATATACAATATTTTTTTAACATCTGCATCGTTATTAAAACTAACCCCATATGGCCATGATCGTAGAGAAGATCTCAACTATTTAGTTGATTTCCTTCAAGTGTTTTTATTATTCACCCAAATTCTCTTATTTTATTTTTTATTACCCGTTAAAGTTGTCATGAAATTAATAGTCAACCAAGACCATATACAATATATCGGCAGTGGAGGAAGAGTAGACCCTCTAGCACGGTATATCGCCATCTGCCCAGCGCTAATACGAGTATCTTCTTTGGTTAAGTTATCCTTAAAATCAATGGGTTTATCAGTTAATTCTTGCCTAATAATTTTCAACGGTCTCTCTGTTATATCAATTTTAGCCTTCCTTTTTACACTTTTCGAAATCTTCTCACGAACGATATTAGAACTTGGTCCATGGTTATGTCCCTTCCACACACTTAGCACTTCATTCTCCCTGTCATCAGTGTATATTCGAGCCTTCCACGTCTTGAACGTACACCGCCACGCAACTCCATTTTACGTTTCCCTCGTTCGTCTGAATTTAAACCACCCCAACACTTTCAAAGGTATTCCATTCTCACTTAGCATGAACTCCATATTAACTGGATTACTTTACAACTTAGAGTAACGAGTGAATATTTTTTACCTTAAAAGATAATGTCCCCTTCCCCACTTGTAACTGGTCAACTGTCATTGCTTCTGGAATTATTTGCCTACAATAATTTTCAAAGCACGTTAATAATAATGTAATAAGAGCGTTACAATTGTTTATAGAATTATACAGTAGTTATGTTTTAGTCACTGTAAAGGGAAATTGTGATTTTTCTGACCGCGGGGCGCAACTGTCGTATCCCCGGGGATTCTATCAGATAAGATATAAACCTTTCATTCATTCCAAATACTTGAACACCTGAGTTATTTTGGTAGTTATAGCAATGGATTTTTGCTCAATGGTAGTTTGAGTGGCAGCAGATAATTAAACTGGAGGGAAAGGGGGGAAAAGGAATTAAACCGAGGAGGGGGTCCCTCAATTAAACCGAGGAGGGGGTCCCTCAATTAAACCGAGGAGGGGGGTCCCTCAATTAAACCGAGGAGGGGGTCCATCAATTAAACCGAGGAGGGGGTCCCTCAATTAAACCGAGGAGGGGGTCCCTCAATTAAACCGAGGAGGGGGTCCCTCAATTAAACCGAGGGGGGTCCCTCAATTAAACTGAGGAGGGGGGTCCCTCAATTAAACCGAGGAGGGGGTCCCTCAATTAAACTGAGGAGGGGGTCCCTCAATTAAACCGAGGAGGGGGTCCCTCAATTAAACCGAGGAGGGGGTCCCTCAATTAAACCGAGGAGGGGGTCCCTCAATTAAACCGAGGAGGGGGGTCCCTCACTTAGTCTCTCCAAGTCCTCGTATATAAACGTATTATTGCTATAGATGTATAAAGATATACATTAGTTGTAATCTATTTATAACTAACTATCACTGAGGCTTTCCCTGAACCATAAATAAGCAATCTCTGTTTCTTTTTCTTCTGTGGTATATGACCATCATCTATGGAAACTTTATGCACTGTGAAACTTAGTTGCCCTCCCACCTGCTGGTCGGCCACATAGTCTGGTGTCTACCCTCTTTTAGTTCTTAATCATAAACCCTGTCATTTTTGTCCGAAAATAGCCATAAAACACTTCTGATCACAGATAATTAACTACGTAAAGATTGCTTATGCTATAGGGGAAACAATTGTGTTGTTCAAGTAGAACAGTACTCTAGCTGCAGATCCGTTCAGTGGCGGTGCCGTAGTGAACGGGGAGTACCTGGGAAAGACAAACATTTGTACCAGATTTGTATCTATGTGTAGAATGTACTGCGGACTGACACGGTTTGTCAACTGCGCTCAGTCCACAAATGCTCGACCCGCTGCCAAACGGACAGTCCACAAACTATAGAAAACAGCGTGACACTACTTAGCATGAAAACGAGTAATATGGTTAATTTTTGTGTGCTTCTGACGATACCAGTCAGATACAATTTGTCGTATTTCATCCAACGATTCCTTGATCCTTCATAACAACATACTGAAAATGTACTTTGATCGTAAGCTGAAAATTGTGATAGGAAAACTTAAAACTACTAAATTTTTGCCCTAACCAGTAAAATATGTTTTTAAACCTGATGTCAACTTGGGGTTTGCGTGAATATGCGAATTGGTTCATTTCCATGAAGACCTAATAACATGGGAGAGCCGGTGGCCGAGTGGTTCTAAAGCGTCAGAACTTTGAGCTTGGATTTACCCTTACTCTGTCTGATTAGTTCACCACACAGATTAGTAGTCTCTGGGGAATGGATAGAGTAAGGTTAAAGATAGGTTCGGCATCTCCTTAAAAAAAGTATAAAATTAAAACCATATCCAGAAAGAAAGTAAATGTCGACAGAACTGCATGCTCTCTGTTAGTGCCTAACAGTCAAGAGCTGTCCAGATCAGTAAACTCACGATGCAACGTGACAGAGGAGTAATGCACTTGTCAACAATTTACTCACTTTCATTCAAGTGTATGACCTGTCTGAATGATATCGTGGTCTGCTCTACACGGTTCCCGCGCATTAAATACCATTAGTGGACAGATGTTCCTCTTTTCTCCTTGATGTACAGTCTCGGAAGACACTTTCTCGTAAAAGCTTTACCAACCACTAAAATGGGCCCGGAAATTGGCTTTATGTTTCCGGAGAAACGCCTTAGAAATGAACCACAATTGTAAATGATCTATCTGCCCTGTAGAACAGTTTTTAAAAAAACACTCCTTTAAGAGATTGCGTCGTAAACACGTTCACTATAGTAAATAAACATCGAACGGTGTGTTTACGATTATTTATGGACTTATTAATAAGTCTAAACAACTCATCAGTTATATATATCAATTAGTTTTTTATATATATATAGGATGTAATAATATTAAAAACTTTTTAACTTTTTTAATATAAAATTAAAAATGTAATAATTTTTAACTTTATATTTTATATATATATATATATATAATCTTGGTCTTCTGGATCTGACCACGTCAAAGGGTTATGTACATAGGCCGGCGTTTCGGGCTGCATATTGAGTGCCATCTTCAAGGCTGGCGCGAGCTGAGTCCACAACTCAAGTGGACGCTAGGCAGGTGATTCTATTTTACTTCGACTATAGAGCGAGTGAGAAGGCTGCAGAATCTCCACCTGCATTATCCTACAGATAAAACTATTTTTTATTTATTTATTTGTTTTTTTACTACTTATCTAACTCATACAAACGTAGAAAATTAAAAAAAACATGTTTATAGATGACGATAGATTTCTCAGAAAATGATTTCTTCTTACAAACTAGTACTGGTACATTCAATTGTGAGGAAAAACATGCAATACAAAGAACAAAATCAATCAATCAATCAACAATGCAAAGAAAGTTTATAGAATAGTAAAAATTAAAATAAAATTGTTTTATGTGTAGGATAAGGTAGTAAGTAAGTAGCACCAGAAGACGAAAGGGTTTCGTACCAATCGACACGTTGTGTTACTTTTAAAAACACTTGAGGCGTTGAAATCTCCAACAAATTTACCGATATATTACGTTCACTTGTGCCTTTCACATAAAAATTAACAGTTA
This sequence comes from Stictocephala bisonia, assembly GCA_035578905.1. Lineage (NCBI taxonomy): Eukaryota > Metazoa > Arthropoda > Insecta > Hemiptera > Membracidae > Stictocephala > Stictocephala bisonia. The sequence continues at coordinate 1,893,156 of JAQJVL010000030.1, read as the reverse complement.
CTAAAGGAATACATTTTATTTGTATAACAGTAATTGGCATGTAATTTTAAGATTGTAAATCTCTTTTGATTTGATAATATAAATTAGGAACTTCGTTAAAAGCGGCTGGCCATTGTTATGGAGAAACGACCTTTCACTCTCACGGCGAGTCATTATGTTAAACTCTACTATTCGGATTTTGCTCCAACCTCACAATTAGGTGAACTATAGAGAATCTCGACAGTTAGAAACAAATTATTTAAAATAATTCAAATTACTGTAGCTTGTTATATTCGATTTAATGAAGCTCCCCACTTGACATGAGCACGGTTATCGGCGCTTGAGTGAAACTCTAACGTACGATGTTGCCAAGAGCACGATGCGTCTATAACAATATATAAACAATAAAAACAAAATGTATACAACAAAATAAACAATACGAAATGTTATGATCACATAGCGTTTACTTGCACATAAATTCGCATGTTCAAACAAGTAGATACCAATCCATAAAAACAACTGAATTGCGACAGCTACGCAATGTGTTGCTATGGTTACGGCTGACTAATATCGTCACGTCATTGGACATAACATTTTGAACCTCTTCGTAGTTTCAGCATTTGCTGTAGGAGCGCTCTGAAGTCAAGTCGGGAGGTTAAATTGGACTTTAATGTTCACCGCCTCTAAGGGTTAAACAATACTGCATATTTCTTATTAAGTATTTTAAGACTTCTGTTCTATTAAGTATTTTAGAGAATTTCAACTACATATTGCCTTGTTTGAAAATTATGCTAGATGTATCACACACTCTCTTTGTACACGCATAACTGTAGGTATTGATAAGCATCTTTTTGTTTATTTCTTTACTTTCTACGACAGTGGTAATTTTAAAATACTATTCAAGCATTGTTGAGGAACAACGGTCCTAACCCCTATGGCAAATTTAAGTGGACCTCCGGTAATTTGAACCCGTGACATTTTATACATGAAGCAGACGTGCTAACCACTAGGCTAGCAAGAGGCCTAAATTTGTTTATGCATAACAAATGTATACCTATAATAATTTTCTAATGTAAAGATTTACAACCGTACTTTTATGTTTGTGCAGTATCTATATTTATATAAAAGAATGTATGCCTAAGTGTGTTTGTCCATTATGAAGTACAAATCCACTCATCGGATCGCCATGAAACTTTGGGATGTTGTGGATTTCACTCACGGGAAGAGTCCTGACGTGGTTTCATTCACTTTCAACTCAAGGGCTCCACTCCAGTAACCTTTTAATGGTCAATGATTATGTAATAGAGTTACTTTGTTTGTTTGATACCATCAGCTGACAATAACAAATAAATGAACACTTTTGAAATAGACTAAGTGATGCTTACTGACATTTAACATTCCAATAAACTAAAACATTGCTGTTTTTATGTTAATTCCGAAGCAAGACACAGGCAAACAGCTAGTTTATTTATAATATAGGGCCTACAGTGTTCTCATATAATATGTCAACAACAATTGATTAACTTTTTATTGCTATAAACATTTAATTAATGCATATATATTGAAGTAAGTGGCTATTTTTAAATGAATAGCGTTTGCATTATAGATTTTTGCAATGGTGGTAAAATTTCACTTAGTAAGTGAAGTATTTGCACATGTCGAAGTACATTAGAACTCCCGATACTGCCAGGGACAATAAAGACGATTCTGTTCATTACCGTTAAGTCTAGCTCCTGCGTCTCGTTTCACCTTTGACCTATCGTGGAAGATGAAAGGCTACTTTGAGGATGATGTACGAGGTTTGCATTATTACCTCGCCCATAGTCGGCCCACCGACCTTTCTCTAAGTACAAGAGAACTGTTCAAGAAGTCTACACAAAGCTTGCTGGTTTGTGAGATTATGTCTAAATTAAAAAACCCTCTGCAACAAAAAATTGTGCCCCCTAAAAAATCCATCTGTATTTTTATCAATTTAATTAAATATTGATTATGGCCAGTTGGAACTTTCAGAACGTTCTAGGAAGTTAGTAGATGTTTTCGCAGTCTATGAAAAAAGTTTACAACGCTCACACGCGTTTCCGGGTCTTTTGTATTTCACAATAAAATTTGTGCGTTAGTGTATTTTTACCATGAAAATTAGCTTAGACTAAATATATCATGTATCTATCAAATACCGGGTATTCAAAAATTCTGGAACGCCCTTAATATGTTGTATTAATCAACGCAGAACAATGAAACTCTAGGATTACGTATTCACTGTAGTTACTGACTTTTTGGTCGTTTTAACTGTCCTTTTTCATTTTGGGGGGACGTCCTGTCGATTAAATCTTAAATGTAAGTATAGGTCAGGGTTTCGGCAATGTGGTCCTCTAACAATGACATTTAAAATGAGAAATAACTCAATCTATGCTTTCATTTAAGATTTTTTAGGCTTCATCCTCAGGACGTCCCCGCAAATAAAAATAAGGACAGTTAAGATGGCCAAAAAGTCATTAACCACAGTGAGGACTTAATCCTAGAGTTTCATTGTGTGCGTCTATTAGTATTATATAGTAAAATATTAAGGATGTGCCAGACGTTTTGAACTCGGTATATCCAAGTTCTATAAATTTGTTACAATAAATGACACAACACAAAAATAATGGAAGACAAACTCGAGTTTATATTATAAAGTTTTAGTTTTCAACAAACATGTATACTACAATTTTTTGCTATCAGAGCTGAAATTAAGAAATAAATGCGAATGGGAAACGGTAGTTATTATATAATTACCGATCAGATCTAATTAGAACAGCGGTAGAATTATCGGGAACTATGATCCATATGATGTTTGTCACAGCTCGTAACCGCATACCTCATTAATAGTATCATTCATTACACAGCTGTCATCAGTCTCGGGTGAGAGTTGAGCGAATTGGTCCATAGAGACAAGATTGAATCGTCACCCCTTCGACTACCTACCGTCTCGCCAATTCAATCCTCATCTTGTCGTCTTAGTGCATCCGGTCTTACATGCAACAGTATAGATGCTACTTTCTCTAAACAAGCAATGTTAGTTGTCATTGGAATGTGTTTACGTACCTTGTCGACGTATTTATGATAATTAATGCTCTTACACGTCATACATGTGAATTGTTATTTACATTTACAAACAACTTGTGAAGTGCTGTAACAAGCTACTTGGAGCCAAAGTGTTATGGACATTGTAGAGCTATGTTATATTATCAGTCCTCTTAAGAAAATCACAACGTCTGCTCAACGGTTGCCATCAGCGTGCACACTAGAGAGATAGCGAGTGTTCGCAGGTTGACAAGGGAAGAGAACTTAGTATGAGGTTCACCATTTAGCCTAAAAGCAGGCTAAAACTGTATGGTTCAGATTCCACGTAAAACTGTAGGACTCTTAGTTGCTCTAGGTCTAGATATTAGGTTACTCTAGCCTATTAATGTTCATTTAGTAACTAAGACTACACAGACTATCCACGCCGATCCTGTGCTCTAATAATCATCCATACTCGTCTTATAATACAAGCTGTACAGGCGTCTTATACTTATATCTAAAAATAAAAAAAAATTTATTTTAAAATTTGATACTATAATTTGCTTTTCTATTAGGGACTACATTCATACATAGTTATTGTTCATCGTGCTTATTATATCTCATTATTAATTTGTCGGTGAGAGTCTATGAGGATGTCTTGTAACACGAGACCTTGTAACAAGATCTCATTAACTGTGTGTAATGACAATAGGAAATATAAGTCGGTAATAACTCTCAAGCTAAATTAAGAGGAGACTCTACATGTTAAAAGGTGTGTAGAAATCTCTTAATATTCAAATTGTTTCAACTTGTATCCACCTCTGAGGTTAGATTTTATGAGTATTTAAAAACTGTTTATTTATTTTTGTATATACGTTAAAAAGACATTCTTAAATAAATAGACGTGTTCAGATTATCAGTGTTGGGTAAATACTTGTTTCAAAGTTAATTTGTTTATTACATTTCCTAGTAATATTTTTTTATTTGCACTCTGTATTAAATTATTTTTGTGAAAATTTACCACACATATTTTTTTTCCTTTAAATGTATTCCTAAGATTGGTACGGTTTCAGTCCCCTACTTGTCTTTGACATTGATTAACAATTAAAACCTCCCTGGAGTTTCTTGAAGCAGTAGGAGTTTCATTTTTGTATTTAAAAAAAGTTTTTATTTTATACTTTTTTCACGAATTTAGTTAATCATAAGATGTAAGGGAAAAACAGTTTAATCTTAGAACTTAGGCTTAAGCGGCCGGTGTCATAACTAGAATCTACAATTTCCGGTGACAACCGCGTCAAGGTACTATCTACAATATTTACAAGATGACCAGACGTTTCGCCCATACTGTGATGTGGCATCCTCAGTGGTTTCTTTGAGACTCAGAGAAACCACTGAGGATGCCACATCACAGTATGGGCGAAACGTCTGGTCATCTTGTAAATATTGTAGATAGTACCTTGACGCGGTTGTCACCGGAAATTGTAGATTCTAGTTAGGAAAAACAGTTTATCAAATCTAACTGTCATAGTAACAATAGATTTCTAGAGTAGTGTTTTCAGTGAACATGTAGTTTTATTAAAGCATTTAAGTCTAATACCAATTTAAATTCATGTCTCGTTCACAACATTGGATGGATTCATGAAGTCATTTGTATGGTACCCTTAGCTCATTGAAAAGTTTACAACATCATAGGCTAATGGAATTCTTCGATTCGTTGTACTATAAATAGATACACATATATATACTTCGATACTCCCGACAGTCCAGTTACTCTCACCCAAACTCAAACGAGTTGCTGAAAGGTTTTATCCAATCCTCGTGCCAGCTGAGGACAACCACGTGTGTGCTGTTTTATTCAGTGAGATAAAAGTACCTCATCTATCAGCATTTGTACATACGAATATCTGTAAGTCACGTTACTTCCTGTCGTGGAGGAAGGTAGGCCGAGAAAGGCTGCTCGTGGCCCCCATGATCTGTGGTCCATCAGTCTGCGATTAGCGAATACGGAAATAGCCGTGACTCACGACTCGCGACGTGGACGATCTGTATCAACCGTAATGCACTTTGATACAAACGGAAATTCAGCACTGAGAGGACCGGAAGTAACACCTGCATTACAACTAGGTGGACGAGAAAGTAAACGATGAGAGTATGAACGATAAAATCGAAATATTTGACAATAGGTTAAACAATCGATTGTATACGTAACTGGGTGATTTCTCATCAAATATTAAATGTCATGTCTCTTATTGTCAGCTGTGTTGGGATCCACGCTGGTGTTTTCCCGTCTAAATTAATGCAGATTAAACCAGCTGGAATGGCAGACCTCACTATTAAATTATATTATGTTAAATTATATTAAATTACATAAACTACATGATATATCTGTTTATAAGTAATAATATAACAAAATTGTGTAAATTAACAGAAGATTGTCAAATAAAGCCTGATGGTGTTTGAGCTAAACAATATTATTTGAAATTATAATAACAATTTACTAAAATTATCAAATATTCAAATAGTTGGATAATTTGGGAGTGAAACACTAATTTCAAAATATCAGAACAAACCGTATCAAAAACACAAAAACCTCAAGAGTTAAGAGTCTCACTCACTCGGAGATGTAAATAAGTTGCCATCGACATCGCGATCGCATCGGCCTTTCACCTCCATTGTACTCGAAGATCGATCGTGACGCTCGACACATCACTCGTCCAGGGCATTGTCGATTGGAAGCTCTCCTCTGGGCAAATACAACCAGGGTTATGTCAGCTTTCTTCAATTGTTCGTGTCATTCAGTCACTCAAATGAGCGTGACTTAAAAGGACTTTATATGAGAAATATTCTAATTTAATGTAATGCGTAAATAGTTAGACTATACGGTAAATACTGTATTACTGTTACATTTAATTCTTTTTTCATTGAAGTCGAAATAATTTTATAGATCAAATCGATGGTTATATATTTCACTAGGCGAAAGCCCTTGCTTCATTACCGGGTGGTTCTCTACGCTTGCTTAACCTTCCCTCCATGATAGCTAAACCATCACATCAATATAAAAGTACACAGTATTATCGTCTAGAAACCCCTATGAGTAAATTTTATGGGGATGCAAAGTAGTGCAATCATATCAGAGTTAGTAAAAATGACCTTAAATAGTTCACAATTAAAACACATTAGTCAAGCTTCTGTGTTATGTTTACGTTTTTGGTATCAGCTGTTTGAAATAAATTATTAAATTAATGCCAATGTTACTCTTATGGAAATTGTGAAACTTTGAGGTGCTGTTTTTACCCCTTAGGAAAGGAATTTTGAGAAATCTTTCCTTAGTGGGTCTCTGTTTTACAAAAAAATAAATTTCATCCAAATCTGTCCAGTGGTTCTGGAGATTGTGTGATGAGTAAGTACATCGCTTAATTATTTTATATATTAAGAGTATGGCATAAACAAATTTCATTTCTGTGATCTGAATTTGTGATTTGATGAGAAGGTTTATAATAGATAAATAAATATAAAATGTATAAAAACCCTCAACATGCGTGATTCTGTCTGTACATATCAAGTTGAACGAAAATCTTCAATGTAAGCCTAGGTCGAGTTTGGTATCAGGTAAAAGGTCTATTCAAGATGAATTAATTTTCGCAAACCGAACTTTGAAAGGTTGATGCTTTCCGGAATAGCGGTCATTTGAATTTCAAAGTAACTAATTTGTTCAATATAATTCTCCGAGATTTCACGGTTTCAAGTTAATTATTCTGATTAAAAATTACACTTTATTCAACACAATTATCAAAAAAAAATTAAATTATCGTATAATATACTATATGGAAAAATAACCGTTTTACAAGTGAAATTATACAAAAGTTGAGAAAGCGTTTCTATATTTTTTCACCTTATACAGTAATATTGGCAGGATGTTTCTATCGAGATTTATCCTAATAAGAACGAGATAGGTCAAATGTATGCAACATCAATACACCTTCTTTGAAGCGAAATATTGAAATAGTAGTTGCTAGTTAACTGCATGACCAACACTGTCGCTGAAAGATTGAGTTCTATAGCATAGGTTTGCATATCTTTACACTTTTATGGTACACTGCTCGCTGTGTATACTGTTTTTATACTGCATTCTGTTTGCAATTTATTAACATTTCTATCGTAGTATTGTATATTGTAGTTAGGCGTCGCACATATTAGGCATTTTAAGATATTAGTTACTTTCATATTAGTTACAGAAAACTATTAGTTGAACATATTTAATATTAAATATTACTAATATTTTTTTCCATATCAAATTGATTTACTATGATCAGCAACAGTAATATTTCTAGTCGTGATATACTTGTAATATTGGTGATTTCAGTCATTCAGCAATCAGTCAGATAGGCCAAGAGCGAATGTTTGTTTGTTTTTAGTCGTACAGCCGTGTCACCAATCAGATAGAACGTGTTTGGATATTAACTAGTATTTCTGTAAAAGTGAATTGCTGTTTGCATTCACACTAATATTAATACTGTATATCAGGAATAGCATGGGATAGTATTTATTGTGCCAAGATTGCGCTAAAAGACCAGTCAGCACCAGCGAATCATATCAGTAATACAAAAATTTAATATTAGTCTGGATCACATATTAGTTACTCTGAGTATTAGTTACTCTGAGTATTAGTTACTCTGAGTATTGGTTAATCTGATTATTAGTTACTCTGAGTATTAGTTACTCTTGTTATTAGTTACTCTGATTATTAGTTAATCTGAGTATTAGTTACTCTGATTATTAGTTACTCTGAGTATTAGTTACTCTTGTTATTAGTTACTCTGAGTATTAGTTACTCTGACTATTAGTTTATCTGAGTATTAGTTAATCTGAGTATTGGTTACTCTGAGTATTAGTTACTATGCTTATTATTTAATCTGAGTATTATTTACTCTGAGTATTAGTTAATCTGAGTATTGGTTACTCTGAGTATTAGTTAATCTGAGTATTGGTTACTCTGAGTATTAGTTAATCTGAGTATTGGTTACTCTGAGTATTAGTTACTATGCTTATTATTTAATCTGAGTATTATTTACTCTGAGTATTAGTTAATCTGAGTATTGGTTACTCTGAGTATTAGTTAATCTGAGTATTGGTTACTCTGAGTATTAGTTACTATGCTTATTATTTAATCTGAGTATTAGTTACTCTGAGTATTATTTTATCTGAGTATTAGTTACTCTGAGTATTAGTTACTTTTCAGCCTCTCATACGAACAAGCTAATACTAATATATTCAGCCATCCCTAATTGTAGTAGGCCGATATTTTCATAAAGTGTCTAGTGGTAAAAGGTTGTGAACCACTGATTGCTAACTAACGATAAACTGTTGTTTTCCGACCATTTACCGTGGACAAGGTGTGTGTTGTTAGTATCATACTTACCGACTACATATTTCCATAACGATGGAGTGGTATCGTTACTTCTCCCGACCTTCTCGCCATTCTCTCGTTATGGTTATGCTAATCGTAATCTAACATCTGATGTATATCTTTTTTCTTGTGAAACTGGCGACAGCTGTGAATACCAGATGTTTGCCTTTCTCCCAATCCCCAACATTATTCACGACGATTCAGTCGATAGGGTAAAGACAACGTAAGTACCGGACCAAGCTTGCACGTGCGATAAGATAGTTGAATTTATCATCCCTTTCATGATTTTAACAACTTAAGGCAATCGTCTGCGCTAGATGCGTAAACCACAGAGGTCTATTACAACGATTTTATCAAGGAAAGTTGGTAAGGACTTGTTCCTTCACTGATCACACTGCGTGTTAAAAGGAGCCAGTTAACTCCTAGCAAGTAATTTTAAAATTATGTTATAATTGTTTGATGGATCAAAGTTATTTATTTTTCCCCTTGTACACTCGTCAGGAAGTACTAAGCAGTTGGTCCCAAGCGTGAGATGGAATGTTTCAGTTCTAACTTCACCTTTGTATAGACATACTTTTGGGGTTAAGTGATAGAGAGGACTTTACAGTCCTAACTTCGCCCCTTTAGTAAAGGCATTTTTCATTTCATTTCATTTTTACTTTATTTGCCTTATTTTTCATGGATAATATGTTTATTATACCTCTAAACAAATACTAGCAAGAAGTGTTCAGTATGTTCATGACGTAAATCGAACCTCCACTTCCACAAATTTACAATCACTTAAACACCGTATACTTAAACCGAAGAGACTTGTGGACAAAAACCCTCTGAACTGACCTAAGCTTAAATATTTGAAGTCCCTGTTCATGTAGTGTAAGGCTACAGCTGTAATTTACTGCACTGGAATACATAGGTAAAGTGCAACTGCAATCTAGAATGTTCAGGAAACGTAAATTAGAATGTTCCCGACCACTATCCTGGAGGGTTTTAATTAGTTCAATGACTGACGCATCTGAAATTACGCTCTGACTACTCCATTACTACAGTAGCGAAGCTCAACCGTTTTACTTGCCAACCAAGCGATCCTAGCGGCGGTATAGCAAACACCTAGCGCGGAAAGCGGAAAGATGCTGTAGCTCTGCGATACGACCACTAGGATCGCTAGCGTTGAGCAGTTAGCATTTTTCTCAAGAGTAAGCTTCACTACTGTATTTTTATATTATACTTGATGAAACTGTAGGCTACCATTGCTTCAGTAGTGTATTTTTTACTGTCAGAACCTAAAACGAGTCTGAATATGAATGCAGTTGTATTTAACGTTCTGTAGGTGAGTGGATTATTGATATGATGATGAGATAGCATAATAGAGATAGGAAACCCTTAAGATATTTTGAAGACAAATGTTAAGTAGATTTATACACTGCCTTGAAGAGTTTGGTTATGTAACAACAGTAATAATCTCCGTTATCCTTTGTTTTATGTATTTAATTACTAGTAGCCTAATGCTTTTATAAAATATTACGTTTATTTTATAACATAATATGAACTATGTAAGAACAATTCTACTATGGTAGGTTTAGGCAGTGTAAATTATGTTATATTAAGTTATGTCTGTTTAAGGTTTTTAGGTAAGATTCTCCAATGTTATAGTAAGATATTGTTATTGAATGCTGTTAGATCAACTTATGTTACGATAGGACATGTTAGGGTGAATTAGGTTAAATTAAGATAAGATAAAAAAATATATGAGGTTAAGTTAAATATGTTATGTGAGGCTATGCTAAGTTAGATTATACTGGGGGAAGGGATCACATTATAAGATTACATTATCTCATTTTAGGTTGAACTGAAGTTAGGTTATGTTAGGCTACAGAGAAGGAGGGACTAGAGGTCACATCCACATCCTAATGTGTCCTAGAGGACACATCCTAATGGCACTAAATGTGTGTCGAGTAGTTATTTCTCAACTTTGCAATGTGAAGACAGGCCCAGCACCTTGTCAGCCCGTCCTTTATTAAACCCAAATCTCCGATAATTAACATAGTAACTATTATTACAAATGTACTTAAGTTGTACCCTACTTATAACTGCCACCGTTCTGTTCACTGCGGCCTCTGTATCTTATTCTCTGTGTTTAGACATAAGACAATGAAGCAATACTAAGGCTAGTGTACCTATAAGAAGAGGCATACGATTGATGTAGTTACTAATCGAGATTGATTAAACCTTAGGAAAGGTCACTTAGAGGCCAAAGAAATCAGCGCTTTGTTGTGGAAACCAAACCATGCTTTATAAACCTGACAAATTACATCATATTCTTGTTATATCTTTCTCTATTGGCTTTAGGTCAATTAGTCAATTAATTATATTGATCATTTTTATGTAGAGGACGATCGTTGAGTGAGAATATTGAGCTATCAATTAATTACAGTCCAATTAGTGAGTAATTGCGTGTATATAATTCATAAAGAATATCCGGCCGTAATTTGTTATAAAGTTTAAACTATTTGTATCTTGAGTAAATAAATATATTTTTTTCGATATCAAAACCAGCGAAAAACATTTTACTTGCCACTTTTCACTATTTATAGTAAATATATATTAGTTATACTAGTTTTATACATATATATGAACCAAGCTGAGATCATTTTAATAGGCCTGACCTGATAGCTTGGTAGAAAATATCGTTCAAACTCGATAGGTTATATATACAGGGTGTTGAAAAAGTATGGAACCACCTTTATTTCTCTTAAATAGGTTCAGATAAACAATTGAGATTTAGTATACCTCTGTAGAACGGTTTTTCTATCTTTTGATGCAGTTTGTATTTTTTTTCAACCACTGTTTACGTGGAGGATTTCGTAAAAAGTTTAAATGAAAGGCTGTAATGAGTTGCCCATAATTTTAAAGCCTATATTTTTCTGGATAAGACGCCACAATTTTCAAGTCAAAAGGACCACTGCTATTTAACGTTTTTAAGTAAATTATTGCAATCAAAAATTATACTTTATAGAACACAATTATAAAAAAATTTTAATTTCAAATTATCTATAGAAAAAATAACGTTATTTTGAAAACGTTTCCATAATTTTTTTTTCCACTGTGTATTTTGTATTTTGTATAACATTCTCATGTATTTTGTATTTTGTAAATAATATAAATAATTAACACTAATAAGAAACAAACATTTACAACCCCAAGGAATTGATCTACGTTATCTAGTTACATTTATTTTATAAGAAAGTGAAATTATTTTTATGTAAATAAATAAAAAACAAAGCATATTACTGTTCATTGTGTAGTGCGGTGCCATCTACAGTTCGTGTGATTCCTATATAGTCATTGAAAGTCTTCCCATGAAACACATCTTCTCTGCGCAACTTTCTTAAAGCAAGGCTACGTTATTTGCGTTAAGACGGTCGTTCCTTCGTTTCGTGCAACACAATCAGTACAAACTGCACTTCCGGTGGATAAGGTCACTGGCGTGAGAGAGTGTGGAACATCCCTCAGTTGTGCAACAGCTTTCTCCAGCTGGAGGCTCCAGCATCGTTGACCTCGACCTTCCACCCCTCCTCTTCCATAATGTAGGTATTACTTAAAATAGGATTCCATCAGAGGAAGACAGGAAGGAAGGAAAGCAAAAACGCTCTGTGTTTGAGAATACATATGCGAAATGTAGTTAACAATGGGGCCTAATAGAAGTCGGTCTTGGACTAAAATGTTTTTATTATTATAATGCTATTATTTAAAATTATATTAGTTTGTAAACTAACAAATGACTGATTTTCTTTCGAAAATTGTTATCTTTTTAAAATGTATTTACAATCTGCAACTAGTGGAAATATTTTTATTGATATGCTTTGTCACTTTTTAATGGATGTCTGAAATATTTTAATTCAGTTTTTTGCCTTAAAATGGTCTCCATAACTAATAAGAATATGTGTCTATATTTACATAGACTTAATAAGAATTTAATCACCCAAAAAGCAAAAACCCAGTTGCAATGATAATTTAAATAGTTAAATGTGACTTAGTTAGGTTATCATCTTTATTTGTGATACTATGTTTTGGACGGTAGTACACAAATAAGCTGTGTACATTGTCTTGTGGATAGATAAACTACTTGCTCGTGATAACAATATCACACACCTCCAATAAAAAGGACGGTTCCTGGAGGAAGTATAAAATCATAAATATGAATAAAATTCTTTTTTTACACATACTGCCTTTCTATATATATATATATATATATATATATATATATATATATATATATATATATATATATATATATATATATATCCTTTCTAGAGATCTAGGACTAAAGATGTATAGTAAATAATTTTGGCAGAACGTATAAATTGATTTATTTCAAAAGTTTATGAAAAGCAAAAAGTTAAAAACATTTCCAATCACCATTACATTTGATCAATAAAATCATATGCGCGTATAACTCAAATTGTTTGTGCAGTGAACTTTAAATTTCTTTCCAATTACTCGTAACAAGGATGTTTCATTTCTGTGGTTATTTTAAAACAAAGGTTTAGCTTACCTTTGTTTTAAGCTTTTTCATTAAAGTTATGAAACAATTAATTTTATATGCACTAAATATCGCTGTAGTGACCTGAATATTTACTATGCTTAAACTAAAGCCATCAACTAAACAAAATAAAAAAATTGATTTTTTAGCAACATCCTAATGAATAAAATGTGATAAACTTTAAATTACCAATCTGTACTTTTATTCCATTATACAATTCCTGTAACAAATAGTCTTCAGTTTAGTTCAAAATTATGACTACTTGAGTTATAACATAAACTATACAATAACCACAAGTTATAGAAAAATAAAGCTAACACCAATAATTTCCTTATATATTTCTGCAATATGCTATGTAACATTTGTATTCTTTTTTTTCTTTTTTATTTTATTTTTTTTTTTTTTTTTTATTTTCATCACCATAGTTGGATGAAAAGTACCCTTTTTTACTCCTTAAGATAGTTTTTATTTTTTGAAAATATTCTGAAGTACAAACTACAAATTAAACAAGAGCTACACATTAGTATCGTGTAGTTGACAATTCACGTTGACGTATACTAATAGAATCAACAAAATATCGATTCAGTTTGTGTAACCTCTGGGCGCCGAGACGCCGCTTACATACAGACCTGTACCTAAATTGCATACTCTTGCGCCGTGCTTTCGCAGAAAACCATTTTAAAATGCCTACTGATCATTTTTAACACGAAGCTAGTCGTATTTCAATGTTCTCACTTCTGTAAATTTTGCAGAGAAATGAGAAATAGTTTAGTTAAATCTAAATTATAATTCATTAATGTATTTTAAATATTAAAATTTTAAATAAACACTTTTAATTTTGAAACCTTAATATATCAATTTTTTTAATGACGATGGAATCCGTTTATTTACAAAATTGATCTGGCTGATGTACAGTATATGGTAGAAATATGGAAATTTTGTTCTGGGTTATATGTTTATAATTTGATTTTTAGTGCTATCACTAAATGCTTTTTAAATGTTCACTTTTATAATCAATTAAAATATACTGTAGTAGTTATTTTGAAATAAATAAAGCTAGTTTGAATAAAATTAATTAGTTTAAGCACAGAGAAAAAGATACAGAGATAGCTATCTTACAGCTACAGCAAACACCTCGGTGGCAGTTATAAGTAGATTACAGCTGATGTCCATCTTTATGCATTTGTAGTAATAATTACTTCGTCAATCCTCAAGAATTTTGGAGTAATAAAGGAGGGACTGATAAGCTGCTGGCAAAGTGGAGAAATAACTACGTACTCGATACTCTAACTCGACACACATTTAGCGCACTATTGGATACGACCTCTATTTCTTTCTTCTCTGTGGTTTAGGAATATTCTTATTATTTGAATTAAAACAAAATGGTTGTATTTCTCGAATGCTCAGTGGTGTTTTTATAGCCTTTTTTTTATAAATTGTAGATTTGGGTCTTAGATGCTTTGAGAAGGACGTTTGTTGAAAGAAGTGAGCGAAACAAGATGAAGCTCATCATCACCTGGACTGACTAGCGATTTGAGAAGTTTTGATATTACTGTATATCTTGGATCTTTTTAGATAGTCGGTCAAGGGAGGTAGAGGAGAGCATTAAATAATAAACCCGTTACTTTTTTGCGCTCTGCTAATAGAGGGTGCATAGTAAACAAGGGTGAAGAACTTTTATTAAGGGGACTGGGATGTCAACATTGGTCAAAAAAATCAAAATTTATTTTTTCATGTTTTTTTAATGTGTTAGCTTTAATCTTTAATTTGAGGCCATATTAAGGTTAATCAGAGCAGTAGAACTAATGTTATTGTGATTTTAACAATTGGATGCACGATAAATTTTGCGCTCAATTTAACTATTTTCCGACGTTCTCAAGGCACCTATGACATTAGGTATAAGCATTATTTGGGTGATGGCGATAGTGCAGCACTTGCAAGGGTAGAATCTGATAAACCTTATGGCCCAGACTTCTCAATTGAGAAGCTTGAATGTGTGGGCCATGTCCAAAAAAGAATGGGAGCCAGATTGAAAAACCTAAAACTCAAATCGGGCAAGTCCACACTTTCAGACGGAAAAACAATGGGTGGCCGAGGGCGTCTAACAGGGGCTGTTATCAATGAAATACAATTATACTATGGCTTGGCCATCAGGAGAAATGTTAATAACCTGGACAACATGAAAAAAGCTGTTTGGGCGGAATTCTTTCACCTTGCATCAACTAACGAAAATCCACACCATGGTCTGTGCCCCGAGCCCCCCGAAACTTGGTGCAAATACAAAAAAGCACTAGCCAATAACGAGCAGTACGATCACAATCAACATACTCACTTGCCCCAAGCTGTGATGGATGAGATAAAGCCCATTTTTAGGGATCTGTCCAATGAACGACTTTTGAAGAAGTGCCTTCACGGTGGAACTCAGAATGCGTGTGAATCCCTCAATAGCATAATATGGTCCCGTATTCCAAAATCAAACTTTGTTCAGAAAAAGACACTTGAGTTCGGAGTCTATGAGGGAATAGCCACTTTCAATGAAGGAAATATTACAAGGTGCAGAGTTCTGACAGGTTTAGGTATTCGGCCTGGTATTAATTGTATTAAATCAATGAAGAAGATGGATGAAAATAGGATTTGAGAAGCTGAAAAAGACTTGGAAGAAATCCAGAAAAAGTGTCGCCAGCAACAATTATTGGCAAAGAGGAAGCTGGAGGACAAATATGAAGAGGATGACCCAAATAACCCGTCAAATGGTGCTGGAATGTTCTAAGGTAACTTATTTCATGTAAATAAAGTCAGTCCGAGCAAAAACCGTTGTTTTCCGAAAAGTGTGTTTTTTCTTACTTATGTTCCTTTTTCTCAGGAACCGTTACAGATATTTTCCTATATTTAGTTTCATTTTGTACCTTACATCAAACTACACATTTTGAATTGACAGTTTTGTAAAATCTTTCTCTAGACGAGTTTTACATGTCATTTAATATGGAAAAAACATCATAAAAAACTATATTTTATAAAATGTACATAATATTTTTAACTGTAATTTTTTTTTAATTTCCTCAATTTAAAATATACATTAGGACATGCCCTTTAAGACAAAAAAAAACTGATTGGAAATATATAATATAGTTTTTGAGAAAAAGGTACATGAAGTTGCTAAATTTAACATGCGGAAGATAGGGACATCCTGGTCCCCTTAAATCAATAATTTACTAGAGATAATAACATAAAAATATTCATCCGAAGATACGTCTTAATATAAGAGCGTTGTTGCCAGTTTCACAAAAGTTCAACTTGACAACATTGTACTAATGACAAGTGATAATTTGGTGTTCAGAGTAATGAACATTACGAAAATATTGTTCCACGTCTGTGTACCACTTTTCGTGTAAGGGTGGGTGGTTGGGTTAGTACGACTGGACTGTTGGGAGGTAGTTGTTCTAACTGTACAGTAAGATTGACCCACCCTTACACATGCAGTGGTACTAACCCTCCCACCCACCCATACACGTACAAGTAACTGTTCCACACCCGTAAGTCTATGCACGTGCAGTTTAAATTCAATGTGATGCACGATACTAACTGCAAATTCGTGTTCAAATTTGAGTTTTCTAAAATTAATTGAATACTTATCTTATCAGATATCTAGTACATGCCATCACATACAACTCCATCAAGATTGAATTCACCTTTATTCAACAGCTGATTTTGAATAGATCTGCCACAATTCATCATACTGACTGACACGTTCTGAGATAGTCGCCACTGCCTTCTCTCGCCTCGTCGACGTCATCAATCATGCAGTGACAAGAACTGACAGTCCTGTCAGGGTCAGATCATCGACCATCGAGGACATGCTTTCTCCATCCTTAATTATCCTTGCTACTTGCTTTTATACGACATGGCAATCAGCTATTCATCTCACAAATGTGCTGTATTTTATTTTTGCCACTGGTCTCACACCTTAAGGACACAATTTTTCTAAATGCTTAGCTGCTTCTTTTCTCTTGAAAATTTACTTCCTGAAAGTGTGAGGAATGAGGATGACAATGATGGTTTTAAACCTGATTTTTAAAGGTTTGGTTTTTAAAGGGCTCTCGTGTAGAGGAATTAAGTATTTTATAGTATTTCGTGTATAAATTTAAATTAAGTATGTTCATATTATCATAATAACTTACAGTGTAGTTTTGTTGCGGTTTTTATATTAGTTTTTTGTTTAGTTATATTTCAGTTTTAATATTTTAATTATTTATTTTACTATGTAAGGTTGAGTGGAAGAGAGTACCATAATATCCTTCGCTTTTATATAATAATTTTCAGACACCCCAGATTTTCCTAGACAGTCTAGAATGTTGGATGTGATTCCCCTGGATATCCGGGAGTCTCAATTTTCCGACTTGACAGAAAAATGTGTCAGATTACACTTCATAGAGTTATTTTAATTTATTGGAATAAAAAACAATATTTTAGCAAAAAAATATCTTCTTAATGATTAATAAATTTAGCCAACAACCCTTAATATTTATAATAACTTTGTATTTTTCTTCAAAATACCTCTATTCAAGCCACTTTACTGATACGTTGAGACCATTCTGTATTCAGGCAAGAAAAATAAAGTAACCTTATCCTGGGATGATTGCATTCTTACAGACATCAGAACTTTCCTAGTGGGTACCTTCTGTATGTATCTCGCTCGTCGTGATCTTATGGGCAGGTCACCTCACACCTCACCTCACTCTAGTACGCCACCTTTTCCCACGACACTGTATTTTGGTTGTCACACTAATGATGTAATGTTAATATACTCACACACTGGTGTTATTACTTAGGCGTAATTGTATCAACTGTGTTCCGAGATACACAAAAACCACCGTTGTACATCGGGTGGATCGAAGAGTCCGACGAGACGAACGTTGGTGTGGGAGTACATCAAGTTTACGATGTCAGAGAAGCCGTCAAAACACACATTGGATGGGTCGCGAACAATCTGTTTTCGAACAATCTGTCCAACCTTTTGGAAGGTTTCCCTTGTTATGCTTCTACACTCAATTACGGTTTTTTTTGTTTGTTTTAAGTCCTCAATATCAACTGGAGGTGTTTTGAAAACAAGAGATTTCAAATTGCCCCACAAAAAGAAGTATAATGGACTTAAGTCTGGTGATCTTGCAGGCCATTCAATTGTTCCTCTCCTACCGATCCACCGGCCGGGCAAATAGTCAGTTAACCATTGACATACACGAAGATGATAATGGGGAGGTGCTCCATCTTGCCGGAAACTAAGAATGTTTTCATCTAAATTTAACTGTCCAATCTCTTTTTCCTGATTTTTAATGGTTTATATAATAAAGGTTAAATTGCATTTTCAAGCAAATCTACTCGTAGACATGATTCTCCATTTAGTGGTCCGTCAACAAACAAGGGACCTACAATAGTGTCACACAAAATCCCTGCTCAAACATATCTTTACTGGCCATGGCGTTTAACCTTGTACAAAGAAGTTAGGGTTATTCATACCAATAACGGCAATTATGTTTGTTCGCAAAACGTTCACAACAAGTTTCATCACTGAAAAAAAATGTTTTCAAAATATTAACATTCCTATTGATAAGTTGAATCTTTTCTTCACATAACTGAATCCTTCCATTAAAGTCATTTTCGTTAAGTGTGTGACAAATTTCGATTTTAGATGGGAAAAGTGTATTAATTTTCATGGCTTTGTTGATGGAACCAATATAAAAACTCTACGCGTATTTTTACGGATTTTTTTTAATTTAGCTAAAAAATTTCAAGTGGGACGACATAGTGTGTGACCACTCTTTGGAAAGACCCATAAATGCTGAATAATTTGGTATAAAAAGTTTTGAAATCGGTGCAAAGGCTGTTAAGTTGTGTTTGATATTGTAATTTTTAAGGTATTCTGTTGATAGACAAAAAGGTTAGTATCAGCAGCAACGTAAACGTATCGAATTACTAGGATTTTCTAAAAACGTGCTAATAACTTCATATTGAGACGATTCTTCTAAAACTCTATTTCCATAACTCTTTTTATTATTTTGTTATTTGAAAACTTTTAATTCTTAGGTTTAAAAGAAACCTTTAGTGAGGAATTAAAAAAATACTATTTCATCCACAACTTCACAACCTGTGCACCGATTTAAAAACTTTTGTACCAAATTACTTAGTATTTATAGGGCTATCCAAAGAGTGGTCACAAACCTTATCGTCCCATTTCCCATTTGAAAATATTTCGCTAAATTAAGAAACAAATTCCGTAAAAATACGTTTAGGGCTTTTTTATTTTTTATGACTAAATTGATTAAAACTCACTAAGATTATCTAATTAGACAGATTTTATTACTTTGACCTATAAATGTTAAAATGTATCATTAAGGCGTGTAAAAAAGGGGGCTTTTGAAAACGCTTAAAAATTAGAGTTTTTTGTACCCAGCACCTGAATGGTTAGTGCGATTTCAAAATTTGTTTAAACAAAATTCTAAATTTTTTATGAGCTTTCATTAGATGTGTTACAAGGTATAAGTTGCAATAAGACAATTTTGAGTTGGGGTTAGGGGTAACACCCCCTTTTTGAAGATATTTGCTTTTGGTTCCCCCCGATGAGTAATAAAGATCTCCATAAACAGAACTTTTCTAAGTTGTTCGGTTTTGAAGTAGCAAATGTGAAAATTTTCAAATGAACACCCTGTATATCTCTTTCTGAGGAACAGTCAATCTTAGTTAGTAACAATTATTACACTTTTTCATCTACACTCATTCGCCCCTCACACTCACCAATATCTTGACGATCTTTTTTTTTTTTTAGTAGGATCTACGTTTTACTAATTAATAAAGAAGTAGTCCGTTAAGAATCACGTTGGTAAAGTCGGAAGGCCTATCAAGAGGTTTTCTAAGTAGGTTGGAGGGCCTATCAATATTAACATTGGATGGGTGGGTGGGTCTATTTGTGTTAAGATTAAACTCACTATCTCAAGCCAAGGACAAAGAATTAGGACAGTGTCGGTGTCAGGCTTCAGTGGGTTGTGGTGCAGCGGTCAGTAATCACACTTGGTAGCAACCTGTCGGTTACGTAACTACTTTCTCTACGCACTTGATATTATATCTCACCCCGCCTCCTTTTGGGCGCCAGCTGGCCCTAGCTTTCCCTTCCTTGTTGGCGTTCACCCATCCACGACGTCTCTCGTATCTGACCCGTCAAAACATCCCACTCCAGTAGGCATCCTCACGAGCTGTCGAAGTTACTACAGGTTACAGCGTCTGTAAAACACACGAGTTTACATTATGTTTGTTGATGGTGACTCAGCTAAAAATAAAATAGTGGACACCAAAAACACCACTTCAATATGTTGTGGTTGTAGGTCCTTAGGGATGTTTGTGGTATTTAGGCCAAATCTGTGAACTTACTCCAGCCTGTTTGGGAAACTATGCCACAGAAAAAAAAGAAACAGAGGTCGCTCGTCGGATTTGGAGGTGAGTACGGAGAAAGACTGAAAATAGTTTAGGCCCTGGAAAACTGGAGAACCCCCTCGACACCCCAAGTTTCTAGCTCGACTCCCATTTAGAGCACTGTTGGATGTGACTTCTGTAACTTTCTTATATGTGACTAGGCCGATTAAACGTCCCTTTTTGACATCCTCGTTCCGTCTGGAACTGTGATTACTATTTTTACTATAAACATTTGCATTTAATTAAGAATTCAAATTAATGGTGAGGTTTATGTAATAATCCTTCACTCATTGGACTTGTACACTATATAATTAGCTTATAATAAACTTCAAATTTAAGTCAGTTGTGAAAGAGTGTGTTGTAATTCATCACCAGTTGTAACTTAACAAGTTGTTTCCATATATTTTTCGTATCTTGTGCAATCCAGTGAACGTCACTAAATATAAATTTAATAATGTAATTAAAAAGTAGAAATTTATGGACATCGATGTCGGTAAATCACATTTACCATCCTTACACAAAAAGGGTTTACTAATGAGTATCCTTGTGTAAAGGAGTATCCTTGTGAGGGATTCACAAAGAAACCGTGCGTTTGTAAATCCCTCTCTTCTGAGGATGCCATTGATTTACCGAAATCGATCATATAAGTCTTAAACTTTTTTACTTATATTGTGATAAATGTGTGTGATGTGTCCCCCCCTAAAACACACATAAAAACCAAATAACATCTGTAAACATTGTGGCGCGCAGCGAGTCACGAGGCACTCGTCTTCGCTGAAGAGAAAGAGTCACACGTGATTTATAACCACGAGTCTCGTCTCGCATGACTTGACGGTCGTAATCATCACGTAAGTAACGACGGGTCAACCGGGTATCGTCCCATTTATGACTTCAGTTCCTTATCTACCTTTCACAACCGATCGTAAAGCTACTGAGCATGGGTCCCGTTTAACGAGCAGACAAGAACTGGACAACTTTAAGTAGCATGAAAAGGGTTGCAAATCTTTACCCTGAATTCGGCAACTGTCTCCGCAAGTAGCGACAAAGGGTAGTGTTGGTGGTTGTCGGCTTGGACTAATTCTTCCAGGCGACCTTCGGTCATACGGTTGCGACAAATACTGGATATTACAACTGAAAAATATTTATAAATTATTAAAAGTCTGAAGAATGAATAAATCAATAAGGACGTCAGAATAAACAGTGTAGAAAAGGGCAGTAAATTAAACTAACTCTAACCTATAAATAAGGCAGCATGTTCGTACAAGACAAGGTTGACCAGCTTATAAATGGCAAAACTACCTAATTAGAATTTTTGTTAAGTGATTTTTGTGCTATGTTGTTGTTATTAAAAACTAGTAAAATCGATGCCCCACAGCCACAGTATTGATGTTTTCAGTAGCTAATTTATTATTAGCTAATCTACGCCTTTGAGCACTGAGATTTCCAATTTCTTTAAAGTATGTACGAAATTTGTAGTCGTTTTAAGAATAAAGTTTCTTCGGTAATGTACATCAAATTCTCTGATGCTTTTATTTTTAAATTACTTTTATTGGTCACTAGTTGTACACGCCCGCTTCACCGGTAATAATATTGAGTTTGATTATACAATCGAAATGTGTAGCAAGCTTTCAGTTTACACTGAATTTATATCCAATTTACAACAGCTGATATTGTGTATAATTTACTACTAACTGTACTCAATTATTTTTATTTTAAAAGTACCACAATTTTACTCAATTTGTTTTCATTTAACAGCTGTTAATCACATAAATCAATCGATTAATATGGTTCCATAAGAATAACATGGGAATTTTTGAGGCCAGTGGGACGGAGTCGTGAGGTCGGGGGAGAAAATCTTTTCTTAATGAGCCTCTAGGGCCAAGACAAACCTGTGTAAAAAATTATACGTCAATCGGACGTATAGTTTTGGAGGAATAGTGATGAGTGGTAAATAGCTTTTATGTATGTATATAGATTTATTTGTTATTGTTATTACATTATAAATAACATTATACAATAATCGAATTTCCCCGCGTTAAATTTTATGTAGAATTAATGTACGTTCATATTGTAGCCTCTTTAGTATTAGATTCATAAATATTTGATCATGTTTATTTTTGGATGCGCTTTCATTGTTCTGCTTCTCTACTTATGAATGTGATATGTATATATTTTATAAGCTGGTTTTGGGTACACGATGATTATTCAACAACACTGTTTTGGGTTTTAATAACGCATGGAAAGTGAACTTATTGTTTAATTATTGTGGCGGTGTAAATAGATACATATGTAAAATATAGTAAACGTTCATCATTGTTAGGATTGTACTGAATCTTGTTATTGACTTAGTGAGGTTTAATTATTGTGGCGGTGTAAATAGATACATATGTAAAATATAGTAAACGTTAGTCATTGTTAGGATTGACTGAATCTTGTTATTGACTTAGTGAGGTTTAATTATTGCGGTGGTGTAAATAGATACATATGTAAAATATAGTAAACGTTAGTCATTGTTAGGATTGACTGAATCTTGTTATTGACTTAGTGAGGTTTAATTATTGCGGTGGTGTAAATAGATACATATGTAAAATATAGTAAACGTTTATCATTGTTAGGATTGTACTGAATCTTGTTATTTACTTAGTGAGGTTTAATTATTGCGGCGGTGTAAATAGATACATATGTAAAATATAGTAAACGTTTGTCATTGTTAGGATTGTATTGAATCTTGTTATTGACTTAGTGAGGTTTAATTATTGCGGTGGTGTAAATAGATACATATGTAAAATATAGTAAACGTTTGTCATTGTTAGGATTGACTGAATCTTGTTATTGACTTAGTGAGGTTTAATTATTGCGGCGGTGTAAATAGATACATATGTAAAATATAGTAAACGTTTGTCATTGTTAGGATTGTACTGAATCTTGTTATTGACTTAGTGAGGTTTAATTATTGCGGCGGTGTAAATAGATACATATGTAAAATATAGTAAACGTTTGTCATTGTTAGGATTGTACTGAATCTTGTTATTGACTTAGTGAGGTTTAATTATTGCGGCGGTGTAATTAGATACATATGTAAAATATAGTAAACATTTGTCATTGTTAGGATTGTACTGAATCTTGTTATTGACTTAGTGAGGTTTAATTATTGTGGCGTTGTAAATAGATACATATGTAAAATATAGTAAACGTTTGTCATTGTTAGGATTGTACTGAATCTTGTTATTGACTTAGTGAGGTTTAATTATTGCGGCGGTGTAAATAGATACATATGTAAAATATAGTAAACGTTTGTCATTGTTAGGATTGTACTGAATCTTGTTATTGACTTAGTGAGGTTTAATTATTGTGGCGTTGTAAATAGATACATATGTAAAATATAGTAAACGTTTGTCATTGTTAGGATTGTACTGAATCTTGTTATTGACTTAGTGAGGTTTAATTATTGCGGCGGTGTAAATAGATACATATGTAAAATATAGTAAACGTTTGTCATTGTTAGGATTGTACTGAATCTTGTTATTGACTTAGTGAGGTTTAATTATTGTGGCGTTGTAAATAGATACATATGTAAAATATAGTAAACGTTTGTCATTGTTAGGATTGTACTGAATCTTGTTATTGACTTAGTGAGGTTTAATTATTGTGGCGTTGTAAATAGATACATATGTAAAATATAGTAAACGTTTGTCATTGTTAGGATTGTACTGAATCTTGTTATTGACTTAGTGAGGTTTAATTATTGCGGCGGTGTAAATAGATACATATGTAAAATATAGTAAACGTTTGTCATTGTTAGGATTGTACTGAATCTTGTTATTGACTTAGTGAGGTTTAATTATTGTAGCGTTGTAAATAGATACATATGTAAAATATAGTAAACGTTTGTCATTGTTAGGATTGTATTGAATCTTGTTATTGACTTAGTGAGGTTTAATTATTGCGGCGGTGTAAATAGATACATATGTAAAATATAGTAAACGTTTATCATTGTTAGGATTGTACTGAATCTTGTTATTGACTTAGTGAGGTTTAGTTATTGCGGTGGTGTAAATAGATACATGTAAAATATAGTAAACGTTCATCATTGTTAGGATTGTACTGAATCTTGTTATTGACTTAGTGAGGTTTAATTATTGCGGCGATGTAAATAGATACATATATAAAATATAGTAAACGTTTGTCATTGTTAGGATTGTACTGAATCTTGTTATTGACTTAGTGAGGTTTAATTATTGCGGCGGTGTAAATAGATACCTGTGTAAAATATAGTAAACGTTTGTCATTGTTAGGATTGTACTGAATCTTGTTATTGACTTAGTGAGGTTTAATTATTGCGGCGGTGTAAATAGATACATATGTAAAATATAGTAAACGTTTGTCATTGTTAGGATTGTACTGAATCTTGTTATTGACTTAGTGAGGTTTAATTATTGCAGCGGTGTAAATAGATACATATGTACAATATAGTAAACGTTTATCATTGTTAGGATTGTACTGAATCTTGTTATTGACTTAGTGA
Source organism: Stictocephala bisonia (assembly GCA_035578905.1). Classification (NCBI taxonomy): domain Eukaryota; kingdom Metazoa; phylum Arthropoda; class Insecta; order Hemiptera; family Membracidae; genus Stictocephala; species Stictocephala bisonia. Next base: position 1,868,205 of record JAQJVL010000030.1, on the reverse strand, counting down.
GGTTTAATTATTGCGGCGGTGTAAATAGATACATATGTAAAATATAGTAAACGTTTATCATTGTTAGGATTGTACTGAATCTTGTTATTGACTTAGAGAGGTTTAATTATTGCGGCGGTGTAAATAGATACATATGTAAAATATAGTAAACGTTTATCATTGTTAGGATTGTACTGAATCTTGTTATTTACTTAGTGAGGTTTAATTATTGCGGCGGTGTAAATAGATACATATGTAAAATATAGTAAACGTTTATCATTGTTAGGATTGTACTGAATCTTTTTATTGACTTAGTGAGGTTTAATTATTGCGGCGGTGTAAATAGATACATATGTAAAATATAGTAAACGTTTATCATTGTTAGGATTGTACTGAATCTTGTTATTGACTTAGTGAGGTTTAATTATTGCGGCGGTGTAAATAGATACATATGTAAAATATAGTAAACGTTTATCATTGTTAGGATTGTACTGAATCTTGTTATTGACTTAGTGAGGTTTAATTATTGCGGCGGTGTAAATAGATACATATGTATAATATAGTAAACGTTTATCATTTTAGGATTGTACTGAATCTTGTTATTGACTTAGTGAGGTTTAATTATTGCGGTGGTGTAAATAGATACATATGTAAAATATAGTAAACGTTTATCATTGTTAGGATTGTACTGAATCTTGTTATTGACTTAGTGAGGTTTAATTATTGCGGCGGTGTAAATAGATACATATGTAAAATATAGTAAACGTTTATCATTTTAGGATTATACTGAATCTTGTTATTGACTTAGTGAGGTTTAATTATTGCGGCGGTGTAAATAGATACATATGTAAAATATAGTAAACGTTTATCATTGTTAGGATTGTACTGAATCTTGTTATTGACTTAGTGAGGTTTAATTATTGCGGCGGTGTAAATAGATACATATGTAAAATATAGTAAACGTTTATCATTGTTAGGATTGTACTGAATCTTGTTATTGACTTAGTGAGGTTTAATTATTGCGGCGGTGTAAATAGATACATATGTAAAATATAGTAAACGTTTATCATTGTTAGGATTGTACTGAATCTTGTTATTGACTTAGTGAGGTTTAATTATTGCGGCGGTGTAAATAGATACATATGTAAAATATAGTAAACGTTTATCATTGTTAGGATTGTACTGAATCTTGTTATTGACTTAGTGAGGTTTAATTATTGCGGCGGTGTAAATAGATACATATGTAAAATATAGTAAACGTTTATCATTGTTAGGATTGTACTGAATCTTGTTATTGACTTAGTGAGGTTTAATTATTGCGGCGGTGTAAATAGATACATATGTAAAATATAGTAAACGTTTGTCATTGTTAGGATTGTATTGAATCTTGTTATTGACTTAGTGAGGTTTAATTATTGCGGCGGTGTAAATAGATACATATGTAAAATATAGTAAACGTTTGTCATTGTTAGGATTGTACTGAATCTTGTTATTGACTTAGTGAGGTTTAATTATTGCGGCGGTGTAAATAGATACATATGTAAAATATAGTAAACGTTTATCATTGTTAGGATTGTACTGAATCTTGTTATTGACTTAGTGAGGTTTAATTATTGCGGCGGTGTAAATAGATACATATGTAAAATATAGTAAACGTTTATCATTGTTAGGATTGTACTGAATCTTGTTATTGACTTAGTGAGGTTTAATTATTGCGGCGGTGTAAATAGATACATATGTAAAATATAGTAAACGTTTGTCATTGTTAGGATTGTACTGAATCTTGTTATTGACTTAGTGAGGTTTAATTATTGCGGCGGTGTAAATAGATACATATGTAAAATATAGTAAACGTTTATCATTGTTAGGATTATACTGAATCTTGTTATTGACTTAGTGAGGTTTAATTATTGTGGCGGTGTAAATAGATACATATGTAAAATATAGTAAACGTTTGTCATTGTTAGGATTGTACTGAATCTTGTTATTGACTTAGTGAGGTTTAATTATTGCGGTGGTGTAAATAGATACATATGTAAAATATAGTAAACGTTTGTAATTGTTAGGATTGTACTGAATCTTGTTATTGACTTAGTGAGGTTTAATTATTGCGGCGGTGTAAATAGATACATATGTAAAATATAGTAAACGTTTGTCATTGTTAGGATTGTACTGAATCTTGTTATTGACTTAGTGAGGTTTAATTATTGCGGCGGTGTAAATAGATACATATGTAAAATATAGTAAACGTTTGTCATTGTTAGGATTGTACTGAATCTTGTTATTGACTTAGTGAGGTTTAATTATTGCGGCGGTGTAAATAGATACATATGTAAAATATAGTAAACGTTTGTCATTGTTAGGATTGTACTGAATCTTGTTATTGACTTAGTGAGGTTTAATTATTGCGGCGGTGTAAATAGATACATATGTAAAATATAGTAAACGTTTGTCATTGTTAGGATTGTACTGAATCTTGTTATTGACTTAGTGAGGTTTAATTATTGCGGCGGTGTAAATAGATACATATGTAAAATATAGTAAACGTTTGTCATTGTTAGGATTGTACTGAATCTTGTTATTGACTTAGTGAGGTTTAATTATTGCGGCGGTGTAAATAGATACATATGTAAAATATAGTAAACGTTTGTCATTGTTAGGATTGTACTGAATCTTGTTATTGACTTAGTGAGGTTTAATTATTTAGGCGTTGTAAATAGATACATATGTAAAATATAGTAAACGTTTGTCATTGTTAGGATTGTACTGAATCTTGTTATTGACTTAGTGAGGTTTAATTATTGCGGCGGTGTAAATAGATACATATGTAAAATATAGTAAACGTTTGTCATTGTTAGGATTGTACTGAATCTTGTTATTGACTTAGTGAGGTTTAATTATTGCGGCGGTGTAAATAGATACATATGTAAAATATAGTAAACGTTTGTCATTGTTAGGATTGTACTGAATCTTGTTATTGACTTAGAGAGGTTTAATTATTGCGGCGGTGTAAATAGATACATATGTAAAATATAGTAAACGTTTATCATTGTTAGGATTGTACTGAATCTTGTTATTGACTTAGTGAGGTTTAATTATTGCGGCGGTGTAAATAGATACATATGTAAAATATAGTAAACGTTTATCATTGTTAGGATTGTACTGAATCTTGTTATTGACTTAGTGAGGTTTAATTATTGCGGCGGTGTAAATAGATACATATGTAAAATATAGTAAACGTTTATCATTGTTAGGATTGTACTGAATCTTGTTATTGACTTAGAGAGGTTTAATATTACTTTGTTTGTTGGTTTAAAGCACTTTTAATGGAAGGTGCTTTTATTAACTGCTAAAACTATTTATTTTATTTCAAGGCTTTCAGCATTCACGATGCCTTTAATTTGTATATTACTGACATATTTTTGTGAAAGATGTAGCTAATATTTCAATTTAGACACATATGCGTTTGGCTTGTGGTGAACGACATTTTAAACAAAAATGACTGATATGGGCTATGCATGTACTTAATGTCTGCTGTACATTTTTTTCTACAACTCCTTACTGATATAATTACACTGTCTTTAGGTGTATATAATCAAGGCTTGTACCCGCTGTTACTTCTACCCCCATAGTTGACGAGTTCGTGCCTTTCTGTTAAGGTCAGTATTATGAAAGTTGGCGAATTAATGCTCCCTCTTCCACCGGAATGGGTAAAGTTGCCGAATTCGTGCGAGCCTTTTAACACACTCATACGACATAGTCACCACTGAATAGTCAAACAGCATTATTCCATATATCTAAGTAAATCAATGTTTACAGTACACGCTGTTTTGAAGGTGAATCTTGCCAATTGTATATCTGTCCAGAGTGAATAGGAAAGAACTGTGAAGAACTGCATCGTGAGAGCCAATCACGGTAGCTGTAAACTGCCAGAAAAAAAATCTGTTTTACAATTCTGACACTAGAGTGCAGCACATTCCTTGCTAAAACATGTTGTGGTCTTAATTCATACGGAATACAACCCCACCACAGACTAGGGCTTAGATAACACTTTATATTTGGCGCCGCTTTCTACACTCAACCTATATCAGTATTAATTTATACACAACACTGTGATATATTTAAATTGCAAATTAAGATTCCTCTCTCCTATAGACACCTTGAAACTACCACAAAGAAAAAAATAAACAGATGTCGCTTTCTTATGGCTGCAGCTAACGCTTTGACAGCAGTTGTAAATAGATTACAACTAATGTACATCTTTATAAAGTTATATTAACAATTAACTCTTGTGGATTTGTTGGGATTAAGGGGAGGGACTGTCAGAGTGGCATATGCATGGCAAACTGGAGAAAAAACTATTTGACACATATTCAGCACACCACTGGATGCGACCTCTGTTTCTTTCTTCCCTATGAACTACTATGTTGGTATTACCAGTCGTAGAACTGTTTATTTTTATTTTCATGACGTAAACCAACAATCAGGGTCAAGAGGTAGACCGCATTATGTTTTTAGTATGTAAGTACAGTGAATATACAAATTATATTTGTTTTTATTCTCTTTGATGCAAGCTACGTATTACGTTAATCGAAGAGGATGTTCTTCGATATGGGACATACTGTAAGAGTTGATATGGGACATACTGTAAGAGTTGATATGGGACATACTGTAAGAGTTGATATGGGACATACTGTAAGAGTTGATATGGGACATACTGTAAGAGTTGATATGGGACATACTGTAAGAGTTGATATGGGACATTTATGGGACATACTGTAAGAGTTGATATGGGACATACTGTAAGAGTTGATATGGGACATACTGTAAGAGTTGATATGGGACATACTGTAAGAGTTGATATGGGACATACTGTAAGAGTTGAGGAATTCTGAGGAGTAGTTAGGAACTTTTATTAAGCACAGATATGAATTCTTCATTATTATTATTATTATTATTAAATTATTTTTTCACACATCTTGAAGTAGCTGCTGAGGGCTTCACTAGCTACTGCAGGGCTTTGTGATTTGCGTGTATTGTGATAACAACAAATTAAAAGTAAATAAAAAAAATGTGACGCTATGGGACTGATATATGGTCGTAGACAATCTTACATGTGCAATGCCTTAAATATAAGACGCAATAAGAATACGGAAGAATATTCTTATCGCATGTTATTGTAAGAAAGGCCATTAACGTAAACGCGGAAGCAGATGTGGGAATAGGACGAACTAGTCTTATTCTAGTTCACCCTTCATTACTAAGTCACTATATGTTTGATGTAGTAATAGTAAGTATATCAAGATTTATAATTAGATTAGTCGTATTCTACTGAAAGAATTACAAAGTCATAGTCCTTCATGCGATACAGTCGTCCTTAAATACAATTTTATTAACTTAGGCAGGAAATGGTCTTATCAAACCTTGTAATCGTAAATGAAATAGTCAAAAAAATATTATACTTGACACAATCAGATATTAAGCACCACATTCACTGAACTGTTAATGTTGTCTGGAATCATTTCCTAAAACTTATATTTCGATTATTGGGCTCTTAACACGTTCTATACGTTTTATAAAGATCAAAAAGGTAATGAGGTCACTTTCTTCTGCCAGTACGACTCTCAGGCAGTTACCACTATTGTAAAACTTAGTAAATGTTTAGTAATAATTACCACGTTTGTCGTTTATCCTTCAGGAATTGGAGAAGATAAGGTGGGGACTGACAACGGTGATGGTCCTGATATCCGCGTAGAGAACTGGAGAAATAACTACTCGACATCCCGAGCTTCTAAATCTCAACTCACTATTGGATAAGATCTCTGTTTCTTTCCTTCTATGCATCTTCTGGCACAAACTTATATTCTGATCAAGCCAATCAAGATAAACATGTAACTCTGTACATCCACATTTTGGCCCTTCCTCCCACCTAGGAATTTACGTCGTTGAAGGGTCTCCCAATCTGACGACTAGGCTGACGAAACTAGTACCAGTTGATAAAAGCTAATGTTCCTCTCACCGACCGGCAGTGATGGATCAACAGAGTACGTGCGTGGTTGGCCCACCATTGCGTGTATCGTATTTTTTATTTGGGGAAGAGGTTTACGAAGTATGCCTATTGAAATATAACGACAGCAAAGAGTGAGGCGAATTTGGTACCAGACCATGAACTCTAAATGGTTTGAGATGTACTGGCAACTACTACTAGAGGACAAAGTGAAAGATGTTCAAATCCTAAGCTGTGACCTCATATAACATAATAGAAACAGTTCTACGAATAGTGCGTTGAGTGAGGTGACGAGTAACTAGTTCTACAGTTCGCCATGCGGATGGAGGGCCAGCACTGTTGTCAGTCCCTCCCTTTATTTTCCTCCAAGCCTTCATGGATAATCGTAGTCTATTAATAAAAATCCAGTCAAAAGCGTTCGTTGCGACTACAAGAAAGCGACCTCTATTTTTCTCTGTGATATAAGTCAGCTAAAAAAACTTAACATGACCATAAGTGTACGCTCAGTTGTAGAATTTAACGCACATCACGAAGGCGGAAGGGAAGTTGTTCAACATCTCCAGCGGCAACACAAGACAGACAGGAAGTAACCTATATTTTATCTCCGGTCAACAGTGTAGATCGAACGGAAGTTATTCTATTTGACCGACTCCAAGCGGCAAAAAACAATGCTAGAGCGGAAGTGATCATATGATATGTAATACCGGAAGCTTATGTTAACGAGCGGAATTAGAGAAGAATGTGCCAGAACTGGCTTTCTAATCTACTTCTGAAACCTTGATACCAGGGGCAAGGCCGCCTGTGATCCATTTACTCTCCACTTTCGTTTTTAGCCAGCTTCAGTGACGTAACAGAAACCACTTACACAGTGTTTGGCTACATTCCGTCTGCATCCAGCTGGTTATAATTGTTAGTAATTACCGTTTTAATTGGTAAAATTCTTTATACTACCACGTAATAATTGAATTAATTAAACGCTTCATACTCTTAACTGTATACTTAAGGAGTGAAATTGTACGTATAGCAAAAAAACTGTGCTATTGAAACAGAGACTTTTTTCGTCAGTTTACTTATGAATTTTTATTTGACAAATTTTAATTTCACTTATGATCCTAAAATTTAACAAAAAATCAATCACTTTGAACATCAATTTAAAATTACAACTACAATAAAATAAAACCTATCAAGATGTCTTTTATTTAAAAAAAATATCATAGTTCTCAGTTAGGCTGGATTTTGAAGAAATCATGTAAATCAACACGAAGACGGACAAAAAAGTAAGTAAATATCCAGCAAATTGTCTAAAAAAACATGGGAATGTCGAAAAACTAAGAATTTCTATTCGAATGTTATGGGCGCTCTGTTTTGTAACCTAGTTATTTTGGGCTGAATGTTGGAGAGAAGTAGATCACCATACCATCTTAGATGATGGCTTTATTCTTAACAACAACATGGTACCAGCTCACAATGGTTGCCATCGACGTGGACACTATTAGAGGAGCATGTCCATGTGTGATGATTACCAGGAGTTGGTTGTTATGCAAGGGATTAAAATGAGCATCAAGCTTTGTTAGTCGAAAATCAAACCATTACCACGTGGTTCAGATTCAACGTTAAGCTTTAGGTCCCAAAGTCGCTCTAACTATTGGGATATTGCTAAACCCCCTTTTTTCTTAGGATCCTATTCTTGGGAACAGTCGACTTTAGTTAGTAACAATGACTGCGCTCGTTCATTTACACTCATCTCACTCATTTGCAACCAATATCCACACATATTTCAATCGACGTCATTCAGTTTGCCTTCGCCAATTTTTTCTGGCAGAATTAGACGTTCGATAAAATATTATTGACATTGACAGTAAATGTACAAGTGTCCTAACAAATGTTATAACAGTTCCTTAAATATATTGAAGTCTCTTTGTATGGTAAATGAATGGCTATGAATTTTTTTATACGAAATATATCCCTGCTTTTAACTCGATGTATTAATTACATTCGCGTTGTAGAAATAGTCGTTCCCTCTCACGAAAGAATATGACATTTGGATCCACCCCTTCCCTTAACCTACAGACACGTAAAACCAACCGCCCACACTCGTACATCAGTGTACTTACAAGCCCCTAAATTTTATAATTCACCTAGATTTATTTGACAATGGTAATTACTGTACTTACTTCCTGAAAATGAAGAAAGTATATAAAAACAGTTTTAACCAACTTGTTTATTTCCAACGTTTCTCCAAAGAGAGTTCCTGAAATATTACAGACATATATGTAATTCTCCCGTGACCTTTGTCCCGTCACACTACTACTTATACAACAGATTGACTGAAATGCCATCGGCTCTCTTCCGTCCGAACCGGTAAAGTAGGTCAACAGTCATGTAAACAATACATCATCGCCTTCGTGTGAGGTCTACACTTCAATATGCCAGGCTTATCATACAGGCAGAGACTACTAGGGACCAGTCCCTACAACATTCTTGGCACCTACTCAGACGTTTTATTATTCCCCAGACTCGCCTCTGCCATGTGCGAATGTTTACAATCATTGCCTTCGTGTTGACAGCATAATCATCCCTTTCTTTGTAAATGGTTCGTTGTGTCGCTTGTCTTGTATAAGCGGCCGTTCCATAACTTCTGTTCTGTTTTGATCGATGCGAAGTAGACCTTAAAAGTAATGGAAGCTAATTTCGTCAGTCATATCTGTCTGGAGGTAACATTTGAGGATGATTAAAGGTGTTCGTTATTTTATCAATTTATTAACAAGACGCCAACCGTCAAGATATGTTTTGGTTAATGAATTGTGATGACAGTATATGAGTGAATGTAGACTTTGTTTACACGGCAGTTTAGCGTGGAATCCGAACCACGTAGATTGGTCAGACATTCGGCTAACTGAGTAGCCTGATACTCAATTGTCTCTCCATCAAAACACCCGGATTCTGACAACTAACTTATATCACAGAATATAGACAGATATCTGTCTATATTCTGTGCTTATATGAACACCCCAGATACCTATAGTCCTGCCCATGCTGATGGTAACCATTGAGTGGACGCTATGTCGGTGATAAAGGACAGAGAAAAGAGCTATTGGTGGCTACCAATAGCTGTTTTAGACAGTGCTGGCTAGTTATTTATTAATTATTTATGACCTCATCCCTTATAGAATATCATAAAAGTTAAAATATTTATGTACCCTCCCCCATTTCCTCTAACTGAATATCCCTAATCATAGTCATCTACATCCTACACATGGTTGGTGATACAATCTGATAAGAGTGGTGTGTTTCTGGGAATGGCTTGTCAAGTGATCAGTGTACCTGGATGGGTGGATGGGGGGAAGTCCATAACTCACAACTGTTCAGTATTCAATGTTGGTACATTTTATGTTGTATTGACCAGGTTGTTGATCTTATTTATAGTGTAACGTGCGCCGACTTCTTCTGGATTTAGAAATAAAATTCTTTTATTTAACAAATGTCTTTCTTTATTTAAATCACTCAAAGTTACAATTTACCTTTAAAATGTCAAGAAGCTCTAACTTTGTTTATGAAATGAATTTGAATAGAAATAGAAAGGTTTGAAATAGTATAGGACTTAATATTGAATTAGTAAGATTTAGTAATGTGTAACTTGAACTAGTAAGATTTAGAAGATATAGTAGATTTAGAACTTAAGAGAACTCGGTTAATGATTAGAGACCGACCGCGAGTGCTGCTGACATGAAACTGACTTAATTTACTTTCTCACTTCACGAGGAAAATTAGAGCTGCTTGTTACAATGAACTTAAACATGGAATCAAATATGATCTGCAAATAGACGAGGGCAAGAGTTGAGCCTGAGAAATCAATATGGTAAGTAAATGTGTATCCATTGGGTTTAGAGTTCAGCGGATGTCTTGTTTGTCGTAGTTAAACATTGGTTTCCTTGTACATGATGATTAACTTACTTGAATATAATTGAAAAGAAATATAAAGTACTGTATAACCATGATTCAATAAATAGAAATACAATCAATAAAAAGCACACAAACAGTATATGGATAGTATATAGTTCCATTACAATAGTTTTCTATTGAGCAACTAAATTAATCAACGTCATTCGTTAATTCACGTTCTTTCATGCTCCACTCACTCATAGCATTTGAAAACTAGGATGTAGATAGACATTCCAGTGTTACATTCTAGATCGTGTTTGAATCTCTAGATTTCTTTAAACCTATATCTGTGTAAATCAAGAATGCGAACGCTTACATTAATTGCACATGTAAATCAAGCACATCCATTTAGAGTTAATTATAGAACTCATTTATATTTAAAATTAACTTTACTTAGTTAATAGATCTACATTAACATGTAGGTGATGGTAATAGTAATTGACACTGACACTTTACTATGGACAACTTATAGGTGTAAAAACTTTGTAATATATATAATAAAACTCCATATGTCAATATACGTAAATTATTTTTCACTACACTACTATGAGTTTAGCTGTTTTCGTTATGTGTTTACAGCCTGCGAAACATCATATTTTCAACATCTGTCTATTGTTTACTACCGAAAGTAACATTGTTTACAACCGAAAATGTTCCACAGTCAACAACACCTGTTTTTATTCCGTAGTGTAGTGAAAAGTATCGTTCAAAACTCGAGTGAAAGTGTTTTGTATGTTCTCGACCATTCGAAGTGCTCGACAAGTCTCGCACTTCAAACATATGGTCTCGAACATGCAAAACCCCACTTTCCACTCTTGTTATGAAATATACTAATTAGCACTCTTTCCCTTTAAATGGAAAATGAAAAATATAGTGATTCAATTCTTGTTGTTTATCTTGTCAGCCAAATGCTCTCGTATGCGTTACGAGAAAGCTCTTTTTTTCTTCTGACCAGTTTGGTTGATATTGGTTTTTTGTTAGGTTTGTTCTGGTTCGTTCTCTCACTTATTTACTCTATTTCTGAAAATCTCACTGTCTGTGATTTCTGTTTATTTATGTCAGCTTTCTTGAAATGTTTTTATTTCGCCTATCAAGGTAGTTGGACTTTTTAGTGAGGTTACGTAGATGTTATTTTTTTGTCAGCCTGTTTCTGACAGCCTTTTCACTATCCGAAAAATGATCCTTCATTTTCTGATGTCGATTTCCGTGTTATACTAACATGCTACAAAATGTAACTTATAAACGTACCGACGATTTCGTCCTGTTCGACTACTTACGATCGTATTTCAATTTTATAATATAAAAATCTACTTTAACTCTAAGTTTCTTCGATTATGCATAGAAATACTGATTGAACAATTAATTTGTGCTCGCTGCAGTTTTGCTACTAACCATATTAAAAACAAATATTACAATAATGAACAACAGCTGTTATTAATAATATATATTTAACACTCCTTCAAGACAACTGTTTAAGTAGGCTAATGTTTTCATAAAAGAGCCCCCTCCTCACTTCTCACCTATGTCCAGCTGTCACTGGCTGTGAGCGCAGAATAATTTGTTCAGTCAGTACGGAAGCCCTCTTTTTCATTTAACCCCTACCTAATCGAAGGTTTTCCAAATAAAAATACTTAATTTGAGATCTTTGACAAATACGTTTGTGTGTTTCACCATATAAATGAGCTTGCATTATATCAAATGTCTACTATTAACAATTCTCATGACAAATGAAACTGTCCCAGACCAGTCCAGGCGGAGTTCACACGACGAGCGCAGCGAGCTCGTTGCACCGTGACTCATCACAGCTGCAATGACTTCCACTGCATCGTGTGAGATGGTATAGTAACAGCTGATTATTGTTGACAATGGACTACTGAGTTAATTGGTGTCCGGACAAAACCGCGGAAACGAACTTCCGAGACGTCACATTCTATCACGCACGCTCTCTCCGACACTGGGTGATGGGTGTTCATAGTTCTTCTCGAGGACTTCGATTTAGTTGAAAATGTCGAGGCACAAAGAAGCCGATCGAGAGAAAGTCATAAAAATGTCACAACATTTATCAAGGTTGGTTACGTCTGATAATTGACCTTTTAGGACCCATCAATTGATATTGAGTTGAGTGAAATCGGGCGATAAAATTCAATTAAGTGTGTAGTTTATAATGACATGTCAAGTGTACATTAATGAATGTTAAGTAATCATTATAGTGTTTCATTCGTTCACCGTTGGGAATTTAGAATAGATAAGGACATTGGAGATATTAATGTCGTTGTCGGAATTCAATATTTCCTTACTCGATTCTCAAAGATCACAATCGATTTATCGCAAACATTATTAAATGCTCGCGTGATGAAGAGGAATTTAGAAGTGTTATAATTATTTTATAATCTAAATTACGTGTTTTTTAACAGATGTATCTTTCAAAAACACAATCGTGGAAGGTGTTAAGTAGATAAAATCTTTCGCTTTATTTACATCAATCATACAAGCTTTTGATTGAACCCCGCTTTGGTAGCGCGCCGATCATTTGTGGACTGAGCCTGGTTGTCAGGCCGTGCCAGTCCACATTAAAATTCACTTAGTGTCAACACTAGCGTGCTAATGCCGATCCTTCTTTTACACTCCCCGTTCATTATGGCAATGCTGCAAGCACTGACCTGCAGTTAGAGTGTTCGGTTCAGATGAACAACGCGCGTAAGTTTAGGAAATCGTTGTATAATTAACTATATGTAATGCTCTCCCAAGGCCAAAGAGAAAAAAGAGATCGCTTTCTTATGGTCGCAGCTGACGCCTCGGTGGCAGTTAGTAATGCATAACAAATACTATAGGCCTATAATATATTACTGACATTACATTACATCTTTATAAATCTGTAGAGGATTTGGAGGGGAGTGAGGGAAGGGAATGACAACGGTGCTGGCCCTGCCATCCGCAAGATGGACTGGAGAACTAACTACTCGACACTCTTTCAGCGCACTGTCTGAAAAGCGCATCTGAATACGACCTTTGTTTCTTTGTTCTCTACGACAATGCCAAGAGTGTGATGACTCAGAGCGTTTGATTGTTCAACTTAACCTATACACGTGACTTTTGTCGTTTTACTTATGGAAACGTTGTATTCAATTAGTAAAACGCATTTATGTAAGGCAATAACTCATTTATGTAAGGCAATAACTCATTTATGTAAGGCAATAACTCATTTATGTAAGGCAATAACTCATTTATGTAAGGCAATAACTCATTTATGTAAGGCAATAACTCATTTATGTAAGGCAATAACTCATTTATGTAAGGCAATAACGCATTTATGTAAGGCAATAACGCATTTATGTGAGGCAATAACTCATTTATGTGAGGCAATAACTCATTTATGTAAGGCAATAACTCATTTATGTAAGGCAATAACTCATTTATGTAAGGCAATAACGCATTTATGTAAGGCAATAACGCATTTATGTAAGTCAATAACGCATTTATGTAAGGCAATAACGCATTTACTTATTATGTTCAACGTCCCTTGTCTTAAGAGTTAACCTCACAGATGCTTCCAGAAGACATTTACATGACATTTTAGCTGCTGGACACTACTTTCTCTGTCTTCTTTAATTACAATGAATCTATCGGCAATATCGATCGATTTGTAAATCAATTCTGCCGGAAGTGAAAGTGCTGAAGATTCTGCCAAACACGTTTCCGGACAGACCAGCTGTCGCTGCCCCTACCCACATCGGTGATCGTGCAGTGCCCGGACAACAGCTGGCTTAACTGCTCTTCATTAGCTGAGAGGAAGTCGTGAATTTTATGACGAAGACGGTCTCCAGACTACGTCATCCAGTACGTTCTACAGTTTCGCTTGTCAGTCAGTTAAGAGAAGTGTTTATGCATGTACATTACTTCAATAGATAATTCCTTTTATTAGAAAAAAATCTAATAATTTATGTTGGGCCAAATGCTAACACAGTATAATTATCTAAAAAAATTATAATCATGGACCTACTAAACTTAACTTAGCTTTGGACCGATGTCCCATAAAAATGTTGAAACGTTATTTAAAAATGCCACTGGCGTTACAAGAAAAATAAAGGGTTCCAAGGATTTGGCACAAACTTACCCCTATATTAAACACTAAAAAAATCAAAACTTTGAAAATTACCAGTTTGATTCCCAAATATGTTTTTTTGCTACATCTAAAAAAATAGTCAAGTTAGAAACATGCAATTTTTACTAAAATATGTTTAGTTGTAATTCACATATTTCCTGAAAATGTTATCAAAAATTGAGAAAATTTCATTTTTGTATGTTTTTTGTCCATAAAAATAAAAAAAAATAAAATTTAAAAAAGTGAAAACACCAAATTTCATAAAAATTTATTATTCTTTTGGTCTCCAGTGAAGTGCACATAACCACATACAGAAACACATACGACTAATATCCAAAATGTTTTTCAAAACAAACACTTTTTTGGGTTCAGGGGAACCTAAAATGGATTTTTAGACCAACTTGTAACAAACACTTTTTTACGATCACAATACTTTCTCAATGCTAACGCATATGGGTGAAAGTAAAAGCTGTTTCATATGGAACTTTTGATTGGTTTGTAGTATTCACTAGTTGATTCAATTTCCTTCGCCTGATTCAAATGTAACTGTACACTAGAAAACTGTAAATACAATACACTATAAACTTCTGGTTCAAACTCAGTAAAGTGTTTAAAATGCCAAATCCTTGAATGAATCTGATTAAGACGTATTTGTGGAAACAGCTGTACTACAAATAAATATACATAGACTGCTCATGCTGTAGGGGAAACTGTACGTGAAACAGGTACTCTAACTTTACTGTAGGTCTGTGCGTTACGTCATTGCTATAATAAACAGTGATTGACAACGGAGCACCATCGTACACCAGTGCTGGCTTTTGCGGACTGGCACGGTCTGGCAACCACGCTCAGTCCACAAACTACAGAAAACACCATGATAGCCTACTAACTAGCATTGAAACGAGCAACCCGTCGAAGTGATCTCGTAACTTCTAGCGGCTATGGCAGCGTAGTATCTGGTATGGGTACGCAATTATTTGCTTATAATTATTTAATTAAAATTATAATTAACTAGCACAGTAATAAAATGTTTTTTCAACTTTCAACGTAAACTTCGTACGGGGTTTACGTTGATTTATATTATGCTTATTGCATTCATTAATACAAAACATGTACCTACTGGCATCGGTATAATGCAAAAGTCCGTTGCGGTCACGGCACCCCTAAGAAAGAAGACGGTAGGTGTCACGCGTATCTCCTATGACGTCACATGGGCGAAATGGCAACAACAAAGACAAAAATACTGCTCTAATTCCCGTAGTTTACAATTTCAGCTAGAAAGGGTCAGCTGATGCATTATAAGTGTAATAGTTACCTATTTTTCACGCTCGGTTTTTTAAAGTTTTAGTTGTGTTAGACGTTTATTTTTTGTTATTAATTGCAATATTAGTGATATTGAATACCTATTTTGTGTTTTTGTGTTGATTTCACCCAGTTATTGTTAAAATAACGAAGGGGTCTTTGTTTAAACATTGCTTACCTAAGCATAACCAAAAAACAATAATGGCTAAGCCAGTGTTTATTTTCCCTTCCCAATCTTCTGTCAACAAGCCTAAATCATGTGATTTAACGTCCAACACTACAGAATCAAATGAAAACATTGATCAAGATTTCTTAAGACCACCAAAAAGAAAAACAGTCAACAATTAATTGTGTAAATCTACAGCCTAAAAGGTATGTCTTAGATACTAATCAGCTGTGTGATCAAAACAAATTTAATCCACTATCAGACCACAACTACTCTATTGCTAATAATGATGAAAATGAGATGGCTGATGTAACTGCTACAAGTGAATTGCATAAAATTGTTAAACCTCCACCTATTTTTGTCCACGATGTTAACAATCATCAGGAAATTGTCAAAGATATTAAAAGTGTAATTACTTGTGAGTTTACCACTGAAGTCAAAGGCTCATCTTTGAAAATTCATCTTCAGACCATAGATGATTTTAGAAAACTGACACAATTTTACGACGAATCAAATGTGAAATACCATACGTTTCAGACAAAAATAGACAGAAAATTAGAAGTCGTAATTAAAAACGCTCCCTGCTCTCTTTCTTCAGAGGAAATTCAGGATGAGTTAATCTCTCACAACTATCCGGTTCTCACTGTAAATAGATTACTGAACAAGGAAAAAAATTCCATTCCCTATTTGTGCAGTCTCGTTAGAAAACAATGAATCTAGAAAAGCTATATTTGAATTAAATATACTGTGCTACTCTGTTGTTCATGTTGAATCTAAAAGGAAGGCTACAAATGTGCCCCAGTGTACTCGATGTCAACGTTATGGTCACACGAAAAATGTTTGCAAGCTCGATCCCAGATGTGTGAAGTGTACTGGCCAACATCTCTACTCTGCTTGTCCGAAGAAGAAGACCGACCCCCTGTATGTGTAAACTGTGGGGAGAATCATTCGGCCAATTTCAAAGGCTGTAAATACTATAAAGATATACAGCAAAAGACTAAAAGCAATGTTACTGGACTCACCCATCACTCATCTACTAAGAGCACTGATGAAAAGTGCAGTACCGAAAACACTGGAATTGGAATAAAACCCTCACAAGCCCGCCCTCCTTTTTCCAAGTCATACGCTCAAGCAACTAAGAAGACGTCAGCAACTTTGCATCAACAAACTGATTTCAGTGTTTTTAATAACGACACTACTGAAACTGCAGCTAACGAGGTACTTGAGAGTGGCTCTAATATAGAACAATTAATATTAGATTTTGTTAAGTCAGCCATGCCTATCATTAAAAAGATTATATCTAATGTTATTACTTCACTGTTCCAAAATGCACCCTAGAACATGCATCATACAAAACTTAACAATCCTAAACTGGAATGCTGATGGCCTAAAGAGAAAGAAGAATATTTTTTCAGAGTTCCTGGTTCGGCATAACATCGATGTCGCCTGCATCAATGAGACGCACTTTGTAATAAATGAGCCCTTTAAAATCCCTGGATACTTTATTTATAGAGAAGACAGGAATGCACCCAATGCTTCTGGAGGAGTGGCAATTTTTATAAAAAGAAACCTTAATCATCACAATATACTGTTGCCAAATCTTATTTCAGCTGAAGCTGTTGGTATCAAAATTAGTTTGCAAAATGACCAGTCTTGTAATGTTATTTCTGTGTACAAATCGCCCAATCGACGTTTTCACCAACAAGATCTTTTAAATCTAAGTCATGGTAACACTCCAACTCTTATCTTAGGAGATTTAAATTGTAAACATCAATTTTGGGGTTGTAGGGTAACTAACCCGAATGGGGTTCGCTTGTTACGTGCTTTGAATGAAACCAATATAAATATTTCAGCTCCGTCTGAACCCACTCATTACCCTTGGCAAAACAATTTCCATCCCGATATATTGGACATTACTCTTCATAAAAACTTTCGAGCTCCTATTCTACAACAAGTAATCAGCGAACTTGATTCTGACCATCTCCCTATTATTGTAAGTTTTTTCATACAACCACTATTTTCTCCGCAAATTCCCAGACTGATAAACGGTCCAGTCGATTAGGATACCTTCTTTGCAGAATTCTACAATCGCATGAAAGTTCCAACGGACTTATATTCAGTAAATGGCATTGACAGAGCAGTTCAAGACTTTACAGAGTGTTTACAAATATCAGTCAAAAATGCAACTATCCGGACTTTTCCCCCTACACGAAACACTTTTTTCATCCTCCTATGAAAATTATGCAATTGATTAGATTTAAAAATAGACTGAGACGTCAGTGGCAGAAATACAGGTACCCTCACTTAAAGATGCAGCTAAATGAACTAATTCGTAAAGTACGTAGCGAACTTGATAAATATAGGATTAATTCTTATAAACATTACGTTTCTGATATTGATCCTGGTGATTCAAATATGTGGAAAGCAACAAAGAGGCTTTTACGATCATCGACAATTGTGCCTCCACTAAAACAAAATAATTTAATTTTTGAAAGTGATTCCGAAAAAAAGTAATGTGTTTGCTGATTTTTTTGAGAATGCATTCATTCCTAATGTTGTTCATGATTTTGAAACTAACAGAAATGTTGAGGATTTTATGTCCACAACCCCTAGCAGTGCAGAGCAGCCTGTGAAATTTACCTCAACCTCGGAAATTAAAAATATTATTGAAAATCTCCCCAACAGAAAATCTCCAGGGCATGACTTGGTACCTAACATAATTTTGAAGAGTTTTTCTACCAAAGCACTTTCAATACTGGCATCTATTTTCAATGCTTGTATTTCTGTTGGTTACTTTCCCAAAAACTGGAAACTTGCTCAAATAATTGTTATACACAAGCCCAACAAACCTAAACATTTTCCTAGCAGTTACCGTCCGATTAGTCTCCTTTCATCACTATAAAAATTATTTAAAAATTATACAGAAGAGACTGCTAAAATAGTTGGATTCTTCTAATATCATTCCCCCTTATCAGTTTAGATTTCGTACAAGACATTCATTCTACATCTCATCAACTTCTACGAATCAATGAAATCATATGTAGAGGATTTGAGAAGAAGCTCATTCATCGGCAGCATTTTTGGACATAACAAGTGCATTTGATAAGGCTTGGCATGGTGGCCTGTTATATAAATTGTATCAGTTTGGACTTCCTTTGTATCTGAGAGCTTTGTTGCAATCGTTTTTGTCTGATAGGACTTTTTGTGTCAAACTCAACTGCACACTTTCCTCAGTTCGTCCAATAGGCGCAGGTGTTCCTCAAGGCTCAATACTGGGACCTCTTCTCTTTAACTTATACATGTCTGATATTCCTGAGCTTCCTCAGGCTACTATCGCTCTTTATGCTGAATGACACGGTTCTTATTACCCAGCACATTGACATAAACCAAGCCGTAAATTCTTTACAATTCAGCGTTACATCTCTGACCGATTGGTTTAAAAGCTGGAGACTATCGTTAAATCCATTGAAATGTGAAACAAAGGTTTTCTCTTTGAGGAAGTATATTTTGCCACCTGAAGTTGCTTTGAAAATACTTCAATTCCTTGGAACCCTGGTGATCAAGGCATAAAATACTTAGGTGTCTACCTCGATAAAAAGTTAAACTGGAATCTTCACGTAAACAACAAACTCACTCAAGCATACGCACGTCTATCCATGTTATTTCCTATAATAAACAGAAAGTCATCTTTAAATCCAGAATGCACATTTTTAATATATAAAACAATTCTTCGGCCGTTAATTATGTATGCCTGTCCAGTTTGGGGAATGTGCATTTCTTCCGGCAAACTGAAAAAGATTCAAATTTTCTAAAACAAAGTTTTAAAAATTGCAGTTGATAGTCCATGGTATATACGTAACTCTCATCTGCATGTAGAATTTGGACTCGATACCATTGATGCTTTTATTAAAATAAGTTGTCATAAGTTCATAGCAAACTTAGACAATGTTCCAGGAGCTATTATCTTTCACATTGGAGAACCTACTTTGCACAGGCGTTTGAAAGCCAGACTTCCTCAAGACGTGATAGACTGATTTATAGCCATGTCTATGTAACACTCATTTGTTTATTTAACTTACTTAAATATGTTATATATTTTTGTTTTGGTTTTGTTTACTGATTGTTATTCATGTTGCAGGGTGACTCATATATGAGCGAACCCGATAATGTTATTATTCCACCTGTTACATTTTCTGTGTATAATATGTAAATATTGATCCAGAAATAAAAGTGTAAAAAAAAAAAAAAAAAAAACAATTTCAGCTGCGTAGTGGTAAATAACTTGCCTACTATTTAGCTGAATGCTTCCATGCGGTTGGTAGACTTAGTTACCAGTATTTTATAGAATAATCAAACCAGCTGATTTTGCCCATTTGTACAATCTACTGCGCAGCCTCGTCGTGATAACCTACAGTGTTGGTGTATGCATAGACTATAGGTTGTTTGTTGTTGTTATTATTAAACGTTTGCCAGCTACGACCTGTGGCTGAAATTTCCGACAAGAGCCGATCTCACCCGAATGTTGAACAAAACCGATGTAGAAGAATTCGATGGAGAAAACGAAAACTAGGAAATAAACCTCGTATCGTGAAATAATAGATCATGATATCTCATTAACAAATAACCGATTTAGGTCATCGACCTGTCATTCGATTCCTTATAGGCGTATTGTGTAATGAAAGTGGTCTTTAATTGTCGAAATATTTTATATATTTCAAGATATTGAAGAAATAAGTTTGGATGACGTCATAATTGCTGGTTTTCCTGTAAATGATACGTGGCATCGCTTTATTAATGTATTTAATTGAACAGCTGTTTTTGCAGATTATTTTTTCCATACCTTTATTTGATTAAAATCGCCTAATGTTTTAATGTACTTGGCGCGAGTCTACCGCGTCTCATGATAACACACAGTAGCGAAGCATTTTACTTGCCAACCATGTGACCAAGCGGTGGTAAAGCAGCCATCTGGCGAGGTAAACAGCTGCTGTAGCACTCATGATTGTTGTTTATTTTGATAGTGGTGTTTTAAAAACTTTTTTAACAATAATTCCTTGACATTCTGTTCTGGTGAACTGAACATTAAATAAATGTTATTACAAAAGTTGTACAAACTTTGTTTTTACTTGGATGCTAACCATTGTTAACCAGATGCTTACCAACCACGGTCGTTGTGGTCTGTAAACTGAAGTAGAGTTGTCCAACAAGTTCACGGCTGGGTTGGACCACGGTAATTGGGATGCTGTTGTACTTTAATCAAATAACGTTCATTGTATCGGATAATTTCCTGTACGTAAAGGTCCCGATGAAGAGATGTATTTAATACATACCAAGGTAATCAAAAACAATTTTTCAAACATAGAAAAATATCTATGTTTGAATTACTTCCAGCTGCGGTTCATATATCAAGATTGGTTTCAAAATAGTTTGTACAGTAATAATTTATTTTTAAAGTAAGTTTGGATT
Organism: Stictocephala bisonia; assembly: GCA_035578905.1. Taxonomy (NCBI): domain Eukaryota; kingdom Metazoa; phylum Arthropoda; class Insecta; order Hemiptera; family Membracidae; genus Stictocephala; species Stictocephala bisonia. The sequence continues at coordinate 1,847,241 of JAQJVL010000030.1, read as the reverse complement.
TAAACCCTAAAAACCAATCTAGTTTATTTGTTTTCAAATTTAAATTTTGTCTCTTGGACCACTTATGAGATTTCCATGTTAGTCTTCCATCAATGTGCATTCCTAAGTATTCATTTTACTTCTGATACTTGAGGCGAATATTAATAATTGAAACTGGAGAACAAAAGAATTTTTATTTAATGTGGAATTTATATGAGCTGATTTATTTTCATTTACCTTGATTCTCCAAGTATTAAACCACCTAATAATATCATCCAAACTTGATTGCAAGTGAATCGATGCTTGTGCAGGATCATTATGAATCAACAGTAAGCCTATAGCAGTTTCATAACCAATATGACAATGTTCATTCGATAGGAGGTCAGCCGTGAATAAGATGTATAAAAAGGGCCCAATAACACCACATTGGGGATTTCATATTCTATGTGAAGCAGTTGAGTATCAACGTCTCCATATTTACAGTAATTTGAAAAAATATCTGTCAGTGAGATAGGATTTTAATATTGGGAAAGTGGAATTTGGAAAACGCTTTTTTATTTTGTATAACTAACCAGTATGCTATAGTTTGTCAAAAGCCTGGCTGACATCTGACAAGGCAGTAGAACAGTGATGGTTGTTTTCTAAGCACTGACTTCTAATCGCCCTGTGGACTTGTTCTATTGTAGTGTGGTTAGCCCTAAGCCTACGGCCACACGTGGCGACCTGGTCGCCGCGACCTGGTCGTCGCGACTATTTTTATTCGCAACCTGGTCGCGGGAGGTGCCACACTTGAACGACCAACGACAAAATTCAGTTGTCAGGATGGCTCCAATGAGTGAGTAGGACCTGTTGATAGTTATTGCCGTGCGATCGTATCTGAAAAAGAAGAGGACACGCAGATTTGGAGTTCATCCCCTGAATGCAGTTCGTTTGAAACATGGTCAGTTTCACACCATAATGACATTGCTTAGGGACGATGGAGACAAATTTTTTTCGTATTTTCGAATGAGTATAAAAACGTTCGACGTACATTACGTAAAAAAGCTTCTGACGTACATTAAAGACGACATCGTGAAAAAGGACACGAGGTTTCTGATTCCCATTGCACCAGACGAACGTCTTGCTGTCACCTTAAGGTAAGTCTGTAACATTATTCAGTGAATATGATTTGTATACTATCTTCCATGGATTAATCACTATATAAGTAAAATACAAATGAACTTATAAATAGATAAATATAGCCATATAGTCATCAAATTTAATCTTACCTTGTTTATTTTTTTTCCTCATTAGATAGTTGATACCAGTTCTCGACAACTACCGCAGCCACTTCAACCCATAACTTAGATTTAACATCCCTGTTGCTGTATTCCTTTAGGGCTACATCCCATAGAGGTCTACGCACGCTAATTTCATTTATAAATAGATCTGTTTCAAACGGCATATTTTCCAACTGCACAAGACCACTGTCGAAACAAAACTGCTCTTAACTTAAACAGAGCAGAAACTGGGTGTGTGAAGGAGCGACATGTAGTGACTTGTCGCCGAGTGTGGCCGGTACCGTATGATAACATGGGGGGCGTATCTGTCGCCGCGACCAGAAAACTCTCTCGGACGCGTTCGTTTTGCTGTCGCTGGCGGTCGCGGGTCGCAGGTCGCTTGGTGTGGCCATCTTCATTTAATTTAACGTTACACATATTTTTCTTTTGTCGCGACGACCAGGTCGCGGCGACCAGGTCGCCTAGCGTGGCCGTAGCCTAAATCTAAACTTGTGGCTAGGCGCTCCGTTGATTAAAGAGTGCAATTTTCCAGGGAAACGTTTTACAAACAATTTTGAAATGACTGAAATTGAACTCATAGGTCCGTATGATGTAAATTGGTTCGGGAGCTTTCTCGGTTTTGGTATGACAATTACCTGAACTCTTTTTAAATTGAACTGGTATGTGTTATATCCGTAATATGGCGTTGAATAGGAAGTAAAGAATATTACTCCTCTTCTGGGTACTTCTTTCAGTAATTTATCTCTAACAAAGTCATATCCTGGAGATGTGTTAAGATTATGATCATTAACATGATGAAGCGGACTTCAGATGGTGCGAATATTTGTAAAGGTAGGTAAAGTGGCATTGGAGAGTCAAGATATTCTTGTATTTGCTCTTCTTTATCCACTATAGCATCATTAGGCTTAAAGACATTTGAGAAGTACTTCGTAAATGCTTCAGATTTATTAATATTACTTTTTGTCCAATTTTTGTCAGATTTCAAAATAGGCGAAATGGATATTTTAGGCTGCTTCAGTTTTCACATTGGAAAGACAAAGTGAATAATGTTTAGCTTCAGTATTCGAAAGATATTAAGTACATTGCTCAAACCATTAAATGAACTACTTTCAGTTATATATTGCAACTGGCAGTTATATATTGTATAACATATTGTATAACTGCATGGCAGTTATATATTGTATTTGAACTGCCATGCTGTATGATTGTGAGACTCCATATCCCTTCTTTACGACTACTAGGAGCGCTAACTTCGAACCAGTTGGCATTTTTGTCACGAGTAAGCTTCGCAACTTTGTGTATTAGATTATGATATTAATGGCAGAAAAACATACTTTGAGGACTTCCCTTCATAGTGAAAGTATCGAAAAACGAATACCTCAATGCAAAGCTGCGAATAGAAACGAATTGTTTTACACCTAAAATGTTTAAAATAAATAAGTTTAGTTAAACAACTTTGTCAGTAAATAAAGGAAAAGTTGTGGTAGCAAAAAATTGATTGACGTATTATGGGTTTCTTTGGAGTGCAAAGTAGTTTTCTGAAAGATATCACTGTAAGAGAAAATGCGTTGACATTCTAATTAGTTGTGAGAAAACGGACACGGAAGTAGCAATTTTAAGAAGAGTGCAGCAACGCGTGTGATAATTGTCGAAGCACACCCTGCCCGCTGTCCTGGAGAACGCTTGCCACCTCGTAATTATTATCAGTTGCTTTCTCTCCCCATTCCAACCCAAGTCTTCCCTGCGTACGTGAGGTGTAACAGTTTCTCTAAACAGTCTACCAACAGCTGCACGCAGAGAAACAGTTTTTACTAGTATTTAAAAAAAGAAGAGTTAAGACTCAGTGAAAGTCGTCGTCGCTGCCAGAAAAAAAGGAAGAATCAAAATGGAAATTTTTCTAATTCAAGAGTCACACAAAATATTAAATTCCATTTAAATATTTCCATCATTCAGGTGTAATTTATCGAAAATAACTGTCATGGGTAGTTTTATATTGTTTATAAACAAGGTTACTTAAGTAATTATTTATTTTCGAGGTGTAAAATCTCCTTTTACATTAAAAAAAAAAAAAAAACTTACAACAAAGCTACTTATCCTTCAATGTTTACTTTTTTTTAACTGGGGCCATGTTGTTAGACAAAGTTAATTAATTAGTTTAAACCAAAAACTGATGTGTTTGAATGTTAACGTCTAGAATTGTAAATAACTAAACTACGAGAGTTTATATATAAAATATTCTATATCAGCCCATATGGTCTAAATGTTACGTGTTTCAGGATTAATATGCAAGTTACGTTTTTGGTTATGTTGTTATTTTTAAAGCTATTGAAAGTAGTTTGAAATGTTTGTTACAAAAAAGGTACGGAAACGTCTCATAAAATTAGTTTTTGTGTTTTTGTTACTTTTTGTTTTTAAATCGGATGGGGCAGAAAATGGTGTGCAGGTCGGTGACGACGAAAATCAAAACGATAACACGCTAGTCACAACAAAGCAGCGTGGCTCTAAGGCTGAATCTGGCAAAAACTCAGTACAAAACGATGACAGCACCGACGATAACACTGATAAAAAGTCACCAACAAAAGAGGATGATGATAAAAGTCATAGCTGCAATTCTATATATGGTGATATTAAACTGCCGATGGATTCAAATGGAAGTAACCAATCATCTGATGACCAAAACGGGAAAAAATCCAACGTCAACCAGGAAGTAAATGATAAATTATCTGGTTCTATCCAGCCGAAAATTGACAATAATCACGTAAGCTGCAAGATGTTTAATAATACACTTTATATTACAATGCTGTTACTATATTTAATTAAATAGCCACTTAACCAACAGTAGAAACGAATTTATCGTAGCATAAGAAAGTATCCAAATATATCTTTTCCTTCCAGAGTTTGCGCTTCAAATAAAGAACCACTAAGTACACAATTCATAACTGAATAATAAACCACGATATTCTTTTCGGATTGTTATATTGTTAAACCATATTGCTTTGTCTGCAGCTTTGAAACTTTGCTTATTTAAAGTTGCTTTGTAAAGATTTTATATCATATGTATAACATGAAAGTTTGGTCTTAGTAAATGTAACTCTTAAAATAATCAGACATTTTATTTTTTTTCCGAGTGTGTTTCCTCAGGTATCATGGTGTATCATATCAACTTGTCTACACTGGACGCAGTGAAGAACGCGAGTGTCTTTTTCTCTGTGACTGGGTGAACATCAGGAAATACTTTTAACTCTTTTTGAAAATGGAATGTTGGTGAAGCGTTTGTGAAGAAACACATAGAGCCCAGAATTATGGAAACTGTTCAGTAATTTAGGTTTAGGTAACACTTCAGAGAAGAAGTAAACAGAAGTAGCTTTCTTATGGCCACAGCGAACGCCTCAGTGGCAGTTGTAAATATATTTAAACTAATGTTCATCTTTATACATCTGTAGTAATAATTAATATGTTTATCCTTGAGGATTTTGGGGGGAATAAGGGAGGGACTAACAAGGTGCTGGCCAGCTCTATCTGCATGCAAACTGGAGAAATAACTACTCAACACACTTACTTGACATTCTTTCTTCTATATGGTAACACTTATTTCTTTCTTCAAGCAAAAAGTAAGTCTGTAAATGTTTAAACAGGTTGATTGATTTTGTTGATAAGTCTGTTGTTGATTGATTTCTAATCAAATCAGATAAAAGCAAAATAACAAATTTTCTGTATCTAAATTGATGGAAATAACTCTGTCATTTATCTTTGAAAAATAACTATTGACATAAGGCTATTAGGTTTCTTCACTCATAGAGTTGTTTGATCATATTACACTTATTCCTTTACAGATCATATTAGTACAAATTAGAACCATACGTCTTGTCTAATTACGGTAGTGATGTCAAATTGATAAATCGTCCAATCTAAATATGACTACTTAAAAAAGTGACTATTTACTGATCATTACAGTTAAAGTCCTGCTTAAATATAATTTATACTACTATATATATTTTAATGCATTTAATTTAAACTAATATTAAGAATAACAAGTTAGATATAAAGATTCTGTTAGCTACAAATCTTGCCTAGGAACCTCTATAGATAATTTGTTTGGATCCGAATACAATAGTAGGAGGGAGAAGTCGGAGCATGGGGCCATTATTCAAGCTCTCTCAAGAACTTTTGGATCAATAACCATTATGTAAATAAATATTATATTAGTATGTTTAGTACTTCTGAAGCAGATAAAAAACAAATTTAGTATAAAATGTTTTAAATGTTGTTTACAATAATTTTATTTCTTGGAAAATTCTCACGTCACACGATTTAATGTTTTTTATTGAAATGTATGCATAAACGTAACAAGGATCAGTAAACACTTGAGATATTAAGTACGCTAATACAAACACAAGGCATATATATATATATATATATATATATATATATATATATACAGGGTGGTTTAAAGACACATTCTTTTTTTTCTAAAATTTACATTTTAAGTGTTTAAAGTAATGCCATTTATTTATGTAGGCAGGCGTAACTTTTTAAGTATTGTTGAATATTGGGATTAACTTGTGGTCCAAGATGTAGGAGTCCACTTCAAAATTCTTTATGAGAAGACAGTTATACAACATGTCTATTAACATTGTCTTTTCACCCTGAAAACAATGGTCTATTTAAAATTCAAAATGGTTGTACCGTTTCTAATGTGAGAAATATTTAAAGGAATCTTTACTAAATATTAATAAAAAATTACACTGAAAGACTTTTGAAGAAAAAAAATATTGTAAACGTTACAACCCTTTTGAATTTTAAATACACTATTGTTTTCAGGGTAATAAGGCAATGTTAATAAACATGTCGTATGACTGCCTTCTCATAAAGAATTCAGAAGTTGACTCCTATATCTTGGACCTCAGGTTACTCCCGATATTCCATAATACTTAAAAGTTAGTACATCTACCTATATAATGAATGGCATAACTGAAACACATTTTAAATGTAAATAGTAGATAAAAAGTGGGGGGAAGGGACTTTACAAGCTGACACAAAAGGCACAAATTTAATGTCACTGGCATTCCTGCCCACCTATACACGTACAGTGGTATTGACCCACCCGCCCACCTATACACGTACAGTGGTATTAACCAACCCGCCCACCCATACATGTACAGTTGTATTGACCCTCCTGCCCACCTATACACGTACAGTGGTATTAACCAACCCGCCCACCCATACATGTACAGTTGTATTGACCCTCCTGCCCACCTATACACGTACAGTGGTATTAACCAACCCGCCCACCCATACATGTACAGTTGTATTGACCCTCCTGCCCACCTATACACGTACAGTGGTATTAACCAACCCGCCCACCCATACATGTACAGTTGTATTGACCCTCCTGCCCACCTATACACGTACAGTGGTATCAGTCAAGAGATTGCAGAGTTGAAGTTCAAACTCTGGATCACATGGTTAATGAATGTCCGTTGCGTTCTTCAAGGAGGAATTAGCCGGTCTTCATTCAATCGGCGAAGCAGGTGTTGACTGGTTGGGAGTTAGCTCTGTGCCAGTAGATCTGTTTATTTTCCAGTTTATTTATAAGTTTATTCTCCAGGCCTGAAGGAGGTTATCTGAAATCTTCTCAAGGCTTTTGGGGAGACTTACTAGCATCTTCTCCAGGCTTTTATAGTGACTCACTGGCATCTTCTTTAGGCTTATAGAGTGACTTATTGGCATCTTCGCAGGCCTGTAAAGTGACCACTGGCATCTTCTATAGGCTTGTTAAGTGACTCACTGTCATCCTCTATAAGCTTGTAGAGTGACTCGCTCGCATCTTCACAGGCTTTTAAAGTGACCACTGGCATCTTCTATAAGCTTTTTAATTGACTCACTGGCATCTTCTATAGGCTTGTAAAGTGACTCACTGGCATCTTTTATAAGCTTGTTAAGTAACTCAATGACATCTTCGCAGGCTTGTAAAGTGACCACTGGCATCTTCTATAGGCTTGTAAAGTGACTCACTGGCATCTTTTATAAGCTTGTTAAGTAACTCAATGACATCTTCGCAGGCTTGTAAAGTGACCACTGGCATCTTCTATAGGCTTGTTAAGTAACTCACTGGCATATTCTATAGGCTTGTAGAATGATTCCATGGCACCTTCTTCATAGAGGTAGTTTTTTTCATATATAAATTATGATTGAGTTAGTGGAGGTATTTTCAAAACTAAGATTGCTGACCCAGTTTAACCAGTATTAAATAACCTCATATACCAATATTTAGTAATTAAGCACACAATAAGCACAGGGGTGGTGGGAGGAGATTTAAACTGGTAAGATACAAATACATACAGTACACTAATAAATACAATTCTCTTTTCACTTTCATTTGTTTGAAATACATAAAAATTACTATAAAACAATATTTCCATTTTCAGAGAACCAGTCTGAATGATGTAGATACATTTAATGCTGCTGAAGATGATAATGCACAAGTTGAAAAGAGAAATGCATTCTCATGGGAGTACCTAGGATTACCTCGAGACGCTTCCTACTTTTTTGATGATCATGAACCATTCATCAACAACAGTAGTGACAGTCGAGTGAGCAGAGCAGCTCCAGTACATGTACGTTCTATTATTTAATGGGCATAGTATATACAACTGATAGCAGGACTGATTAATGAGGATGGTGCTAGGATTTCTGAATTTTACAAATTTATTGTTTTCTATTGTTTCTAATTTTTACACTAATATTATTGCTCGTACTGACGCTTTGTTGGTTGTTTATGTTGTTAAGTCCTTAAAAAATTAAATAATTATGTAAAAAGTAGCTGGTATTAAATAAATAAATTTTATTTCAATAGATTTTTCTTTCATTGTTTAAAATTAGTTATCAAGTAATTTAATAGTACAGTACATTAAGTTGAATTCTCGTATTATTATTCGTGAACTATGAATATTTTTCTCTGCTTAGGAACCAAAATTACAGAAAATGAAAATAAACAATAAAGGGAAAGAAAATATAGGAGATGACTTGGATGAAGAAGAAGAAAACGATATAGTGAATGAAGAACCTGAAGAAGAAAATGTGAAAGAGGTGGATTATGAAGATGAGGATGATGATGAAGATGAGGAATCTGAGTGTGAGTCCACTCCAGCTTGCTCTACCTCTAGCACTTGTCCAAAGACGAAAACAACGTGTCCTACAACTACCACTTGTCCTACAACAACCACTTGTCCTACAACAACCACTTGTCCGACCAAGACAACAGAATGTAAGACTACAACACAATGCAAGGCAACAAGCAAGTTCCCTAAAATGTGTAACAGAGGCAAGTACTGTTGTAAAAGTCCAATGACAATATTTAGAGGATATAGTAAAAGTCCCTATTAGATTCTTTATAGTCGTAGGATAACAATACACTCTTTTTATTTTTCAAACAACTTGACGATTGAGGAATTACATAAGCCGTGAATCTGAGTACTAACTCACACCGACTTCTTCTTATAAAGGACCATTTATTTAGTTTTTACCAAAGTTACCTATACCATGTCCCTCTATGTTCTTAAAAGAGTAAGCCCACAAATGAACTAACAAAAATAATGTAATTAAATTGAGTCATAACTACACTATATATATCGTAAGGTTTGTTGTCAGTTACCATTTATTAATTTTAAAAAGGCTTTGGTTTATATATTTGTAACAAGATCCAAAAGTTATGTTATATATTAAGATAAGCAAAAGCCGAGTGATCTCCTGTCACAAAGCTGAATCTAATCCATCAAGCCATTTAAGACCTGCCTAAGCCTAACTTAATAGTTAATATTTATGCTTGCTAATCTCTCTGTAAAAGAGCGCAGAGGGGGAGGGGCAATCTGTAACTATGTGATCCATTGTTTGGATAGTCTCCCCGCAATTACATGATTGATATAGTGTCAGTCGCCATTTATATTTCCAGTTGTTATATCTGCCCAATAACTATTGATTTATTGTTAACATTGATGTTTTCATTGCAGGTAATAGGAAGCAAAATGTATACCCAGTGACTTCAATTAATTCTATTGAGTGGGATACTGAGAAAAGGAAGTATAACACGAAGAAGAGGAAATATCACAGCAGAGTAACTGATGGACAATAGTTCAGCTTTTGGTAGAATTCACATGTTATGTGTAACATTTAGGTGTTATCATGCTTGTTATGTTAATAAAGAACATTTGTAAAACTCTGATTATTTGTTATAAGAGTTAATTGCAACAAAGTTAATTTCAAGTTAGACATTTCCTGTTGGGAGTTTCTAGCATATTGTGTGTTGGGAGACATAACACACAAGTGAAAACGTCACGCTATACATTTCACATATTATGGCGATCAATTCCAGCAAACTTCTTCACTATTCTCATATCAGAGCGATTCAAAAAGATTTTCTTGTTGAATCCTTCTCATCTAAGGACGGATGGTAAACGTGATCACCTTATTTTGTAGGGGTATTAACCACCCCATCCACCCTCTGTACATGTAAGGCCGAGCGGGTAGGTAAATACCACTGTAGTGTAAGAGCAAGAGGTTGGGTAAATGCCACAGAACATGAAATTACTAAATAAAAACATTTTATTCAGCAAATCATAATCAATGTTGATGATTAGATATATAATATTTTTTTTTTTTTTTTTTTTTTTTTAAGGCTGAAAAGTTCATGGGAACTGTTGATCCCCAAGGCTTTTGTAATATATAACAGGTTGCCTCCTTCTCATATGGTCTATATAAGCCGAGTGGTGACGTCAGAGAGAGACCTCCAACCACAGAGTAAGTGTATTACTTACTCTGTGCCTCCAACACAGCATGCTCAACAGTTAATACTACATACTAAAAACCATTACTGTATTGTTTTCAAGAGTATTTTAGAAATATTAAAATGTTTGGTATTTTAATATTATACAACTGTTATTACAAACTGCAACAGCACACCTCACTCCAGGCATTCCACAGAAATAATATGAATACACAATTCAAAACATAAGCATATTCACAATTGAACAACACAGACTGAATTATCATCGAAAGTATAGTGTCAAATGTATTTTATTGTTGCGGTTTGTTTTGTTTACAGAAGTGAATTTAGAAAAATCACAGCTAAGGCCTCTGTATGACGTAAATGCTACTTGCCCGATACAGATGCATACTTTTATGAGGCAACCTCTTGTATATAGGCCTTGATGGATTCCTAGTTCTTATGATCTAAAATTTGGTCAAGTTCCCAATAAATGTAAAATAATTAATATCAACAGCACATGAATAGATGTAAATTTAACATATCATTATTGTCTTATAAGGTAAATTAACAGAAAAATCAGCCCACTTTCTGAGTAAAGCAAAAATGAAAACAAAAATAAACTAAATTTAAACTTTCATAATTACTGAATAAACCTCCAGCATTTGTTAGGAAACTTACTTTTATTTGTGAATCCTAACATTGAATGCGAATCATTTGTGAATCCCTCTGGTCTGAGGAAGGTGAGCGTGGTTCACCGAAATCGATCACCATAATATTTGTGCATTTTGTACTTGTATTATAATATATTTGTGCATTTTGTGCTTATATTGTAATAAATTTGTGTTGTGTGACGTTTACTTGTACTGTATATGTAACAACACGTATTATGCTAACTAAAAACCTATTACTTTTATTCTCAAATTTTCTAAAACTTCTGAAATTTTCCATTCTTGTTTACTATATTATTCATTTGTATATTTTTATTGCCCTATAGATAGTAAATGAGTTGTATTCTATTAGAGCACTCATGGTTCTCGTGTTTGTTTAGAACTTTAATTAAATAAATCAATCAATGAATTGGCTATTTACTTGAAGAAATATTAAAACTATTTTAAAAAGGAATAATTAAGAAAACTGTCTACAAAAATAACTTGGACCTTTTCCTATAACTCACTACCTCTACTTTGGTTAGGTTTGTTTACATTATGTTAGGTTTTAGTTTTTGTATGTAAGGTTAACATAAGTTATGGTTATGGTAGTGAATTAATGGAAAAAAACCCAATAACTTATCTCTTTTCCACCAGGCCAGGCAACGCTATAAATTATAGTTAGGTACAGCCCACACCCTTGCCACATTAAATTTAAATTATTTAAATATAAGTAGGGTTAGGTTAAAGGGCACTAGGCCAGGAATTAGTATATTGGAGAGATAGGACATCAGCAAACTTATCTTAGAAGACAAGTTCACTAACACCAGAGTAGTAGTAACATACTCAAAAGAAACACAAAATCACACAAATGTTCTGTGCCACTGGCACTTTCTTCAGGTGAGTAAAGAGAGAGGCCTCACCTTGAGTAAAGAGAGTAAGGGTCTCTCTCTCTTTCTCTTTACTCACCTGAAGAAAGTGCCAGTGGCACAGAAAATTTGTGTGATTTTGTGTTTCTTTTGTGTATGTTACTACTACTCAGGTGAAGATTGCTGATGTCCTATCTCTCTAATATATTAAATATAAGTAATAAATTATGTATATCAATATTTATAAGGTTTAAGGTTGAGTGGAAGAGAGGACTTAATAGTCCTAACTCCGCCTAATAAAGACAATTTTCATTTCATTTCATTTCATTTCATTTCATTATTTATAAAATAAAGTATTGTAAAGTTATAATCAATAAGATGATATATATATGTATATATATATATATATATATATATATATATATCTTAATTATAATTAGTTTGATTACGTTTTTACTATTTTAACTGGAGCTTGATTGTATTTTACACTGATCCTCGCTGAAAAGTGATTTTCATTTAGTGGACCACCATAAATGTAAGAAATCAAAATTAATTATTTTTTTTTTATTTATTGCTTTTACGACCCTATTGGATCACTTTAGTTCAAAACTTGTAGTCGTCCTTAGCTGTTTCATTTGTTTGGCTGTCTCTTCTTTCTTTTTAGCCCATATTTTTTTTAGCCGTTCCGATCTTCGTCTTCTTTCCTCCTCTGAATACACCACATTTCGTCTTGGTCTTGGTTTGTGCGTGAGTGTTATTGTGTTTGTTTTTACCCATTCGCTGTATTTCTGTGATTTTGTTACGAGATCCTCCTTCAAGATTCCTAGTTCTTCCATGTCCTTCTGCACTTCTCTCACCCAGTTTGACTTGATTTTTTTATTCCAGTAAAAGTCGATCAGTCGTTTAGCTAGTCTAGTGTCTTCCGTTCTCAATATGTGTCCCAGGAATGATATCCTTTTCCTTCTGAAGAATTCTGTTAGTGGAGTGATTGTTTTATAGACGGTTTCGTTTGGGATTATTCTCCATTGACCTTCTACTAGGTTCTTCTTGTTTATACACTTTCTTATTATCCTTCTTTCTAATTTTTCTATTGCTTCTATCTCTCCTATTTTGTAAGGTCCGGAGATTGTCTCGCATGCGTATTGTATTTTTGGGAGAATCACCGTTTGGTAATGTCTGATTTTGGTTTTTGTTGATAATTAATTATTTTATTGTAACAAAAACTAAACCTTTCAGAAAATATATGCCAATTTTACATGATACTATATTGTTTGAACAACACATTTCATTTCAATATTTCATTTTTTTTATCACATCATGAAGGCCCCAGCGATTTAAATTGAAACTGACTTGAGTTTTTTTTTTTTTTAAGAAATAGTATATTAGGAGAGATAGGATATCAGCAAACTTCCTATAGAAGACAAGTCCACTAACACCACAGTAGTAGTAAACAAATAAGGTAAGTTTGCTGATGTCCTATTTCTCCTAATGTACTAATTGCCGGCCTAATACCCTTAAACCTAAACTGAAAATTTTTAAGAAATAATAATTTTGTTGTGAGTGTAACTTTATAGTTTTTTTAGAAACAAACAAAATTTATCACCTCTCTTAATTCTATGAACTTTATGTATTAAAATATAAAATGAAGTAGACTAGTGTTCTTTTGCCCGTTAATATTTCTTCTATTCCCTCCAGCATCATTTTTAACAGACTGTTCAGCGCTTATAGCTATACAGTGTATTCCAGAGTAAGATCAATGACTATACAAACAAGTAGACTGTCTGTTCATATCAGTCCCATAAAGCCAGTTTTGCCGTTCAGTGAAATTAGTTTATGTTCGGTTTTCCCATGTAGTGTCTCTCTCTATCTCTCTCATTCCTCTCTCTCCAGGACACACTGAAGTGACTAATAGCTGAACAAATATTACGCCAAACATTCATCCGAGTGCTTATTTGAAACCAATCACCATTAGATAGCAGCACAGGCATGCGTTTACAGCAAATGCATTGCCTTGGACAGTCTGTTTCTATAATCAATGGTAAGACACGTTCAACCTGCTCATGGTTCTAGCTAGCCAATGGCAATATTTTGCTTGAGGACATTTAATTATGATTTGGTGATGTGTAATTAGACTTTTGTTGCCAATTCAGGATTAACGGAAGCTCAAATTTTATGTTTATTTATGTCAGGATTAACGGAAGCTCAAAACGGACCTTTATTTCTTTTTTTGTATTAACGACACAATGAAGCTTGGTTGGAAGGAGCGCACTCAGAAATTATTAACTTTGTTAGGTTGCCTTACTGTGACTGTGTCTTGTATTTTTGTACACAATGATACATGACCAAACTGGTTCGGTTAAAAATGATTGGTCCAAGAGTTTCAGGATATATCTTTCGCTAAAAGATCCAACACTCTGGAATATATGATCAAATGCATTAAATAAATAAAATTTTATTGTCATTAGGCCAATACATAGCAATAGACAAAGTCAATCCTTAATACTGATACTAAAATTAAGTACAAGTAATGTACAAGGTACAGCATCAATATACAACATAAAAGAAATATATGCAAATTAAGTAACAACACAAGAACTACCCAACTGAACATGAAAGCAAAATATTAATGAAATAGATACAAAGTTGTAGTTTAAACATATTTATCATACTAATTTTAAGTACAAGATTACTGACATACTATGAACAAGATCAATTTAAACCTGACTAACCATTTCACATTCATAAAATTCTTTTAAGTTGTAAAAGGGATTACAAGCGAGCCAATCATATAATTTTGTCTTAAAGGTATTCAGAGGTAAATTTTGTAATTCTGCTGGCAGCCTATTAAATAGTTTATGTCCAATAACTTCATAACTGTTTAGAGATTTAGACAACCGGTTATAAGGTATGTAGATATGGTTTTTGATTCTGGTATTGTGAGAGTGTATACTATTTCTAAATTTCATCTCTGGCATCTTAACTTTTATACGAACTAATACAGTATAAATATATAGATTAATTATAGTTAATATTCTAAGTTGTACAAACAAAGGTCTACAATGAGCCTTGTGTGGAGCACTAGCGACAGCTCTTAAAGCTTTTTTCTGTAAAATTAAAATGTTACTAACATGACTTGAATTACCCCACAGTATTAATCCATAAAGAATGATACTTTGAAAAAATGCAAAATAAGATGATCTAACAAATACATCAGGTACACAGCTTTTTAGACTTCTCAACAGATAGATAACCCTAGACAACTTACAACTAATAAATATTATATGTTGTTCCCACGTAAGCTTAGGGTCAATATGTACTCCTAGAAATTTTACACTACACGAAGAGAGAGAATTTTGCTCATTTACATTTTTCAGGCTAAAAGTTAGTTCTTGAGTCTTATTTTCATTGAGTAAAAACCCATTAGCTTTAAACCAATGGGATGCTTCGGTCATTGTATTAAAATTGTGAGAGTTTTAAGGGTGTTAACATCATTATGAACATTTAAAAAGGTGGTATCATCAGCATATAATACAACATGAGATCCCAAGTGTTTTGGAAGGTCATTAATCATTATCAAAAATAAAAAAGGTCCAAGGACAGACCCTTGCGGGACACCTGTTTCAACTTGTACTTTTTTGGACTTCTCTTTTCTAACATAAACAATTTGTTGACGGTTAGACAGGTAGGAACTCATAAGTTCCAAGCTAGAATTTTGTATGCCATAATGAGCTAATTTGTTTAACAGGATTTCATGGTTAACACAGTCAAATGCCTTGCTCAGGTCACAGAATGATGCATGAGCAAGGCCTCTATCTTCAAATGCCCTATAAATAATGCTAATCATGTTATCTATTGCATCAACTGTAGATCTATGCTTCCTGAAACCATATTGAGATTCACTTAACAATTTATTAAATTCAAAATAACTACATAACTGCAAATATATTACTACTTCAAATATTTTGGCAAAAACAGGTATAATAGAGATAGGTCTATATGAAGATGGTGTCTTTTTCTCCTTTTTTTTTATACAGGGACTACCCTGGATATTTTAAGCTCTGCTGGAAAGGATCCTTCCAATAGACATTTATTAATACAAAAGGTCAGAGGTTCTGCAATGCTATACATTACTTTCTTCACTAAGTTACTAGATCCGTTTATAACGCCTGTATTATTTGGTATGTACATGAATGTGGGAAAATGTCACTAACTGATCAGCTGTATGTGGCGAAAGGGGCTGTGTTAACCTGCAGAGTATAGTAGTGGACTTCAGTGCCAGCTGAACTGGCTCACGAGTCACGTTCGTTTGTGTCAAAACTGTGCCAACTAAACAGCAACAAAATTATACCTTGCTCCCGGACCATCTTCATGCAGATCGCGCCTGACTGGTCTGAGATGCATCAAGCGATACTGATCTGAAGTGCGGGCTGTTTGTACAAATAGGCAGGTGACTGTCACTCCAGAATTCTCCAACTCTTCTGATTTATCGGTCGCACCCCTCAGACTGGCTGCTCCTGGACAACTTAGTTTTGACTTCTGCGACTTGGAACTCTTGATCCTATTGTTTCACACTTAACCATTGTACCAAATGTCCTGTATATATTTACTTTAGAGTCCATCTCTTTATTTTATTTTTGATTATTCAACTACAGTTTTCATCTTTTACAGTTGTATATATTGTAATTAACACATTGTTAAATTGATTATTGTTAAATTATTACTGGAAGCTTATTTTACCTTATATTGTACTATGGATTTCAATTTGTTAAATAATGTCAATTTTGATGCTCGCACAGAAAAGAATTTATTGGAGCTAGCATCTAGCCTTGATTATTTTGCAGCAAATAACCCTAACTCTGATCTTAGCTATGTAGTTGAAAAAATATCTGAACTAGTAAAAACAATGGGTGATTTATGTGAGAAAAATAAAAGCTTAGTTTTTAAAAATGATGAATTATATTGTAAAAATTTAGAACTAGATTCATATATTACTACATTTAAGACTGTGAAACAAGCTGAATTGAACGATTCTTTTAAACTTAACGACTGTGTAGTTGAGAAAAATGAGGCTCTCTGTAAGGAACTGGCCCTAATAAAAAACGAAGTTGCTAGTCTAAAATACCAGCTAAAAGAGGCTAATACTAACAATTCATACCTAAAACCTAGCCCTAATGTTGACCTAAATGATGTATATAAGAGCACAGAAGAAGTTAGCCAACTTAAACAAAAGGTCATATCTTACCAGGAAAATATCAACTGTCTGATAAGTAGACTTGAACAATCAAATAAAACTAACAACGAATTGCTTGAATGTGTAAAGCTAAATGGTAACTCCTCAAAATGTGTAAGTACGGGCAATTGGTTAGATGACTCTATCCTACAAGCCTACTTTTCTTCTTTCAGTCACCATCCGTCAACAATCCTATCTAAATCTTTGTTCATTGATCCTTCTGTCAGTGAAATCCTAAAATTGGGGTCTATTTCTGAGGTTAAGACACAACTAAATGAGCTGAAATTTTACTCTTATAACTATGTATTTTGTAGTGTAAGTAATAGTAATGGTCCTGACGCATCTAGTGAAAATCTCATTGACAAGTATGACGAGGGTTCACATTGGAGTCTGTTATTCTGTGATGTTCCAAACAGGGTAGCTTACCATCTTGACTCTGTTGCGAACCTTAACGAAACACCTGCCTCTAGACTGGCAGACAGAATTGGGTTTAATTTAAAAAATGTTGACTGCTACCAACAAAACAATAGTTTTGAGTGTGGGCTAAATGTTCTGGTGAACGCAAAGATGATATTGTACTACTATTGCTTGGTCAATGATGATAAGCTTAGTTTCCCAAAGTGGTTTGAACAATGTCTTTGTACTCCTAGTAGTAAAAATAGCATTAGACTGACTGGATCAAGGAAATCCGAAAACCGCTGAGCTAGAGATTTAGTGGCTAAACCTTGTGTCATTGATAAATTAGCGTTAAGGTTAGAAAGGGTAGATATAAACAGCTGGAAGGTTGTCAAATCTAAAAGAGGTAAAATGAGAAACGCTCCTCAACCCTATCCCATTGAACTTGACACGTCCAACAGATACTCTAGCCTTTCTGACCCTGATCCTACCCTGTGTTGTTATCAAAATACTCTAAAGGTTCTTTTACTAGTAAGGAAAAGAACATTCCCCAAAATACCAAGCCTTTGAAGACGAGAAATAATTTCATTGTTACACTTTCTGTTGTAAATACTGCTAAGAAACCTAGTTTTATTATTTACGGAGATAGCCATGTACGAAATCTGTCAAGCATTCTAGCTAGTAAAATAAAAGACAGATATAGAATATGTAGCACTGTAAAACCAAATGCAAAAATGGAACAGATTTTAGTTGGCATAAATAAAGATAAAGATTTGTGTAAAGAAGATATTATTGTTATCGTTGGTGGTACAAATAATGTTGATGGAACCGGTCGCTGTAACAGTTTCATTTCAGAGCTGAGTTCCTTTTTCGCTGAGGTTTCCCGGCCAAAAATATTTCTTGTAGGGTTGCCTCTCAGACATGACAACTCTTCCCTAAATTACACAATTTCCAAAGTAAATACTGACCTGTTATCCCTTTGTAATGGTTACGATAATGTTACGTTTATACCTTTACATTCACTATCTCGCCAGCTATTCACTAGACATGGACTCCATCTCAATTTTAAAGGTAAAATCGCCCTCTCCAGCCTTCTTCTACATTCTTTAAAAATACTACCCAATACCACTATTTCCAACCCAAAGTTAAAAAATCCCGACAGACCACTTTCTATGAAGCCTGAATCCCACGCACACACTTGTCACCAGACCAGCTCCCATTTACCTTTTAAGACATGTTCGAAACGTACTTTTGTCAACAAACATTTTTTAGGGGAAGCTCAAAAACCTCCCAAAGTCCCTTGGACACTCTATCTCGAAAAAGAGCTGGGAAACGGCATACGAGCCTCAAACTACTGCATCAAAACATCAGAGGTCTGATGAGCAAAGTTGAAGAATTAGAAGTACTCATTTCCGATGAAGCTCCAGATCTACTATGTTTAACGGAACATTTTCTGAAAGGCGATGAGGTTGATAACTCTATAATTAATAATTACTCATGCATAGCATCCTTTTGTAGGTCAGTCATGAAAGGTGGAGGTGCAGGCATATGGTGTGGGCCTGGCGTACGATGTGAGCCTCTGGACAGTGTTCAGTTTGTTGAGGAGGGTGTCTGTGAGCTTGCTGCAGTTTCCATAGTAATTGGAGAAAATACCAAAATATTGTTGGTAGCAGCCTACAGACCACCTTCACACCGACATGATGAATTTCTGGACCTAATTACTGAATGCCTTAATAAATACGCAAACCGTCATAACACCTCTGTAGTCATGGGTGACCTAAATATAGACCTCTCTAGCCACACGTTTGCTGCTCAAAAACTTGTGTCCACTATGGCTTCTTTTGGCCTATTCAATATTGTTGAGGGCTATACTAGGGAAGCGCAGGGATCGCAAAGTCTCATTGTCCATGTATTTACGAATGGAGGTAATGTTGAATGCTCAGTGATCACTTCCTGTTTGTCTGATCACTATGCCCAAGCAGCTAAGTTAAATTTTAATATTTCGCAACCAGTGTCTGAACCTCTATTTCATTACATTAGCTCGTTTTCTGACACAAATTTGCGTCAATCTTATTTCTAAAGAGAACTGGAATTATATGTATTCTGCCACTGACTTAGATAACAAGTTTGACGCCTTCATGCTCAGTGTACAGCATGCTTTTAGTGTCTCATTTCCAAAAAAACTTAAAAAGGTGATAAACAAAGATAAGGGGAAAGTGATCCTGACCGATGAAGTATCGATTATAAAAACTGAAATTACTGATTTATATAAAAGAGTTAAACATCTTGACTCGTCGCATTTCCTGAACTGTTATTACAGAAGGCTGAAATACAAATACAGATGTAAGATTCGAGAAATCAAATCGGCAAAAAATATCCATGAAATAGAAACATCAGAAAGTAGATCAAAGGCCATTTGGGACATAGTAAATAACAAAAGAAAATCAAAAAAGGCGTATAAACCAGAAATTGTTATTGAAGACGATGAGGGCAGACTAGTGAGTGCACCTGGTGATATTTGTAACATCTTTAGTGAGTTCTTTGCTAACGTAGGGAAAAACATCAGACCCACATTTAAAAAGCATGACCACTTTAAAACATCTGATAATAACTATGCAGGTTCCCTTTTTTTATACCCAACAACAGAAGAAGAAATTAACAGTATTATCAATGATTTAAAAAACAAAAAGTCTTCAGGAAATGATGAGATATCCTCTATTTTATTAAAAAAAATTTCAATACATTTGCTAAAGCCCCTGTGCCATCTAATTAATTTTTCCTTCACATATGGAGCATTCCCTAAGTGCTTAAAAGTGTCAGTTGTAAAGCCAATATTTAAAAAGGGAAATGCGAAGGTTTGCAACAGTTATAGACCTATATCAATAGTATCAGTTTTCTCTAAGGTCTTTGAAAAAGTGATGCTGATCCGGTTATGGGAATTCCTAGAACATAACAATATTATATTGAAAAATCAAAATGGATTTATGAAGGGTAAATCTACAGTAACTGCTATGTTTAGTTTCATAAACGACATAGTACAAGATCTTGATTCTGGACATCCTTCAGCAGGATTATTTTTCGACCTGAGTAAGGCCTTTGAATACAGTCAACCACAATTTGTTGCTATTAAAGATGAGTGACGTGGGCATACGTGGTGTAGCATTGGATTGGATCGCCTCGTACCTACAAGGTAGAAAACAGTATGTGGAAATAAAGTCAGTAGATAGTGCTAGGTATGTACGCCCCTACTCCTCAGTAGAGACCTACATCGTGAGAGGAGTGCCTCAGGGCTCCGTTTTGGGCCCTGTTTTATTTCTTCTATATATGAACTCTGTTCCCTCGTGTGCATCCATGACCAGACTTTCCTTATTTGCTGACGACACCTCTCTTTCAGTTTCAAGCCCCAACGTGGATCAATTGTAACGAGTTGCTTTTTGTGAGGCCAATAATTTAATTCAGTGGTTTGATGACAACTTACTCTCTATAAACTTTGATAAAACCCGACTTATGAACTTCTGCTTGACGAAAGGGCGAGCTAAAGGTTTCAGCCTACTTGCAGATGAAACTGTGGTTCATCCGACACCGAGTGTCAGATTTTTGGGTTTAGTCTTGGACGAAAATCTCACGTTTTATGATCACATTGAAAGTGTTTCAAAAAAACTTACTTCGGGAATTTTTGTGTTGCGTAATTTACGTAATACTGCAAACACCGAAGTTCTTCTATCTGCGTATTACGGGGTTATCTATCCCCACTTAGCATACGCTATACCTATTTGGGGGTACGAAAACCAAAAAACCCTTTTTTTATTTAAAATTCAAAAATGGGCTCTAAGAATAATTTTTTCTCTGAAAAGACACCAGTCCTGCAGGGACTATTTCCGTAAGTCAGGTATCTTAACCCTACCGTCTATCTACATTTTGGAAACACTAACTTTTGTCAAACGTAATCTTCCGAAATTCATTGTCCCAGTAAAAACTCCATACTTCTTGCGTAACTCTAACAATCTTGCAGTTCCAAAACACTCTACATCTTTTTTCAAAAAACATCTGTTTTATAATGGAATAAAACTATTCAACCATCTACCTTGTTCACTCAAGTTGGAATCAAACCTCTTAAAATTTAGAAAACGGCTGAGGGACCATCTAGTAAATCTCTCATGTTACAGCGTCCGGGAGTTTTATAATAAGGAATTTTGAACAACACTGTTAAATACAGAGTAATTATTTGCATACAGATATGAACTATGTTATTGTTCTTATTAATTAACATTATTGTTTTAAGAGTGTAAACTTTCTCTACATAAGTATATAGCTGTTAGTATTAAGTATTACAAACTGTTTTGTCAATTTGGCTAAATAAAGTGATTTGATTTGATTTGATTTGATTTATTTAGATAAGCCATACACATCTACACTATCAGAGGACTTGAAGTTTTTAACAATATCAATAACTGTTTCAGTAGTAACTTCTGTAAATTTGAATTTTGGTTCCGGGTAGATGACAGTAACGGGACAATTTTTAGTAAGTATGTTGATTGCTTCGACACTGGGCGTAGCGATGGAATTGCATATTTCATTAACAGAGTTTATGAAATAATCATTTAAGATATTAGGATCAATTGAAAGATTGTGGGTTTTCTGTGTGTTGGTAACATTACTAATTAATTTCCAGGCAGTTTTACATTTATTGTTTGCCCCTTCAATTAGTTTGGAATTATAGGTCTTTTTGGCTTCTATAAGAGCTGCTTTGTATCTATTTCTATACTTAATATAGGCTAACCCAGAAATGTTGGTCTTAAATCTATTGCTTATATCTAACATAGTCAACAGATTCATTTTCATGGAAGCCAGTTCAGGAGTGATAAATCTTTCTTATTCTTTCCTAAATTACTATTATTGACTTTACACCTTTTTGATGGTATGCATAGCTCAAATGTGTACATAAAACTCTGAAAAAAGTTTTCAAAAACAATTGTTGAGTTAAGGTAATTTAAGTTATTTGGTATGTTCAACGGAATAGACCAATCAAATGCAGCAAGTGAATTTATGAGATTATTAATCTTGTCTTTGTTCATTGGCCTAGTCACCACCAACTTTGAATTGCCAGGATTAAGATTTTTAGAACTGTATTCATTGTTAAGCATGACTTTAAACAGTATTGGCTTATGGTCTGAAAAATGAAAATCTGTTACTAAAATTGAGTCAAGACAGAGTTCTACATTGGTAAAGATATTATCTAAGCAAGCCTTATCTCTAGTTGGTGCAGAATTACAGTAATTCAAATTAAATTGTCTCAAAAGGTAACATAGTTCCCTGACACTATTTTTGTTTGTTGTAACATCAAAGTCAGAATTGATGTCACCTCCTATTACAATTTTATGTTTTTTATATACTGGCCTATTTTAAAAAATAAATAGACTCTAATTTATCCAAAAATATTTTACAATCTCCATTAGGTGATCTATATATTGATGCAACAATTAATTTACAATCACTCATTACAAATCCTGTAGCCTCAAAATGGATTTCTTCACATAAAAAACCTAAATCTAGCTCTGTAATAGGTGATGCAAGTGAATCACTTATGTAAATAGCAACGCCTCCTCGAATATGTTGTTTCCTACAGTAACTATTCACTAAACTAAAATTATCAATACATGCATAGGGTATAGCAGGCTCAGTATACCAGTGTTCATTTAAACAAATAATATTACAATGGTTTTCATTTGCAAAATCACTTAAAACTAGTTCTTTTCCTTTTAGGCCTTGTACATTTAGAAAACACATTCTTATAGTTAAGTTTGAATTTAGATCAGCACTGCACAGTTCACCTACTGTTGCATCGACTAAGCTTACGTTATCATTATTGACTGGTGATATGTGACTTGAATCTGACCAAGTCTTGTTCTCAACACAAGGCTCGGTCAGTCCAAGCCGTTTCCTGTATCAGATCCTACAATGTGTTGAACAGATGTTCCTACAGAATTGGCTACCTTATTTGTCTTGTTCAATGTATCTTTAACTATCTGACTTAAAGTTCTAGCTAAGTTTAATTTACCTAAGGTACTAAAGTGCTGTCCATGTCGAGTATGGTTCTCCCTCTGACAGTCTGTCGTGTTCACAATGCGCACATTTTTAAAGGGCTTGCAGATAGACTTGAGCTGCATGTTGGTTTCTTGCACACTGGTGTTGATCGGAGATTCATGCGGAAGGTCATGTCGATGAGGGATGCTGACGACAATTACATTGGTGTCTTTCAGTTCTTCCAGCGTGCTGTTGAGCGTGTTGATGGCATTTTGGGGTGATTGTTGAGCAACATCATTTGCACCAGCCATTATTACAAGAAAGTTTTTACTCGACAATTTAGGTAACTTATTGTAATCAAGGCCTACAACTTGTTTCATGGTGGCGCTTGGCTTGACAATACCAGATACGACAACTTCTTCTTACTTAGAGTGGATTGTAGATGTGATGAGATGTTTCTACCATAGTTATCACTGTACAGTAGGACTTTATGGTCTTTTTGTGAGGTCATTGGATCATACTTCTTAGATGTAGTTGGTTTCTTGGTCTGGTTAAAGTTTTTCATATAACCTCAACCTCGCATAGGCCTAGAATGTGGTGTAGGCCTAGACAGTGTCGTAGTCCTATGTGTTGTGCTATGTAACTCTGGTTCAATCAGCAAGAGCAGAATAACTATTATGAAGAGGGGGGAAGTGTTCATTCTCAGAGGCAGATGAGGTTGACAAATTAGTATGCCTAGGCCTTCCTTGATTGAATCTCATTGATCTATAGGGAACTGATTCCCAGCCTCTGGTTAAGTTAGACCTGGGTGTCTCACAGTTTAGTGGTTCATTTGATTGATGAGATTTTAGGTAAGACTCATTGAGCTTGATTTCAAGTAGTCTCATACCATTACTCAGCTTTTCATTTACCTTCAATAGTTCGGATAGATCCAGGTTAAGTTGGGATATCACGGCGTACTTACTTGAGATAATGGCGGCGGTTTCAGCGTCCTTCTGTTCGATTATGCACGTATGGCAAAACCACATCTCTTCGTCATTTAATATATCAATGTCAATTTGTGCACACTTGGTATGAATCCAGAAACTACATCTATCACATTTTATACCCTTTAGAACCCGTTTTTTACATAATTTACACAAAGAATGGTGAATTTCCACAGAGCTAACTGCAATCACGTCACTACTGGCCGGCGCCATCTTGAACTTCTCGACAAACCTACTTTCTAGCCTTCACAACCTAGATTTGTTTCATAACAACTGTTGTAGGTTTCTAAAGATGCTGAAGATAGCATTTAACTCTAAACAGTATGATTAAACTCACACCCAACCAGCTTAGCCCCATATCTGAGCGTTGGGTCTTTAAGCGTCACAGCTGTTTTCTCAAAGTACAAGTAGCTGGCGTCATTGGCCAGCAAATATTTTGATTTTTGGTTGTGATTTCAATCATGTCAGTATCATAGATTTTGGGGTTGTCGAGATTCCTTTTGTTTATTAGTTCTGTGGTATCTGAGGAGTCGTTTGAAGTTTTTGTGGATTCTGGTTTCATGGGTGGTTCTGGTGTATTGAAGCATTTCGTGCAGAGCCAATTTTTAATTTCGTCCTTTGTCAATTTCTTCAGTTGCTTATCTGTAATGTTTACACAGCCTCCATGGAACCATAGATGACATAGGCCTGTGCATTTAATTGATGAGTATTTCACTCCAATGCCACAAGAACCGCAGGGATATTTAGGGCCTGCTGTTTTGGTTCTGTGCATTTTGGGGTTATGAACTGTTGGTGTATTTGTTGTTAAAGGGAGGAAGACAGTTTTTTATGCAGAGTTTGGCTGTTTCTCTATGTTAATATATTGTGTTTAGGCAAATAGATATTCAGTTTTTTGTTGAAGGTTTGGCTGTTTCCTTAAATAGCAAATGATCGGTAAGATGTAGAGGAAAGTGGGAGCCAAAACAAAAAATGAAATCTCCATAATAACAAAAAATATTATAGGTTATGAAATCAGTCCTCCACATAAAAATATATACTTTTATTTAATATATTTACAAGACAACGTTTGAATAAATTTACTTTGGATATATAACAACTGCTGTCAACTAAATGTTAAATATTTAATATTCACGATGGAAGAACTTCAAAAAATATATTTTGCGAAGCATTTAGCAGTTTTGTAATGTGGCATATACAAAAATATAATAGACATAACAAAAATGTTAAATAAGAACAATTTGTTGCTTTCAAAAATCAATATGAAAATACAAATCAGTGTAAATATTTTAATAAGTTTTATTTAAAATTTATAAAATTTGACCAAATGTATTTTTTTACCATTCTTGTTTCCTTCTTTCTAATACTTACATAAATAATGGAAACCGACACAATTTTGAGAAACATTATTAAATTACATTTTTATAATAAATCTGATCTAAAGGTAGCCAACAAACACAGAAGTAACAATGATGGGCAAACTATATTCTCCAGACTTTAATATAGATAAGTGTTTCCACTAAGTGATAAAACAACATACATCATTGGTAAAAGAAGCAATAACAATTACTCTTGTAATCTATGAACCCAAAAGAATGGCAGACACTTGTTCAGGAGTCCTTGGCATCAGTTGGGTCGGTTGGTTGTACAAGTTCATCGGGTCATGTACGCACTGGTACAGCTGTGTGTATATGGCTGTGATGACCTGAGTAGCACGTCGCTGCACCGTGCTGCGATGACCACTGCTCAACAGGCACTCCATCTGGGGCAGGCTGAACACCTCTGGCATACTGAGCAGGCTCTCCAACTTACTCTGTAAAATTGTAAGCATTAATCAAGTTCTCTATCTAAGAACATAAGCAACACTTTTTGAATTACAGAGTAAGGTGTTTTAGTACCCATTTTAACCATTTCTAGTGATATTTCTATTTTCAAAATAACCTTAATACGAGATAGACTAAAAAAAGACGACAACAACTGTAGTTAGTGTCTTTAGTTTTGATAAGATTTTGAACAACAATACTTTCAATTCTTTGTTTGATTATACTGTATTCAAGTGCAGAAAAATGTATATGAAAATCATAATGCCTCAAATTAATGCTCAAATGCCTCTTTTGAGGGTAAGAGCCCCTTTGTAAATAATTTAAAATCTGTTCCTATATCTTTAAATAACACAATAAGCCAGTCTTTACCTAAAAATGCAGATGAAGTTGAAGTAATTTCCACAAAATGTTCGGAACCTTTTTTAAAACATTTTTTCCAAAAAGATCATCCAGATTAAAAAATACAAAAAACAAAAATCCATCCCTACTAAATTGTAATAAATTAACCATATTTCACCAAAATATCCAATATTTATCAACTAGAATCGATGCATTATTAATTACAATTGAAGAATTAAAACCTGACATAGTTATATTAAGCGAAAACAAATTAACAATAAATGAAATAACGGCAATAAACATAACGGGTTTTAAAATAGCTGGTTATTACGTTAGAGACCATTATGAAGGAGGTGGAGTTTTGATTCTCGTTTCAAATGGGATTGAGGCAAAAACTATAACATCATCCTTAAATGAAGATAACATTTTTGAATCCTGTGCCGTGGAAATTACTTTAAACAAAGTTAAACTGATTATTGCAGGTGTTTACAGAACACCCTCTAGAAATGTAGATCTGTTTATTGAGAAGTTTGATTTATTTTTAAGTAAGCTAAGAAAAATAAATTGTAATATTATTGTTGGGGGGGGACTTTAATATTGATGTATTGATTGATGATAACAAAAAGAATAACTTTGTCAATGTGCTTAACATGCACAACATGTATTATATGATTACCATACCAACTAGGGTCACTGAGGACAGTGAAACTGCATTGGATAACTTTGCATCAAACATTGAGAGGAAATATTTTAAAGTAGCCTCCTTAATAACAGCACTCTCAGATCATGATGGTCAGTTGCTAACAATGAATGATTTTGTATGTAAATGATGTATGATTTTGTATGATGAATGATTTAAAAGTAATAAACAACTTAGTAACTCAGTAAGAGTTTTTAACAAAGAAAATATTAGTAGATTCATTATGGAGCTTCAAACTGAAGACTGGACTGAATTGTACCAAACCACAGTTACACACAAATTCTCTTATTTTTATAACGTCTTGAAGTACTATTTTTATAAAAATTTTCCAAAAGTTAACAAACGAATTAAGAATAAATTTACTGAATGGGTAGACGATGAAATTAAATTTGAACGCAAAAATCTAATCAATAATTATCATTTTTACCGGCAAAATAAAAATGAACAGTTACAAAAATTACTAAAGCGGGAAAAAAACAATATAGAAAAAATATAATTTACAAAAAAAAATCTTATTTCAAAAACAAGATAGCTAATTCAAGTAATGTTTCAAAAACTGTCTAGCAATTAGTTAACTCAGAGATAAAAAAAGATGTAGAATCCTCTGCCATTAAAATAAAACTGAAACAAAATTATCAAATTAAATCAAATCCCTTAGAAGTTGCTAATATTTTAAACAATTATTTTTCTGAAGTGGTTGAAAACTATGTATTACCCAAGCCTACCAACCATTTCTCACACAAAGAGTATGGAAGCCCCAACTACAAAATTGAAATTTCACTGTAGGACCATTAATGAGAAGGAACTTTTAGACATTATTAATTCACTAAAACCTAAATGGTCTGCCGGCTACGATGAAATTCCTACCAGAATCATTAAAGACGCAAAATGGGCAATCCTGAAGCCACTCCTTCATGTTATTAATGCGTCACTAATATCAGGAGTCTACCCAGATGAACTGAACATTTCTAAAACTATACCAACCTTTAAAACAGGGGATAAAACAGAAAAATCAAATTATCGACCAATTGCAGTACAGCCTTCAATCTCAAAAATATTCGAGAAGTGTATGTTGAACCAATTAATTAATTACTTTGAAGTAAATAAATTGTTAGACCTCGAACAACACGGATTCAGAAAAAACAAATCAACCATAACTGCATTAATAAGTTTTGTTGAACAAATTATCTATAGCTTGGATAAGGGAGAGCATAGTGTTGGTGTATTCTTGGATCTGACAAAGGCTTTCGACAGCGTTTGTCATAATCGACTGATTCAAAAATTACAAATTTATGGGGTCAAAGATAGAGAGTTGAAATGGATTCAATCTTATCTAGAGGGGCATAAGTAGTATGTAGAAGTTAGACATACAACTAACAATAAATTAAAAACAGTTCAATCAGGAACAAAAGAAATTGCTTATTCGGTACCTCAAGGATCGATCCTTGGACCTTTCTTGTTTCTTGCATATATCGGATATTTGCCTGAAACTCTGAAGACTTCAGATCCAGCAACTAATCATGCTGTATTCCTATATGCTGATGATATAAGCCTCTCAGCATCTAGCTCAACAATGGGTGAAGCAGTAAATACTATTCAAAAAAATATAACTACAATCAAATATTTTCTTGCCGATCAAAATTTATTATTAAATGCCCAAAAAACAACTTTTATGAAATTTAGCTGTAAAAATTTTAAAAAATACCCATCATTACAAATCTAGATATAGACTTTGTTGAAGAAACTAATTTTTTGGGAATTAATATGGACACAAATTTTAGTTGGATAAGTCATGTCAATAAAGTTTGCCACAAATTGAGCACTGGTATATTTGTTATTAGAACACTAAGACCCTTTTGTGACATAAAGACTTTAAAATCAATTTATTTCGCTCTACTTCACTCCCAAATTACTTATGGTATTTAAGTATATGGAGCAACATCCCTCATTAACTTAAACAAAATCCTCCATCTACAGAAAGTTGCAATAAGGCTCATGTTACATCTTGAAGTCAATGAACACTGTAGAGAACACTTCAAACAATTAGGAATAATGAAAATTTATAGCATGTATATTTATAGAACTATTCTCCACATAAAAACTAATGAGAAGGAAATTCCTAAACAATTGGATTCTCATCAGTATAATACAAGAAACAAGAAAGACTTTCAAATAAAGCTACATACCAAAGAAATGTTCAAAAAGAATCCAAAATATACAGGTGTTAGATTTTTTAACAGCCTCCCAATAGAAATAAAAGGTGAACCCTCTGATAAAATCTTTAAAACTAAATTAAAAGAATATTTACTTATTAATGAATTTTATGGATTTGATGAATTCTATTTAAAAAGTATTTCTTCAATTACTGGGTAAAAATTAAATACACTTAAAAAATCAAATAGTATGTATCTATACTGCAAATATGTATAATTTTATTGTATTTACAAGTTTATAAATAACTAGTTTAGTTTTAGTACTTAGAATAAGAATTGTTTGACGCCATTCATTTGTATGTATTGTACAATACTTGAATAAAACATTTTGAATTTAATTGAATAATAATAATCATTTTCCTTTGAAAAGATAAATCCACTAATGATCATGCTTCTACGCACACAAGACATGCAGAACTTAAATGTTTCAATGCCACCTGTCATCTTCTTTAAGAATTGAGGAAATACTGACAGTTGAATCTCAGCAGATGATTTATATGTCCTGTGTTTGTTTGTATAATTATATTTTCAGATAAATTTACTGAAGAATTTAATATCTCCTATTATTTTAATAAAATAATTTCAATAAACTAATAAGTAAATATACATGTCTCCTTTTATTTAGAATGTAACTGAAACAAACAAAAATTGTATAGACTATAAAGCATACCTCAGTTAAATAGGCTTCTTTACTTTTGCTTTCAGCTTCATATCAAGAACATCTAAAAAATTGATTATTTATCAATTTAATAATTACCATACAGATATCTTTAAGTAAAGGAGCATTGTTCATTAACCATTTAATCCTGAAATTAGTTTCAGTAATTATAGTAAACTAATTATATAAGGTGGGAGATTGGAGCATTGTCTTTGAAACTGCAGCACGACTAGAAATGAATACGAAAGCGAAACCATTGACTATAGAAGCAAACAAACTGTCTAAGGCAATGCAATTGCTGTAGACACACGCCTGGTCTGCTATCTAATGGTGAATCGTCTCAGATAAGCACTCGGATGACTGTTTGGCTTACTATTAGCCTGCTATTAATCACTTCAATGTGTGCTGGAGAGAGATACAGAGAAATGAAGAAAGATAGGGAGAGGAATACAGCTGGCACCCTTTACTTGTGAAAGCCAAACAGAATTAATTTCACCCGACAGGAAAACCAGCTTCACAGGACACGTATAAACGGACAGTCTTCATATTTCTATACTCAATGGCGAAACAAACATTCTATTAATGAACTTCACTTAGAATGTTTTACCAACTGACTAGTGTGTTTCTTTGTTACTCCACTTTGACAAACTAAACAAAAACACTGATACACTCACAAGAAAATTGTTGAGATTGGTAGGCTCCATGCCAGGCACCTGCGACAGAGGTCCCTTGCCTTGTTCCTGTAGTATGGTGTAGATAGGGCCCAGGTTCAGGTTGGCCACTAGGGAACTTGCCTGTTCTGACGTCAGAGTATCCAGCTGGGCATCACACTGTGCCTAACATACAGATCTTCAATTAAATGTTTATGTTTTATGTATATAATTCCTCCTCTAATTTAAAACAGGCTCATCGTATTTTTGTATCTCGAACTATTTGATTTTGCATTTATTTATTTTAATTTAAACTTCACTCGCCAGTTCACATGGGCTTGCAAGCCTGTGCGTGAACTTTATTAATCAGGTGAAGTACCGACCGTTGGCTCAGTGGGGATTCGAAACCTTGGACCTTGCCCTCTGTAGTCCGAAACCTTAACCACTGAGCCACCATGCCGGCATTTTTAAGTAAAGTAAGATTATGTTAAAGTAAGATTATGTACTTTAAAGGGAAGGATTAACAAATGTATTTTTGTTCTTGAAAGTACCTGGAAGTGTTTTTATTTCTTTTTATATATCTTTGAAAATATAAATGGGAAACGTCCCACTCTTTAATGTTAAAAAGTGTTAGAACATACCACTGTCAACAGATTAATATTTGACTGACAAGCACCTCTTCAGTGTCTCCCAAACAAACCCCTCTGCACTAAAAATGATTTTTTAACTTTAACTGGAATACAGTTTAAGTATGCCCAAACAATAAAAAATATCATTTTGATTATTATTTGAACTTACGTTTTGTGAATTCTGCCTTGACTTTACAGGCTGATTGTTTTATCTACAAGTATAAATCGTTGAGTTTTAGCCTCATTTACCAGGTTACTCTTTCTATGACAGTACTGGACTATCATAAATATATCTCCCATTACAGATTAGGTTCTTTGAATAGCATTACAGTATCATCTGTATACATAAGACTTTGTCTGTATTTGTTAAATAACTGAAGACTATTATTTGAGAAGAAAATAAAAATTACTGGTCCCACCATTAACTCCCGTGTACTCTTTGTCAGATGTTTGGATATCACGTAGTGTATTAACTGATAACACAACAATAGTAAAAACCACAAACGACTGGACCATGGGTCAACATACTTCAAATCAAACCTGTGATTCTGTAAAATGATTTTTGTCATAACAGTTTCTCCATTTATGTTCCTAAGTAGATACTGGTATTGCCTACCTTCAGCCTTTCTAAGCGCTCATCCATAAACTCATAGAGTGCCAATGTTGTCTGCATGAGGTGGAGACAGTTCAGTAGATAGACCGCCATGTCGGTGGCTGCCAGTCGGGAAGCACTGAGACTGATGGCTTGCAGCAGCGGGTCGATTATACAGGATACAACCTAAAAAAAAAACAGTGAATGAACTTAATTAATACAGATTCTAGTAAGATGTATTTTATATTTCAATCAATATACTTTTATATTGAACCTAACTAAATCAACATCATATTAATTGCATTATCCTTTTTTGTTGTACATTACAATCATCACAATATTACAGTACAAACATAAAGTTTTAAATTTTGAGATAAAATTATTTACAAGAGAAAAATAATTGGAAACATTTTACAGTGATTTAATTTGCGGCTAGCGTAGTTAACATTATAGCAGACATATCATGTTTAAAAGAACCATGTTTAAAAATCAAAAATATTTTTCTTGCTGACAACTCTTCAAGGGACACAATTTACTCACCTTTCTGTGTATCTTCATTCACTGTGTCCTCTTGTGTGTTAATAAAAGTAGCCACAATTTTATAACGAAGATCTCCATATTTTATAAAAGTAGCCATATTTTGTAATGAAGATCTCCAAAAACATGAGTTTAATCTTCATCCGAACAATTACCTTAATCTACCTCCTTACAAAACTGATTTTTTTAGAAACACAGTTTAAGAACCCTAGACTACTCAACGCACTGCCAAACTCAATAAAATGTGAAAGTGGCGTGAGCAGGTTTTCTTGAAAATCCAAAGTTTACCTTTTGTCTCATGCCTTCTACAGTGTAGACAAATATTTGAAATGCCGGCTTTAGTTATTTAAAACAAAAATTTTTTTTATTCAACTAGCTGTACCCGCCATTGCCATTACCCGCTTCGCCGGTCATAATATTGAGTTTTGATTGTATCATTGAAATGTGCAGCAACCTTTCAGTTTACACAGTATCCAATTTACAACAGCTGATGTTTTGTGTAGTTTACTACTGTACTCAATTATTCTTATATTTGAAAGTTTTGCCTACCACAATTTTATTCTATTTGTTTTTATTTAACAGATGTTAATCAAATAAATCAATCAATTAATATAGCTTGACAAGAAATCAAAACATAAAAATATAAACAGTTTAAAAAATTAACACATGGTTTAATTTAATTTTGACATATTTAAAACCCACAGCTGATATTCTTTTTATATTTGACTTATTATACCTTCATGCATCCTGCTATTTGATTAACATTGAAACTTTAGAAGTCCAAGGGACGGAGCCCTGAGGGATTAAAGAAACGGGAATAGGACAGAAACCTTCCCTGGGGTATAGAACAACTTCCCCAATTTTCATGGTGATCGGCTGGACGGTTTGGTAGCGCATAAAGGACAGACAAACATACATTGGATTTTATAGATATAGATTGTTAATTAATGACCCTAATACACAGAGTACAAAATGCTATAGAAAAATAAAGAATTTTTTAATTTGATTTTATTATCATAAATTTTTGCTGATATTCCCACTTCAACAAACTAGGAGTAACTTAATAATAAAGAGCACAAAGTAAGATCAGGCTTTATGATTATAAAATAATACATGATCCCTTGAACAACAATAAAATATTGTTAAATCTAAAATTTTTCAACAGACAGAATTGTGGTCACTGTTGTTCTACAAATATAGTACTATTTCTTCCATTTATTTCGAGAGCTCCAACTTAAAGAATCGAATGGAATAGGAGGGGTGATGGCAAATCAGCAAGTTTAACGATAAAGATACATGCAGAAAACACAAGCACACTAAAATCATATTTCACGACCATTTCAGAAAGCTAATAGATCATCCATACTAGAACAAAACTAAACATGAAAGTTAATAGTTTCAAGCCAACAAGTGTGCGGGCATCATGCTTTACCTTATTTATGTCATCTTGCCTGCCCTCTGCGACACTGGCTATGGATATGATTTCACGCAGCAGAGACAGCAGGTGGGGTATACCCGGGGAAGGTGAGAGGTCAGGAGGGGGTGCTTCCACCCTCTCCAGCAACTGTTGCCTCACTTGGCTCTGTAATGTTGACAGAAAGGCTTTCTCACTGTTGGAATGGAGCTCAGATAGTGTGGAAGCCAAACTGCTACCGGGCACAGCCTAAATATAAACATTGTAAATATGTATCCACTTAACATCGTACTATGAGAGAGTAAGAGGTCCCTTTAAAATATTTAACTACTACATGCTTAAAACATTTGGATCGAGACAGAGGCAAGCAAGCCTAATTTAATTGTATTTCAACAATCCAGCACTACCATGAATTTTGTCTTATATTGACAATTTTTTTGTTAATATATCTAACCTTCAAATAAAAATTGATTGACTGAAAATTTACTGAACTTTTACTTTTAATAACTGATTATTAGTTATTGTATCTCGACCATTTATCTGGGGAAATTATTAACGTTTTGTCTTACTAACATTTTAACCCCTTGAGGTACTTGAAGAACAACAAGCTAAAAATGAGAAAAACTGTTGCTGTGACTGGTGCTGTTGACTAAAGCCACCACCGTTCTCTAATGTACAAGCCTGAGGCTCGTTGGGCCATGTAGGCCCGTACCCGCAGAAGGACGGCTCTAATGCTATTGCACCATTAACTTTTTTGCGCCTCAATTGTGATTCAAACTCAGGTCCCGCCGACTCCCTGGCCACAGGAGGTGATGATTTTAACCACTAGACTACCAAGGTGCGACGCAGCATTTGCCAAAACCGGTTCAAAACAGCTATTTTGTTTTTGAGCAAAAGAATTTTGTATTGCGATTTTGCAGTATGTGCTGTAGTTCCTCTTTTTGCCACTAGTTCTGCTCGTAACAGGTACTGTGCTCTGTAGTAAAATTGTTGTCTCTCAACAATTTAACTGATTGTATGGTGCGTTTATTCACTATTTAAATAATGCTAAACTCAGAACGAGCCCAGCTCGTGGTTCGTTACCAATGAGTTAAACACATTCACATTGTTTTGGCCATATTAGACAGGCTTGTCTATATAAAAGTAGACACTTGAAGAATGCCAAACAACATTTCCATCTTCCTGATATTAAGATTTTGCTAAACCAATGAACATATTATGCATCCATAGAAGCTTGAAATTTATTAGAATGAATTAATTTTGGTAGTCTTAACACATTCACTGCGGCTAAGTCAGTACTGACCCAAGGTGAGCGGTGCGTACCACCCTGCTGGGTCAGTATAGTCACATACTACACACTGTTCCTTTGAAATCTAGTGTGAGGGTAGCATCGGAAGAGAGCATCTACCTTGTGTTAGCGTGGTCGGACGAGTGTTAACAACATTTCATTCCGGTAGTATCGGCCAGCGTTTTTATTTTTGTCTATGTATTGTAAAAGGTAAGTGTATATGCAGCTTTTACTTTTCTGTTGATATTTAGGTTATTTCTAATGTTAATAAAATGGCTAGACCCTCACCAAGGGCTCTTTTTGAAGAGAATATGAGTTCTGGTGTGTCTGAAGACAGTGAGTTTATAGTTCGAAGTTGTAACGGAAGATTCAGATTTCTCTATTACGGCTTCTGATAGACTGAAAGGTGTTCCAGTGGGTTGAAGCGAATTAAATATTGTAAATACCAAAAAAAATTGAATTAATTGCACATAAATCGATTTTACCTGTCAAAATGTTTAAATAAGTAAGCGTGCAGCTATGATGCCAAACCGAGCAAGGCAGCTCTGTACCGTACACTGCATGACACCATGCGCTGCTGCAGCGAATGTATTGAATTTCCATTTTTATAAACCGAATAAAAAAAATTCATACAAATACAAATCAACAAAAAATGAAACAAACCTGATTAAAAGTTTGAAGATAAAACCTGAGCAGATTTGAGACATTGTATAGTGAGATGACGGAGCTATCAGTTGTTAGAATCTGGTCCACTCTGACTTGCAAGGGGTGGCACACCCCCTCGGAAATGTTAGAGAGGGCCTGTAGAATCTCTTCACTCACATCTAAAAAATGGAAATGTAAATATTTATACATAAAGTATTACTTCTTCAACATACATTTTTAATTCTAAATATATATAACTCTAATTAATGACTCAAGATTAAGAACTAAAAAACTATAAACCTATTTGCTACATAAAAAAACTGAATGCTTAGTGAAATAAATTATTTCTCTTAAAAGCAATAATTGTGTTGAATTCAGCTCTATTAAAATACTAAACCACATTTTTATGTTTATAAAATTATGAAGTTGAACAGTGGTGTTATTTATTAAACTAAACAACATCTGTACGCTAGTCCGGCTAATAGAGCACAACAAACATCCACACAATGACATTTTTTCAGTTTGTCAAAACATAATTGGCTACTGTAAATCATTTCTTTTTTAATTGTGAGTTACACTCTTTTATTATTACTGTCAAACACATATCCTTAATTAACATATTTGCTGTGGAAGATGCATCAATGCGGCAGCAATTGTCTGGCAAGATGCGTGTGTCACACTGCAGCAATGCTTGTATCTCACCAGACAATGCCTGCCGCTCATCGCCTGCAGATAATGTGTTGTATTTTGATTTAACTCATCTTGACATTGTCACTTGAATTACCTGTCTTAGAATCACATCCCTTCAATAAAGTGAGGAGGTTCTCCCTCTCTCCTGGAATAGCCTGATGGAGCCAGGCCAACATGTCACCCACGTATCTCTTGGTATCGTGTGCGTGAACCTCTATTGGTCTAGGCGTCCCTCCAGGGCCGCCTTTGGTCAGTGCATCGATGAACATGTGAACCAACACAGCCCGCCGACACGTGCAATATTCTGTTATAACATACCTAATACAAAAAAAATTTTTAAACCAATTAACGGGATATAAATTAAAAGTACTATTCTAATTTTGTTATGAAATCTAGATTTGATTTCCAGCCATATAATTATTATTTTCAAAAACAGTTGACTACATGGTACAGTGGCCGCTGAATACTATAATAGGAAATTATGTGCTATCTGGCACGATAAAATGATACCAATAAGACTACAAAGTAAATAAAACACAATTTACAGTAATAAAGTAAGTTTTTCTTTATTTTTGGTTTTTTGATTTTCTTTTTTTCTGGTATCATTTTTTGATACCAAGTTTCACCTCCATAAAGAAGTTTCGTAATTAACTAAGGTAGTTAATAAATCAGGATGGCTGGAGGAAGGAACAGAAAGCACTAAGATTTTCAAATGAAGTGAATTAAGGAATGATTTTGGAGGAAGAAAGGAGGAGAAACCGTCAGTACTCATACCAACGGAAGTGAGATCGAGGACCATACGTCATGTATGCTAAGTGAACAAAGTTACAAAGACTAACATTACTTATAGCAATAATACTCGTATCCATACTTGAAAAGTACTGGACGGTCTTGCAGTTTTGCCATTGCTTGTGACAGAAGTTGACTGACACCTGGGGCCTCGATATTCCGACAATGAGTCTGTGCCCAGCGATAAAGTCTTTCTAGTGCAGCTTCCTAAAATATTAAAGCCGTATAAATTTTGAACCAAATCAGCGAGTTATTCTTAGAGAATATTGCCTATTAAATATATTTTTTAAGGTTTAATCATTTAGTCAAAAGTGTTTTGTGACTCCTGAAACAGTAAAAATAAACGTAACCGGAAACAAATAAGGATTGCAAAGAAAGAAAGACTCTTTCCGTCTTGAACAAGCATGCAGACTGCTGTCTTGAACACTTGTATACTTATGCAGTTTCTTACAATCTGGTAA
This sequence comes from Stictocephala bisonia, assembly GCA_035578905.1. NCBI lineage: Eukaryota > Metazoa > Arthropoda > Insecta > Hemiptera > Membracidae > Stictocephala > Stictocephala bisonia. The sequence continues at coordinate 1,809,641 of JAQJVL010000030.1, read as the reverse complement.
TTGACTCTTCCTTGAATTGGGTTTCTTGTAAACTCCAAAAACATTCATTGATAATGGTACTCTGCAAAACCTTTCTCAGTTACAGATATGCACAGAATAAAAATATCACTTTAAATTGTAAAGAACCGCAGGATCACAGAGCCAAAAACAGCTTTAGGGTGCGCTGGGGAGGTAACCCAGAATCTTTAACAGTCCAGTCTTCTCCAGTGAATATTTTTATTGTATTCAAGCCTGGTGTTGACTCTTAAAACTACTTGTAACTATGACAACTATTATTGGACCGGTTGTCGTCTATATGTCCACAAATTGAATTGTACTTCAAACTTTAAAAAAGGCCAAGTTTAAAATTGTATGTTCATAAATAAAGCTGTAATCTTTATTTGAATTTTACATTGGCCTCATGGAGAATCAAATTCAATATGGTGGCAGGTATAGCAGACCCTTAAATTGTTTGTATAAATCTTTCACTACCCCTAAAAGGGATTTCTAGCTAGAACTTTTGTTTAACATTTTTTAAATACTTTTAAGAAAAATCAATAATTTTGAATTTTTATCATATTAGTAATTTTATTAAAAACTATATTTCTTGAGTAAGATCTAATCTCATTATGTGTAAAAACAGGTCCACAGAGCCAAAAACTGCATTGGGGTATGTTGGGGAAGCAACCCCGAAGATTAGTTGAAGCTAAAATCGGTTATCTACGTCAAACTATACTAATGAACTTATTCGAATTAGTATTTTGTTTTCATTTTACACAAAAGGCTCACAAATTACATAAAATTACCTACCAATTTGTGAATAACTAGTTAAATCTAGGCTAAAAGATAATTAAATTAAAATAATTCACAACGATAATAAAAACACATTAGTCATTAGGTATACAGATACCTGATACATGGCCATTTGATCCATGATGTCCAACGCAGATGTCTGATATCCGGACTGCATCAAAGTTCTACAATTGCTGTGGATTGCTTGCACTCTTTCCAAGGCAGAAAAGAAGTCCTCGGTAATGTTGGCTTCTCTTAAAGCTGATAATTCGGCCGGTGTTAGTTGAAAACCTTTTAAGAATGACTTGGCAACCTCTTGTTGCATAGTCAATTTCTGGCTGCAATTTTAATAATACATGCAATAGAATCATTTTCAGAAAACATTGTAAAATCACACAGGACAAAGTTTTGTACATGGAAATCGAAGAAAAATTATTGATTAAAATCTAATAACTAAATAACGGTTTGGCTTATTATCTATTGAGTGTCTACCTAAGAGTTGAGTGCCTTATTGTTGAGAGCAATTTGTTTTCAATGCCCTCACAACCTCAAATTTGTTATGCTTTCATTTGCAACTCGTGTTTTTATACCTTTCATTAATTTATCCTCTCACAATCGTACCTTTCAGCCTGGAGTTTTGTTGTATGCTCGATGAGCTGATGAGTTTGGGCTTTAGTTGCCTGAAGTTGTGATGTCATGGCTTCAACTGCTTTATTCATATCAGAGACGTCAACATAAATGTCATCGAGGGCGTTTTTAACTTTACGGAATGCTGCCAAAAAGTCCTGTAATAAATAACATACTTACAATAATGTTTTCACCAGAACTGGTGGCCATTATAAGCTCATCCATTTACAATCTAGATATTTATTTTATTGCAACACTGATTACAATTATAAAAATATATAAAAATGACAATCTGTCTCACCCTAACAATCTCACACTTTCTTTCATTTACAAAATAATTTACCTATACAAATAATAATGTATAATCTTAATAAAAGACACCAACACACTTTGTGCGTATTTTAAGACAAATATGAATTATTACATGAGTTTTAGATGAGTTTGGATGACATGTGTAATCTGGTTACTACACAAGCCAGCAAGATCATTCATAAAATATTGAAAGGTATCAGGCTCATTAATTAGTCGAACAATCTGTCAACATAGTTGAAATTAAATTAAATTTTTTACTGTCCGTAAAACAATAACATGGTCATATCTTAAATCTAGGGTTTGATTTATAATGAAATACAAAATTACTAATATCTAAAATACATGGTATATACATAAGAGGAAATCAGTAGGCCTATAGTTCAATTTACAATACTTCAAGATTAGAATAGTTAGTACATTTTTTAACACCCATTTATTTATAGAAAGATTACTAGCTTAATAAAAAAAATTTAAAAACACATGGAATACACAACATAAACTAATTTCATTACAACTAAATAATAGAAATTCTTATAGAATACTTGATAAAATAATCATCAAAGAAAGAGCCTAGGTTTCATAATTATATTTAAAGTAATTCACATCAAATCTTAATAAATTTAAACAGGAAGAGAATGAATGCAATACATGCAGTATTTATACTAAAACTTATACCTATGCCAAATATTACTCTTAAAATACATTTAATTATTTACATCATTTTAATCCTCAGTTAAATTTAGACCACTGTTTCAAGACACATCATCAACTAAACCTAAATACAACTTTCTAAATAAGTTAAATTTACTATCATTGTAATGTGAAAAAATAAATAAAAAATATCAGTTTTAAGGCTATTTTAGCTCATCAAAGGAGTAAGGGCAAAGCTTAATGAGACAATCTTTAAGTTTATTTTTAAATTTGATTCCCTCAAGCCATTTTAATTCACTAGGAGGTTCATTATAAAATTCTGCTCCACGTACAAAGGGGGTGTTCTTTGTGAATTTTAGCCTCCTTGATGGAAAATTAAATCAAGTTTTTGTCTAGTGTTGTAGTTATGATATTCCTTGTTTTTACAAGTAAAATTTGGATTATTTTTTAACAATAAAATGGATTGGAACATATACATTGCTAACACTGTCAAAATATTGTAGTGTACAAATAAATATTTACAAGAAGTACAATTATCTACATTAGCTATGATTCGTTTTTGAAAAATATTCTATTTCTATAAGTAAACTAAGTACCTCCCCATAATTCAATTCCATAAGATAGATATGGGTATATTACCCCAAAATAAACTGTTCTGGATTTAAATAAGAACTAATTCTTCTAAGTAAAAAATGATTAGAGGACAGTTTTCACATAAATGATCTATATGCTCATTCCAGTGTTGATTTTCATCTAAGTGCAAACCTAGAAATTTACCTATAGAATGTGATTCAATATTACAATCTAAAAACTCAATATTAATTTTCTCTAAGATTCTACTAGGGCTTCAGATTATTAGTTATGTTTTTTCAAGATTTAATTTAAGATTATTTTCCTCAAAATAGCACTTAATAATATTTAGGAAAGGTTGTACCCTTTCATTAAATCAGCCATGTCATTGACCCAGCAAAGACTGGAGGTATCATCATCGGCATACATAGATGAGAATATATCAGTAAAATTAGGCAAATCATTAACATATAAAATAAATAGAAAAGGCCCTAACATTGAATCTTGAGGCACTCCAAAATTTATATTCCTAACCGATGATCTGTTTTTGACAATTTCTGATCCATTATCTTGAAGAATTTCAGTGCATTGTTTTCTATTACTTACATAGGATTTTAATAATTGAAGGAGATTACCACCTATACCATTTTTTACTAATTTAGTTAATAAAATAGTCTTATCAAACCTATCAAATGCCTTAGATAAATCTAAGAATATTGCTGCAACTTGGTCTCCTTCATCTATTTTCTCTAGTGCAACATATAATAATTCTGAGGCTGCAGTAATTGTGCTGTGCCCCTTTCGGAAGCGATGTTGAGAAACGTTCAGAATATGATAACTGTCATAAAACCCAGTTAGATGCTTTATTATGAATTTTTCTATAACTTTACTGAATGTGGAGAACAAAGATACAGGCCTATTATTCTTGGCATTAAATTTATTACCTTTTTTAAACAATGATTTAACAATAGCTATTTTTAGGCTATCAGGAAAAACACCTTCAATTACACAGTTTATGAGATGGCGTAAAGGCAATACTAGCTCATGTTTGCACTGATTCAGTAAAAAGGAAGAAACTTCATCAATTCCAGCAGACCATTTACACTTAAGGCTATCAATCATATTTAAGACATCAGTACACTGAATGTGAGGAATATTACTAAGCTTATTTGGAGGCATTCATTATGCTTCAAACCTCTCAATTGGTACATACCCATTACTTTGACTAGGCATACAAACATCATTTTCCACTATATCAATGAAATATTTATTGAAGACACTACTTACAATGCTAGGATTTTTTTCAATTTCATTATTTACCTCTAACTCTATATTTACATTCTCAGATGAGGACTGATTTTGCTTTCCCCTTAAGTTGTTAACTATTTTCCAACATGTTTTTGAAACATTATCAGAGCTCTGAATCTTATTATTAAGTTTGTCTGATTTTAACCTTTTAACTTCTTTAGGATATTGATATTTTGTCTTTTTATATTGTACATTGTAAAACTTAATACTAGTTGAAGGAACTGGACTTGTACATGTAAGGGGCTCATAAGTGCATGAATACTCACTTGGCCTATTTGGCAAATCTGGGAATTTAGTTTTTCCTCACTTGGGTGTTCGGTTATGAATAGACTGATAGTAGGGAATATATTGACGAAAAAGCTAATGACTTTGTTATAATAGTGGTGCATGGTGCGTTGGCTGGTCTGGAGCCTCTATTATAGAGCTACCGTTGTTCATAGTAAAGGAACACTCAGGAGTCTAAGAAGAGAGGAAAGGGCTAAGACTTGTCCAAACACTCCTGGTCAAAGACTGACACAGTCAAAGATATGTACCAACTCTCTCAAAATCAGGTCAAAATCATGAACTTTAGATAAGCTTGCTATTAGCCTGTTAGATTCCTCTTAGTATACGGAACACAAAATGAAAACATACACCAGTGATACACGTGAACGTATATCATGTCACCTTGGCCTTTGGCATCTGTCTGTGATTACATTAGTATTAACAACAGGACAAATACTTACAATTGTTATTGTTTTAAAGCTGTTTTTTTATTATTTAAAAAAACAGACAGTTTATGTAGTAACTTTAACTAGGGTTGAAGGTTATATTAATATGAATGAAACACATAAGTACCAGAGTGGGGTGATAGCTGTCGGAAGGACATGTTGAACGGTACATGACTGGAGCTCAACAGACAGAGGTAATGTTGGAAGGCCCATTAGTAGGGAAGAGTAGGATCACCACACCAATGGAATATTGTTTTATTTGAATAATTTGAACTGCTGTCATATACGACTAAATAAACATAGGCTATATATAGCTACATTATTATAGTTTACAATCTACAGTAAAAATTATCAATGTTTACACCAGCATAAACATAAAACATCTTTTAGATGTATCAATAATATCGCTGTAGTCCGGGGTTTTTTATATTCCTGATATTTTTGCCACCTTCCTTGGTCCCTAAGCATTAAAATGAACCTTATCAAGCTATCTTACCTTCTTCATAGCTTGAAAAATTTCATAGGGACCAAAATTCACTAAACAGAATTAAATATAAATTTAATGGAACAAAATAACTTGAGGATATTTTGTGACTCTACATAGTATATCAGGCTCTACTTTTTCATATATATCTTTAGTTAGTTTCAATTGCAGGACAGTTTTTGCAATTTATTGAATATTGTTAGATGTCTTACCTCGTTGATGCTTAAACTTCGCTTCTCTATTTTACTTCTTAAACTCCTACGAGACTGTAATGTGTTTTCTGTGAAAAATACTGACAGCTCCTTTAAGGCATCTAATGTTTCCTGAAAGCAAAAGGATCTGTAAAGCCATAATATGACCATAATAACATGTGGTCAATGATAGCAAGTTGAGTAATAAAGATATCATTTGTGGTTTTACAAGAGGCCTCATTAAGTATAAATTGTTTATAAATCTAAGTCATTATTACCTACTAAATGTTTATAAATCTAGGTCATTATTAGTATTACCTACTAAATGTTTATACTATACTAACTTTTCAACATGGTGAGTTTTTTAATATATCATTGTGGTACGAGTACATATTAAACCACCATTCCAGCTTGCCCCCACCCACAGGCCTGAATGCCCACATTCATAGGTTGTTCATAACTCATCCAAGTCCATCAATGATAACCCTCTTACCCATCAATATTAACAGTTAGATTAAATTTTAAGTTGAGGAAATTTTGTTAGATTAAAAATCAAAGAGTAAATACTGTAGACCTTATTAGTTCTGGTTTGCTTAAATATATAATTCCTAAAGTGAAGATGTATACTATTAGTTTTTAAATCATGTTTATTATTGCAAAACTGAGTTTCCAAACGCAATGCTGCAAGTTAACAGAAATGCCCAATTATATCAGATTATATAGGATGCCAATGGGTAACTACTCAACCTAAAGCAAGATTTGGATTATTGCCCAAAGGCATTGGCTAAGAGTCAATGCGAGAACAATATAAATGATAGATACATTTTTTTAATCTTAATTAAATTTTTATTAAATTATTGGTATTCATGCAATTTCTAGATGCTTCACCAATATTAACTCATTTATCACCAGTGGGTAGAATCAGGTGTATATTTTCTGGGAAAACACTTTTTATTCCCCGGCAATTACGTCTTAAACAAACTGTTTATATTTTTGAAAATGTTGTTTTTTTACATCTGAACTATTTTGGTCAGCAATTATTTATCAAGATATAGGGGAAAAATTACTTTTGCGGCAAATCGCCTATGGTAGCCTAATGATAGTAGGAGCTATGACTACTCACAAAAACAAAATTTACATATATTCCCGCCAGAGAGACAGTCAATATGCCGTCATGGAGGCCAGGCGCTCCTGTTTTAATGTAAATAATGAAATTTTGTTGAGTAAAAAGACAGTTAGGATAAGTTGGGTTATGTTTGGTTACGTGAGTAAAAAAGTGTATTTTCCAGGCCGTAAAATTAATTTTATTGAAAAACTAATTATATATTTGTGTCCAGCACAAAAAAACATGTAGCTTAAAATAGAAAAAAGTTGTTGAAACATAGGCCTACTGATTTATTAAGAGTTGGTTTTTTCACTATCAGATATCACCTAGTTTTAGAACTTAGGCTTAAGCGGCCGATGTCATAACTAGAATCAACATTTTCCGGTGATAACCGTGTCAAGGTACTATCTACAATATTTACAAGATATCCAGACGTTACGCCCTCACTGTGATGTGGCATCCTAACCAGTCTCAGAGAAACCACTGAGGATACCACATCATAGTATGGGTAAAACGTCTGGTTATTTTGTAAATATTGTAGATAGTACCTTGACGCGGTTGTCACCAGAAAACATTGATTCTAGTTATCACCACTAGTTTTCAATTTTTCTGAAAAACTGGTTTTCTGCTGTCGAAATCAACCTCCTCAAGATGTATAAACTCAAATACTCACTTTTTCAACATGATATCGTTTTTTCATAACAGTCTAGAAAAACCATGAATCATCTGGTAGTGATAATATTACTTCCTAAAGTGAAAATGTATAATAGCCTGTTAGTTTATAAATCCTGTTTATGTAATGTTTAAACCAATTGCTATTGTCCTGTCCAATTCCTGCCTCAAAGACTACAGATGGAACAAGCAAGTAAGAATTTAGGAACTTTCTACACGCCTCAGGTCTATGATTTTTATTGGTAATTATTCAATATTGCAAAACTTATAATACTGATACATTACAGTCGCAGTAGTCCGAACACCGGTAGTACAAATCACGCGATAATCCGAATGACCCTCCCAGCCAATAGCAAACAGCGGTTTTGTTGCATGTCTCGACTTGTTAGTTTTGGATTCGGAAAAACAGTATTGTAAGACTATCAATACTATTTTTCTAATATATGACGTTCATTTGCTAATTACAAAGTCAAATAAACATAAACTTTAAAATTACAGATTACTTTAGTAATTAGGCTATGTTAGTTTAAACGGTTTGATTTTTTTAACTTGCAGTGTGTAAACCATTTTAAAAAATATACAAACAACATCTTCTTATAAGTTAAATCAGAAGTTTTGACAAATATTTCTGTAAATAGTTGTTTTATATACGACATTGTAACTAATCGGTTGAATCATTTTACAGCTATTAGTACAACAAAAATTTATCTGAGGGTAAGAGGGATTTTAGGACATACTTTTATACATTTTTTTCTCTACTTAGGCCTATGGAAACAGTTTCTAAAATATATCCGCACATTTCAGATACACACAGTATATTACTTATGTTTATTTTTAGTACTTGCCTAGCCTATTATTATGTTTATAAAATATTATAGTTTATTATTTAATCAAATGGTGATTTCATAAATAATTAGCATTGTTTTCACAATCAATGATAGTTCGAACAGTTTGATAGTCCGAACAGGACCTTATATACAAATATTCGGGTTACCACGATCGCACTTAAATATGATTACCAATCAGTGATAATATAACTAATTTGAACCACTTAATGAAAAAATATTTGATTTTGTTGAGTGGTAAAACTGCATAATTAACTTTATTTACCAACTAAAACCTGCATTACTAGAAATATGCTATATGGCATCAAATTCCCAGGGCCTCCTTAGACTTGCTCATAAAAATTCTTTAGTTTCTGTTTCTTACAACAATAATAACTACTACAAACTGGGTTTCATACCTTGTCATTTTCAAACCTAGTTTCAAGCAATTTATTGAGTCTGGCGTTAACAATGTTGGACTTAGCTCCCTTATCCTCACCATCCACTATCATTTCACCATGAAGAGCCATAATTTGGGCTATGCTTAAAACAAATATGTTTTAGATATAATTTTTATAGATTTAACAACAATACAAGACTCCACAAAGCTATAACAATAGAAACTTGATCCAAAAACTACTAAAAAATGTACTCAAATTAAAGACATTAATATTTGTTGATTCTAATCTAAAACTTTGTGGAATTTATATATTTTTGTTTATTTTATTTTCAGGCACTCTGCAAGTCAGTTGAAGTTCAACTTCAGTTGTTATGGTTAGGTTAGGTTTGTGTATGACGTTTGACGTAACGCTCAGCTGTTCCTACCCACTCCAATTTCCTTCCCCCCATGGTATTTGGATGCTGGGAACGAGATTTCATAATTGATATCTTAAGTATAAGTATCATAGTTTACTACATGAAAATGTCAGATTCTAATTTGGTTCATCTAGAACCTTCGTGATAATCTACGCGTATTTGTTGTGTAAAATTTAGCAAAACAGCTTTATCCAAAAATCAAAAGTTGCTGAGTCAAAATTCAAGATTCTTTATTGTAAGAAATAATTAACATGTAGTTTACATGCATTTACAAAGTCATTAAGAGCAAGAAATAAACTTATTGTCAAAGTACAAAATCATTTCAAATCTGAAAATAGTGCATGCAGCATGCAGAGAAAAATAAAAAAAGCCTTACCTTAGTCCAGTGGTTTGAAAGTATGTGTTCCTTTCAAGCCACTGGACTAAATATTCCCTACAATATTTAATACTAAATACGGAACAGTATGTAAGGTCGTAAGGCATAAATTTCTAAACCAATTTTTCAAAACTGTTTTAAATTTTGTACCATCCAATTGTTTGATGAAATTTGGTAACCTATTATAGAATATGGTTTCTTTTGTGAATGGACTATTTTCAGTCCTATTACATCTCTGCCTTATACTATAGTAATCTAATCGCTGTCTTGTACTATAACTATGGACAATAGAGTTAGTATAACAAAAGTTAGGATTTCCATTTAACAAAAACTATATACTGATAAACATAGTAAGGTCTCTACAATATACACTACAATATATATGAGGTCTCTACAAGTTCTCCTTGGTTCAGCCTTGGCTATAATTCTAATGGCTATCTTTTGAAGGACAAAGATTTTGTTCATATCCTGTTTAGTTGTATTAGCTACGCACTACAAACAAAATTATGCCATTGCACGATAAGCATAATTATGGTAGAAGGAGAATTCTGCCCAGAACTACTTTGATACATCACGAGGGAAAATTGTGCCAGCACAGACAAAGAAGTAAACAAAATATTTGTCTATAATGTCTATTTCTTTGTCTGTGCTCTTAATTCCATGCTTAAATTCAATGAGCACGCTTAAGGAAGTAACAAAGCTACTTGTGGGTATGCTCAACCTCTCATCGGCCGGAAGTCGAAGCTGCCTTTTGGTGAATATGGCTAAATTGATACAATACCTGTCTATCAGTTCCAAAGATTTGACACGCTGACTACATGTTTTGGAATAAGAATTCCATCTGCAGGTAAGTAAACCCGTGGTTTTAGTTCCAGCTTGATTTATTCTTTATGATATGTGTTGTATATACTCGACAATCCAGCTGGAGCTAAAACCATGTTTTTACTGACCTGAAGATGGAATTCTTATTCCGAAACATGAAGTTAGCATGTTAACTCTTTGGAACTGATAGACAGGTATTGAACCAATTTAGAAATATAGTAACCAAACATTTATGATTATTCTTATTCATCTAACGTCAATATAATATTTTAAGATTGTGTTATGAACTAACTGATTTAATTTTCCTTAAAATGTTGCTACTCCTAAAATAAACATTAAAAATATGTTGGGTGTTCATTTTTGATGGGCAACTGTTGCGAGCAGTAGGTGTTGTCAGCAGTAGTTATCGTTATTGACGTTGTCAGTTCTGTGTTCCGATACAATATCTTGACGATCGGCGTCTTATGAATAAATAAATAAAACAACTGCATAATCGCTTGGATTACACAACTATTTAGCAGCGCCACAGTTTGGTCCTCAGAACTGTTATAAAAAAACCATAGTTATTTTTTAGACAACCACGTCACGGTCACTCGTCTATCTCACCTCACAGTGAGGAGAATCTCACACAGAATAAAGAATAATTTTACTCCTTTTCTGTGGTTTCTTACTGTCTTGGTTGGTGATGGGCAACCGATTGATATCTGTCTAATCTGACGAAACAGGTGTTAACATATATGAAATCAGACTAAATGATATAATATTGAATACCAATACCGTCATTTTATAGTAGGAAAGAAAAATAACTTACCACTCGGTTGCATTTCCAACCAGTTCATCAAACTTTATTTCAGTAGTAATACTCTTTATTATTATTCATTTATAAGACGCCAATCGTAAAGATATGGGCGAATATGAGGGGTGGAAGAGTGTAGATAAACAAGTGTAGTCATTGTTACTATTTAAGTTCGACTTAGCTCAGAAAGGACTATTTATTAATAGCCCAATAGCCAGGGCAGCAATGGGACCTACAGCTTTACGTGGAATCCGAACCAAATATTGTTGGTCTGATTTTCAACTAACTGACAAGTCTGACACTCAGTTCTCTTCTCTACAGAACATCTGAGCTTGACTACCATTCAACATGGACACCCCAAACTTCTCTATTAGTGTCCACGTCGATGGCGACCATTGAGTCTCGAACGAGCATGGAACCTATCACCTATCATCTCCCAAACACTTTTCCCTAAGTAGCTGGGTTACAGCACTGCACTACCTGTACCGTAAATAGATTCAACCGATTGCAAAAACTACAACCAACTGTATCGGTTGTTCATCAACAACCGAAGGAATCGATTGTTTTCAATCGGTTGATCCCATTACTAAACTGTTCGGTCGTCTCGTCTGTCTGTTTATTGAAGGCAGACTGGTTTATATTGGAACTTGGAACTGGAGAAACTGGACTGGTTCATCTCTGGCTGGACTAATTCTGCTCGTCTGCTCCATAAAACGAAGCCTTCCACAACTGATCTGAATTGTTTTCTGCTTTGATAGTGTGATTTTTAATATGAAACTAAATGTTGAACACTCGTAAATAATTGAAAGAAAATCATTCTGTTGTACAAATACATTATGTTGAAACTTTGCCGGAATGTGACCGCTAATAATGTATTAAATCATTTTTCCCACAAAGCACTATGTTTGAACTATTCATTTCAGATCTTCAAATGTAATCAGTCATTGGTGAGTAAATGTTTACCATCTTAGTGTTTTATTTATTTCAATGGTCATAACCACTTTCACAAATATATAATATACTACAATAGATGCAGCTGATAACTCATTTTCACTAATACAAGCTTTGACAAAATAACAGAACCATATTAGGCCTACATCTTATTAGTAAAAGGGTAATTTATGACAAATTACATAGGCCTAATGCAATAAATAGGAAACAGAGAATAAGATAGCCTTGTGCTAGGCTCTCTTGAGGAATAAGGTTATGTCTGTGCCGAAGTTGGACCTTTAGTTAACTCTTTGCATTCTGTACTATGTAGAATACAAATAAATCAATGGCTTTACAATAAACCAATTTTTCGGTCTTAAAAACATACTTTTAACTTATCCAAGCTAATTTATCCTCTTCTCAACTAACATTTGTATTTTGCATTGAAATCGGGTGCATGGCACCTGGGCCAGCCGTCGCCGCATCCTATATTGTAGTTAGTCATAGCTTTGTCATTGGTATATGGCCACCAGAGTAATTTTTTGAGAATGTAGCTTTACTGCAACATCTCAAGAAATAATCGTCATGAACCGTAATAGTTTTCAAATTCTAGTCAAAAAAACAAATATAAATATAAAATAAATCATGCTTGATAATGGAGGTACAACTGGAATGTCTCATATGTACTGTATGTGTATGCCTAGATCTACCTGATTATATTAATTAAACCTTGGGCTCTATGCAAGTCATAAACACTGGGTCATGTAAAAAATTACCCTAGCATAAAAAAGTCCTATAACTGAATTTACTATCCGATACCACTACAACATATTGGGCGTTCCTTTAGAAGAAATTGAGTTGGTCACTGTGGAAAATGGAGCCAATTTGGAAAATCTTACCTACTTATATAAACATTTTGGACAAAACACTATCCTCTCTAAAAACAAGAACGTTGTCCTCCTTGTAAATTTAAAGTGTTTGTCAGTTTGAAGTTTACAAGATCGTAATAATGGCACAGTTAAGAAAACACCTTGTAAATTTATACAGGTGGGAAAAGAATAAATGGAAACACACACAAACAGTCAGTCTACCTAACATCTAACCCTATTTAAAGTCACATGAATACCACATGGTTGAAAAAACATGAGAAACCCACGTTTACATTTTGTAGACTAGTGGACCTATTTTCAACATTTCCTGTAATTTGAAATGACAGTGCCTGCAGTCTTGTACTTTCTCTAAGATTGTATTATTTACTATGATATTTGTTAAATTTAATTTGTGTTTTGATTATATTAGAGTGAATTTCATCACAAATCTCAAGGTCATCAGCAAATAGCGAAAATTTTATGTAAATTTCATTGACATCATCGATGCAAATTTTGAATAGAAAAGGTCCAAGCAGTGAATCCTGGAGTAGAACTTAGGCTTAAGCAGCTGGTGTCATAACTAGAATCTACATTTTCCGGTGACAAACTTATCAAGGTACTATCTACAATATTTACAAGATATCCAGACGTTTCGCCCATACTGTGATGTGGCATCCTAACCAGTCTCAGAGAAACCACTGAGGATGCCACATCACAGTATGGGCGAAACGTCTGGTTATTTTGTAAATATTGTAGATAGTACCATGACACGGTTGTCACCGGAAAACATTGATTCTAGCTATCACCACTAGTTTTCAATTTTTCTGAAAAACTGGTTTTCTGCTGTCGAAACCAACCTCCTCAAGATGTATAAACTCAAATGCTCACTTTTTCAACATGATATCGTTTTTTCATAACAGTCTAGAAAAACCATGAATCATCTGGAAGTGATAATATTACTTCCTAAAGTGAAAATGTATAATAGCCTGTTAGTTTATAAATCCTGTTTATCTAATGTTTAAACCAATTGCTATTAACCTGTCCCATTCCATAGGTCATATTTTTGCTTAAAGAAGGTTACCAGTTTATCCTTGAGTCCATAGTGTTTGGTTTCAAGATGGCACAACATTTTTTTATGGTTTCATGAACTAAGTGAACAACACTTCACCACACACAACACACTGAGGCTTATTTACAAGAGATGTAAACCCGAACTTGATTTGTTATATTTTCGGCAATTTTTACTTGGTATCTTCCTCATTACATAGCAAAAGTAGTAGTATTAGTCCCCACAAAAATACATATTTTTCATTATACGACAATTATCAAATTCTATGATATTTGAAATATGAATATACGTAAGAAAATAGAAACCTTTTTTCTATAAGAAAATATAGAATTGTATAAAATATGAACAAAGACTACATACAAAGAAAGAATTATGAAAAAAAATTAAAACTAATAGTAGTGAGTGGTGGCCATATTTATTTAGTAATTCTGTGTCATTGGACTCCCTCCAAAGCAGCTTTTACGGTCTGAGGTCGCCAAAACTTCAGATACAAAATGGGGGTCATAGGTTTAAAAAGGTTGAGAACCCCTGGTCTAAGTGATTTATTATAATATTCTCATGATTTCAAAAAACACTGTCATGTTCAATTATGCCCTGGAAAGAACATTGCTTGAAGAACCTGAGACCAAAGACCTAACATTGTCAAATACCTGAGAGTGATATCAAACGCCTAACTCTAGTCCTGATATCATTAGAGCAAATTGCCTTTTTTGCTTCATTAATAGGATTGCTCAAGACCAGTTCTCCATCTTGCCCTTTATACATTATACATTCATTTGGTCCACCCACTCTGGAGATATATATAAACTGGTAAATTGAAAACAAAATAATTTAAAAGTACAAGTGATCTCTTTGCTCATAACTACCTTGACCAACCTCTTTAACTCTGTGAGTAACAGCTAATCTTTTCAAGAAGAAGTGCCAACTAAGTGATTAATTGTTTAGATACCTTTTCCACATAAGTCATTCTGAGTTCCACCAATACTTCTTATAGTCATGTTGAATATATATCGTAGTGTGATTTTTTTTTTGTACCATTAGTTTACGTTTGTTAAGAATGTACATTTCATTGTCCTAACCACCTTTGAAATACGCAGTACAGTTTCTGACTTTTAAAATAGCTATATTTAGTTTTCAATTATGTATTTCAGGTACCTAAAAGAGGAGATGGGTTCATAGTCACTCAGTGTAGACATATCAACAGGTTTCGTCCCCCTCCTGGCGTAACCCCTGTGGATCCCAAGGCCATTCCGTTTGCAAATCAGGATTTGAGGCCTCGAACTCGGGGTCTCGCTCTGTTGGTAAGGTTATATATTTTCAACCACTAAAAATGGTGCATTCTTGATAGGTATAATATATTTTTATTTTAATATAAGACTGTTTAGTCATCCTTAAAATATACCATTAATAAAAAGAATTCTCTTTTCTCTTAATTTAGTATTAAGTAACAAAAATGCTGTTGGTATGTGCAAAGTTAACCCTTTTAGGACTGGATCCAAACTGCAACGTTTCTAGATGTTTTTCCAAACGTACAATTTATTAAAACTTGCAATTTTGTAAAGGTTGAAGAGATGATCCAGAAATGTTTTGGCCATTGATTAAGTTTTTGGTAGGATACTAGAATATTTGGAAATGAATGTTATGTACCTGCACTAGATGTGTTGAATTTTTTAACCGCATTGAACACGGGAGCTGGAACTCGACTGACTTGCAGAAGGAATGGTGGAAGGTTCAGCTTGGTTGCGGTGTGATGGCTTGTGTTCAGTGGGGTGAGTTTACTGAACCACGCCATCTACATCATATCGAACAATACATAGTAATGATCCTATACTTGGGTGGTTCAGCTAACCAATTTATATAACAATGGTTTTATTAAATTAATTCATACATTCGTTCCTCCTTAAGTTGAATCTTGAATCAATGTAAAGTCCAAAAATCCTTGGTGTTGGTTTTGGTTAGTAAACATAATGTAAGAATACAAATTAGGTATAAAAGCAAGATTGAATAATATTCAGAAAACAAAATTATATTAATAGTAATTAATTAGTAATATCTAAACTTTTGATCTATACTGAACAAGTAATTACCATAGTAAATAATTAGGATATCAGACACAAAGTATATACATATAATTGCACCTAATAAAATAAGAATATTATTTCAGTACTGTCAACTGTAGGAATAGGTTACTTTTATTTTAGATAAATGCAAGTAATGAATTTATAAAACAAGCCTGACAGTCAGTTAGGTTCTCTTATTTAGGGATAGCAACTGTTTGTTTTTACAGGTGACGTGACTGCAGCTGGAATGAAGAGACGTTGGCTTTGACAACGAAAGGCCTCATTAATAAAACATTTCAATTTTTGGAACAGGGAAGATTATCTTTTTACTTATTCATTTGGTAGGGAAAATTCCAGTTCAATGGACAATATAACGTAGCCATAATCTCTTTTGAAAATAAGTTAAATTGTTTAAAATGTAAAAAGTGTAATTTTTAACAGTAAGAAAGTGTGCTGTAACAGTCTTTGTAACTTTTTTAGGGAAAATGCACATTACAGGACAAGACAACATCGGCTGTGTGAGCAGATATGTTGATGAAACTTGTCCAATCAAATTTTTCTCAGAACAGGACACATTTTACAATCTAATATGGACTTAAGAGTTGCAGTTGGAAAAATTCAAATTCAATTCAAATTCAAAATTTTTTATTGTGACATAAAATACGTTTATACAATAGCATAGGCTATGAAACAGGTGACATTGTCAAACTTTTCAATAAATTACAGACAGGTATAAAGAAAACAAAAACTTAAAACTATCATTCAAAAATTCCTCTACACTGTAATAATTTTTGTCTAGCAAGAAATGAGTAAGGCTGCTTTTAAAGGTCTTATCAGTTATATTTTTCTTTAATGCCTCAGGTAACTTATTAAACAATATTTTTCCCATGTAAGTTGGAGTTTTTTCTACTAATTTCAAACAGTGTTTTGGATACTGTAAGTTATTTTTATATCGAGTGCTGTATTCATGTTTAAATTGGGTATTTAAAATTAGGTTATAATTATTCTTTACATATTGCAGAACTTTTTGTATGTATAAGCCTGCCACTGTCAAAACTTGATGCTGCTTAAAAATTCCCTTACATGAAGATCGTGGTGAAGCAAATGTCATAATTCTTAAAAACTTTTTTTGTATCATAAAAATATTTTTTGCACCAGGTGCCACACCCCAAAGTTCAATACCATATTGAAGAATGGAATAGAAATAAGCATAATAAATCATCACCCGTGTTTTAATATCGATATTGTTTCGTTAAACGATCATTTGAAAGCAAGCTGCATTTAATCTTTTTGAAAGTAATTCTATATGTTTATTCCAAGCAAGATTACAATCAATTTCCAACCCTAAAAATTTGGTGTTATTTGAAAATGAAATTATGTCTCCTTGAAAAACTATGTTATTTTCCAATACATCCCTGGATTGTGGTGTACAAAATTTAATTAATTGTGTTTTTTCATTGTTAAGCTTTAGTCCGTTGACATTGAACCATTTAGTCAGATCTGTGAGAACTTTATTTACTTCAAAAATGAGATCATTTGCAAAATTACTCTTTACTATAGCTGTTGTGTCATCTGCGTAAAGTACAAGATTATTAGAAATATTTGATGGAATTTCATTGATATACAATAAAAATAACAGCGGTCCTAGTATTGCCGGTGTGGTGGCTCAATGGTTAAGGCTTCGGACTGCGGAGGGCAAGGTCCAAGGTTCGAATTCCCACTGAGCCAACGGTCGGTACTTCGGTACTTCACTCGTTGAATAAAGTTGACCCACAGGCCTGTAGGCCCATGTCAACTGGCGAGTGAAGTTAAAAAAAAAAAAAAAAGTATTGAGCCCTGAGGAACTTCATCTGTAATTTGTTTCCATTCTGATGCTCACCTATCTTTATCTTTTATTACCACTGTTCTTTGAAAACGGTTTTCTAAAAATGATTAAATCCAATTTACTGCATTAGATGACAAATTATACTAGCAACTTCTGTATCAATATATTATGATTTACGCAATCAAACACCTTTGAAAGGTCACAAAACACACCCATTGTACTCTGTGAACCATCCAAGCCCCAGGACACTTCATCAATGAAGTCGGAGATTGCACCTATCGTATTCCTACCTTTTCTAAAACCATACTGCTTATTTGCCAGAAATTCATTCCGTTCCAAGAAACTCAGTAACTGTTCAAATGCTACCTTCTCAAAAATCTTTGAGAATGCTGGCAATACTGAAACAGGTCTATAATTGTCTGGATTTTGCTGATCTCCTTTTTTTGAAAAGAGGTTTAAGCTCAGCATATTTAAGCCTATCTGGAAAAATTGACATTTTGAACGATTGATTAATAATGATACTTAAGGGTTCTGCTATGTAGTGCGATATCATTTTCATTAAATCTACTGGAATCTCATCAAAACCTGAGGTTTTTTTGTTTTTTATCGATCTAATAGTTTTAATAATATCCATTTTAGCCACCTGTCTAATATTAAACACTAAATTAAGATTTTTGTCCGCCTTTCTTACCAATTCCAAAGCAACTTTGTTGTTTGGATAAAGCCCGTTATGTTTTATTGTATCGACAAATTTCGTATTGAAGTGCTCTGCAATTTGTACTCCATCCCTTAAAAGCATGTCATTTATTTTAATATCAGAGAAATCTTTTGCTACTTTCTTGACTCATAGCTCGGATTTAACAATTGCCCAAGCAGCTTTACTCCTATCCTCGGCCTCTTTGATATATCTTGAGTTATTAATTTCTTTAGATTTATTACACACAACTTTAAATATAACTTTATATTTTTTTTACATACTTTTTGAAATCTGTGTTAGTAGAGTTTTTTACAAGTCTACTCAGTTCTCTCTTTTTCTTACTAGAAATTTCAATGCCTCTTAGTGACCCAAGACTTTTTTTTATTGAAACTTTTATTTTTATTGCTAAAAAAACTTTAAGGGAAAAGACTCTTTGAATACATCTTGGAAATATCTAAAAAAGTTTAAAAGGTTTAAATCAAAAGAATTAAAGTATCATACATCTTGTTAATTGTAAAATATTCTTAAAATTCAAAATATTCCTTTTAGAAAAATCCTTGTTTTTCTATTAATAACAGGGTTTTTATTTACCAAGCATGTATGTATGCATGTATCTGACAAACTTATAAAAAGAGCGTTGTGATCCGAAATACCTAATTCCAAATTCATTTTCTGCTGTAAATGGTTTTCCATCATTTTTAAAAATAAAATATTATCCATACAAGAACTATTAGAAGCTGTAATTCTTGTTGGTGAAAAAAAGTTAAATTGAAATCCATATATTTCTATTAGGTTGGAAAATTCAAAGTTTTGTTGGAATAAATTACAATCTTCAGAAATATCAACATTGAAGTCCGAAGCAATATAGATATTCCTAAATTTATCCCCTTGTTTAATAAATTTAATAAAGACTCAAACTTCTTAAGAAAAAAACTAAAATTAGTCAGTTTTGGGACCCTATATAAAGATATAACAACAATTTCAAGTTCCAGTACCTCCAGACCACAAATTTCAAACACTAAGTCCTCTCCAAGGTCACATATATCTTGCCTTATTTTAAAGTCAATATTATCTTTTAATAAAATACATGAGCCTCCATGTGAACCTTCCTTTCTACAATAAAAACGAGTTAAAGAATAATTTGGAAAACTGTTAAGTACATTAATATTTTCCTTTGTAAGCCAATGTTCATTTAAACAGACAATTTTTATACTTGGATTTTTAAGGATTAATTCTAAATCATTTTTTTACTTAAAATTCCTCCTTGAATATTTAAATGTAAAAGCCATGTTTACAGTTACAGATATTACAATGTTTAGTTAACTCTAAGTTATGTTTGGGGATTGGATTAAGGTCAGGTTTTTTGGTTCAGGAAGGGCATGAGAGGTATCTAGTGAGTTTTTAGGTGTTTTGGTTGGGAACTTGTTTCCTAAATCTATCTTACAGCTTATATTTACAGAGGCAAACCGGTCATCACTTTCACATACACTATGACTCTGATTTTTGTCAACACTTTTTACCACTTCACTGTATTGGAGATGTCCTGGTACTAAAGATGTACTGGTGGGTATTGGTGAGATGCTATTCATTTGGAATGGTTGGTGATTCCCTCTGGGTTGAGGTGGAGGTGGCGTTGATGTAGGGTCTATCTCTACTGTCAGGGGGCTGGAATTGTCTATTGTAAGAGGAAATGAACTTGATATTATTTGACATTCTGTATAACATTCCGCTTCGATTTTGCTTTTCAAAGTTGAGAGGAAATCGTAGTGTGTTAGTCCTTTCCATAGAGGTCTTAGTGCTGATCCCTGATCATAGGAAACTATATGAACAGTAGCTCCCGTAGCTCTTTGAAATCTGACTATATGTTTTGCAAAAATTTGTGGGTGAACGAGGTCTCTGACACATCCGATTGCTGAGCAAAATAAAGTTTTCAAACCCTGATCTTTGAAATGTTCTTGAAATCTTTGGAAGGCCATGCTGTAGTCTTCGGGTGTTGGTTTATCATAATAGTTAGCTTTTGTTACAAGACTATATACTTTTGATCCATTATAAAAATGTTGGCAGGCTAAATGTCTGGAGATGCAATCGCCCAGAAGAGGGCGTTCAAAGTGCTTCCGGAAAACAACCGCAACCCCAGCTGACATCTGTCTTCTTTCACCAAAATCGCCAGATATGGAGTGCGCAAAACCAACAGTTGAATCATTCTTGAAGTGCTCGATAGCACTATCCATGTCGGCATGTAGGATGTTTATTTTTCTGTTGCTGGATAGTCTTTTAAGGGATAAGTTGGTATTTTTGATGGCACTTGCAGTAGTTTTAGATAAGCTGTATAAGTTTTTCTCCCTGGTGTTGACGTTGGCTGAGACCATTCGGCAGATGAGACTGCTCACATGGCGTTTACCATTTTTACTTATGTGAAAACCTTGTCTGGTGTGGTGGTGTCTTTCAAGCAAGTACAAATCCAACAAGCAAACATTTTTGAATTGTTGTGCCATATTTCTTATTTGTAAATTAATTTCCCTAATAAGCTCATTCTCTTCACATTCGTTTTCCAAATCATACCTATACGGGATGGTAGCTAAGATGAGATTTGTGTGTTGAAATTCTACTATCTGCTTTTCCAACAAGTTACTAAGCTTTTCTGTAATATTTGTTTGAGGTTCATCAGCAATATTGGCAACATCGTTTGCACCTCCAATGAGCACTACCCAATCCTTACTTGTATAATGTTTTATAAAAGGCATTTCTTTAACGGCTGTAGTAACTGCTTCGAGTGGTCCGCCTGGAACAATGTGGCCATATACCTGAGAGTCACGAGGCAACTTCATATCGAGTAAACCTGCCAGTTCCCTCCCATGGCTGTCGCAAATTAGAGCTAGTTTGTTACATTTCTCTGGTGAAATTTCTTTTCTAAGATGAATGTTATTTCGTAGTGATTTTGAGTGAGGCTGTTTTTTAATCCTTTGAGATGAACTTCCCATGGTAGTTTCAGGTGAAACCTTTTCCGTTGTCTCTAAGCTACACTCCCTTAACAAGTCAAAAGAATTTCTGGTTTCACCAATGGTGAGAGGTGTAGCTGGATTTCTATGCCTTCTTTTGTTTTTTATAGATGTAGTAGACCAATCATTCGGTTTAGAAGATATTTTTAGCTTTGTATTCATAACATCAACTTCTAAAGTGGTTAGTTGAATTGCATATTCATTACTTAGGTCTTTTAGCCTATTAATTTCATCTGTAGCTTTCACAAGTTCAAAGTTTAGTAAGTCATTTTCTTCCCTTAGTTTCAAATTTGCTTGTTTTAAATGTTCTATTTGAAGATTTCCATCCACTACCTGAGCTGTTAAAGAATCAACTTCTTCGAGAGATGCTTTGAAAGGGGGAGGTTGTACTTCTCCACTGGTAGTCTTTGGAGCTGCCGATTGTTGAGTGTCGAGTTGAGAGGACAGGTCTTCTCCACGCATAAAAATCTGAGTGCTATCAGTAGAGTGAGGAAGTTCACTTTGTACAGTTAAATCATTATTTAAAGCATTATTTTTAGACTTGTCAGAATTTAATTTTGGAGAACTGACCTCAAAAACTTTGTTTGTATACTGCATGAGTCTAGTATCGGAGGCAATAGCATGGTCTGTTACTGCACTTAGCTTGTTACCAAGGGTTTCAATCTCTTTTTTTTAGCTCCTCATTTTCTGATTTTAATTTACTATCAAGCAAAGGTGGTGGTACAATTTTATCACTCTTTTGAGTTAAGATTTTCTTTGGAGTAATTTGAGAAGGATTAATTTTAGGTGAAAACCTATCTTTTTGAGTTGAGCTCAATATTCTGGAAATTTCTGTGAGTGCCTTCTTATAGCTGTCCCGGTATCTGTTTGCAATACATTCAGCAGGGTAATTAAATTTGTTGTCTTTGTACAAACATATATTAGTTTTTGTAACTGTGCCAGTTTCATTTGAGCCAAAGAAAATAACATATTTTGTGGGGTTTTTTGATGCTTCATTGTAATGAACTCCAATGACTTTTGCAGGCCAAAAGGAGTACCCCTTTATTCTTGCAAATACTAAATCATTGACTAAGAATACATTTTTCTTTTTTAACTCGTTAGGAGATGTCATTTCTGTTAAAGGCACAAAACAATACTCAATCCTTTTATATAATTAATTATACATGTATTAAATAACAATTTATATTCATTATAATAAATGAAATTAACAATTTATTATATTTTAAAAGTAAATTATTATATTATTCTTATTTTACAAAATTAAATTAAACATTTATTTTAGAAAATGAAATCCAATACTATTTACAAAAACAAGTAATCTGTTATGAACTGAAAGATGCAGTCCAGAAGTAAACAAGGTCAATGTTCAGTCAATTTACACAATACCTTGCTGTCATCCACTGATTGAGTATTTAACTGTGTTCTGCTAAGCTTTGCTAACACAGCTGATTGAACAGCTGATTTCCATGTTGCTACAACTCTGCTGCTGAAATGTCTCTGTCCAGTGATTAAAAAACTAGTTCCAACTTTAATCAGTTTCAGTTACTGTTTAAGAGAATTTAGTGCTTATATAAAGGCTCTTTTTGAGTTAGCCCCTCATTGTACTATACACCATAAGTACCAGAACACAAATGTTAAAATGATGTAAGTAAGTTACTGAAGTACTACATTACCCTAGTCCTTGTAACCATTAGCTAATATCACAGTTTTCGGTATACTCACAATACACAAAACAAATATTTAATATTCACTCTTAAATAAAACCACTAGTTATAAAATTGTTTTGCTAAATTTATACCACTAAATTTTAAGTTAATTTATGATAAAAACTATATTGTTGGGACAACTAAATGAAAGGCTATTTAACCATGGCGTAGTAATCCTTCACTCTCTAAAAAGGAACGATGGTTAAGACAAATTTTATTTAGTTAAAATAGAAAAAAAGGCTGACTTAACAATCTAACTACAATCGATAATTACACAGCAGTTGATTGTGTTGCATGAATTTAGTTATATGATATAAGTGTTGTGGAGATTTTAGGCTATAGGCTCTACTCGTTCATCTTAATACCGACAGAGTCTGCTCAGTGTTTGCTATCGGCGTGGACACTACTAGAGAAGTCCACGTTGGGGTGCCCATGTTGGGTGGTAGTCAGTGTCCGGATGTTCTGTAGTGGAGAGAACTGGTGATCAAGCTCGTCAATTACGCAAAAATCAGAAAATACTACTTGGTTCATATTCCACATAAAGCTGTAGGTCCCTTAGTTGTTCTGGCTATAGGGCTATTAATAAATGTCCATTTCTGAGGAATAGTTGAATTCAGTTACTAACTAGACTATACAGGTCATCTACACTCATGTGATCATTCATATTCGCCTTAAAATACTTACAAACTTGTGTCAGCGTCTCATAAGAATGAGATTGTCTTACTTAATTAGTACTTTAAGAGTTCAATAATCGTGGTCTAAGATGAAATAGTTTTCACCGACCTCAGTTGTTTTCTTGATGAGAAGAACGTGATGAGGGGCGCCCCTGTTCTTCTGTGTTACTCTTGCTGCTGTTTCCTGGCAGCTTTTCACTTTCAGTCTCTGTACAGCACTTAATGATTTTAACATACAACTTTTTTTGTAAAGGAAAACCAATCAGCTACTTTGTTGAAAGGTTGATGTGACAATAGCTGATATACACCACCACGGGTTATTACGGAATGAATTTTAAGTCAGTACAAACCGTTTTGCTGCTGAGAGGAGAATGAGAGAAAGCTTGCCATATTGGTAGGTGCTGTCATACTATTAGCTGTATTTAAAATGATCAGTATGAAAAATAAATTAAGTACAATTGCAGTAGCGAATAATACAAATACAATAAGCAGTACGGTATGTAAGATGCATATGTCAATGTTAAACATTAAAATAAGTGTTTTAAGTGTGTATATTTAGTTTATAACACAAAGTAACATTAGCTGGCTCAAGAAATATGTATATTTTTGTTGTCAGTGCATTCCTGTGTTAGCGTTTGGGCTGGGAACCTGGCAAGTTCAGCGATTGAAATGGAAGAATAATTTGATTGCAAATATTCAGGAGAGGACACTCATGGATCCAGTTCCACTCAAACTTCCCATTGAGTGAGTAATCAATTTATATTTTAATTTGATAATACGATTCATCAATAATCATGTAGTGTAGTCTTGCACTGATAATCAAAAATGTTCCTAATCCTAAAAATCCTGTATTTTTCAGTGGCAGAATTTTATTTTGGGGCTAAGCATATTACCAATAAATTATTATTATTTTTAATTAGTAAAAGACATGATTACAATTAGCTTGTTTAACTCTAATTAATCATAGCCAGTAAAAGTTCCCTCAACTAATTTAAGTTACTTTTACGCTTTTCAACTGTATAAAATTAGTGAAAAAAAATACTAACATAAAATATATAATGTCTTTTAACTCTCTAAAACACCTTTCATATTTCTAATTTGGGGCGATGCCAAGGTTAGTGTTAAGAGTTAGAGTAAGAGAGTGTAGGATTATCTTACTCTTATATTATATAAAAATCAAATGGTTTCTATCTGTATGTGTGTGTGTTTTATTCAACCACGCAAAAACTACTGGACCTATTCAGCTGAAGTTTCGCATGGCCATTCTTAGTGTCTCTGGTTAACACATAGGCCTATCTTTAGTTTAAATTCCATCAGAGCATCACCCCAGGGATAAGAAATATCAGTGCAATACCAATTTGACAATTAATTGTTTATAATATTTTCATTAAACAGCTGTTGGAATAAACAAACAACTTACATAGTTCTGACATAATTACTGCACCAAACCTAACCACAACGCACTTTTGCGCTCACGTGTTTTAACCCTCGACCTGGCAGTTGATTTTGTCTGTACTGGCGGGTGATTTTAGGCCTGTGTGTAAGCCTTTTTTAATAAATTCATAAAAAATAGTTATATACTGTAAATATACTTATGTTTGGTATCAAAATGATCACAATGAAGTAGACTATCAAATAGTATAAAAAGAAACAAAAATTTTGTTTTAGTTTTTTTTTTTTGTGACTTGTTACATTTCAAAAGTTTTATTTTATAAAACATGAAAAGGGGGGGGTACCCCTAGGAAACATAGTGGCGATAATAAATTGGAAATGTGAGATAGCCAAAAGTTTCTAAATTTTATCTAGTTTCAGAAAATATAAACATTATATATATCTTATAGGTAAAAATAAATTTTGGAAATTTATAAATGTAAACAGTACAAAAATCAGAAATTTCGTTACCGCGGATACTGTTATATTCAATAATTTACTTAAAAAAAACTATATACACTACAGAGTTCATACTTATACCAAAATTTAGGTAAAAATAAGAGCTATAAATTGAAAATATTTGTTGAATGCTTACATTGGTGTCCTTTAGTGTAAGGCTAGGAGTTCCTCATGTAACAGATGAATTTGTGTTGCGAAGAATTGTTTTCAATTACATGACGTCACCAAAATAAACGCTTTATTGACTATCGATGCATATCGTTGGGATCGGCCACTAACGTAGAATCCATAGGCATGTAAAACTTTGTCGTAGCGTGATAAATACGTACTATAATGACAGTTATATGCGGTCGTGTCAACAGTGCGCTAAAAGCGCACTTTGCCAGGTCGAGGGTTAAGCAGAAGGAACCTGCACATTTTCACAAAGGGAAACAAAGCTGTAAATATTGTTTATAAGTCTGTTTTATAAAACTTTCTTCTTTATAAACATGACCATATTAAAAATCTTTCAATCAATCTAGAGTTAACTTATTCCATCATGTTTATTATTCAGTCAAGATGTATTAGTATTAGTACAGTCAAGTATTAGTATTAGGAGTCAAGATGAAGATTGTATTAGTACAGTGCTGATGATCTGAATCCCCTTTTAAATTGTATTTAAGTGAGGGTTTGTTTATTTATTATTAAGTAATGGTGTATTGAAAGTTGTAGATAAATCATAATTTTCCTTAAAGACATAAAATTGTATTATTGACTAATGGAATTGGTAATTATAACGTAAAATATAAACACTTACATATACCACACAAGATCCACATGGTTTTGTAGGAACACAAATTTTGTACTTATAAACTCCATTAGGCACATGATACACAATTGAGACATCTTCTTTTTATATGTTCAATTTTATAGTGTAAAAATTGCAGTGTGGAATGATTGGATAAGCACAATATATTACATCTTGGAGCAGAGTAGTACTCAGTTTGACCTAATCAGTGGTTGCTACATGTAGTGGCAGAGCAAAATACTAGACCATATGTCCACTTTGCAATCAGTTGTGCTGTCTCTACTAATTGTAGTTTGCTCTTACTGAATATAACCTTGAGACAGTTACTGGCTACAATGACTTGTCATCTTGGTCTGAACTGACCTTGAACCTCAACAAAGTAAACATTACTAACTCTTATCTGTGGGCCAGAAAGACTGAATGCACTTTGAATATCTCTCAGAAAGAAAATTTATTCTTCCAGCATAAAATAACTTGTGGTTATCTTAAATCTAACCAATATTATTATTTGTTATTAATGAATTAAAACACTATTATTGATAACATTTATTGAGTTTTTTCATTCAACTGACGGAAATAATTGTCGATTATTAAATTCTATAAAAACTCAGAAAACTACTACTGATTGGTTTATTTAATAAAAAAAGATAGGTAAAAAAAAAATAATAAAAAATTAATGAAGTAATAAATATGACTAATGAAAGAAGGAACAAGTTTAATGAAGGAGACAGAGTGTTTGCAAAAGTTAAAGGTTTTCCATATTGGCCAGCTACAGTTGAAAAAGTTGACCTAACTACTAACATACCAAAATACAAAGTGATTTTTTATGGAGACAAGAAAATAGGAATAAATATTAAAGAAACAGATATATGTCTATTTTATGAAAACAAATCTCGAATTTGTCTACAAAATAAAAAATACAAAAAATTTACTACTGCAATGAAGGAAGCAGAATTAAGTTTCTATAAGAGCTCAGTTTCTAGTCAGCAAACAATCAAATCTGAAAGTAGTGTTATTGATAGTTGTAGAGAAAATGAAAATAGTGTAAATTTTGAATTAAATAGAAAAACTAAGCCATTGGCAATTAGCAGTCCTTTAATAATCTATAAGGATGATCAACAGATAAACATAACAATGAGCGATGACATTCAAAATATTCATAACAGATCTAAAACACAGGAGATAGAAAGTATAAGTCAACAGTTACTTGAGTCTAAATGGGTCACAGATGACGCATTTCAATTTTATTATGATATGATGAATGAAAAAATTGCCAACCAAAAGACACACTTGTTGAACCCTTCAATAGCACTAGCTATAAAATGTTTAGGAGACATAGCTCATATACTTGAACCATTAAAGTTGAATGAAAAATCCAATATAATAATCCCTGTTTCTGATTCTAACAAAATTCAAAACTGGAGAGAAATTGGTGGTTCTGGCTCCCATTGGAGTATATTGTTGTTTGTAAGAGAACAAAATACATTCTTTCATTTTGACTCATTAGGGGATTACAATTTTGAACATGCTCTCATGATTACAAGGAAAATAAAACCTTTCCTGGATGTTGATGGAAATACACTTACTGTCAAGATCCAAACACCTCAACAAGGATCAAACACAGTAAACTGCGGGATCTATGCTCTTCTGATTACTGATATAGTATTGGCTACAATTTTAGACAATAGTAAAATAATCCTCACAGCAGATTTGTTAACAAAAAATTTGCCTTCTATAACAAAATCTGATATTCTGACAAAAAGAGCAATACTCGCACTAATGATTCACAACAAGCAATTTAATAATCTTGATACAAACACAATAAAATCTTTAATGTATACTAATGATCATGAAACATCATACATGGAAATTCAAAAACTCAGAGAAACAAATCAATTACTACAAATTCAAACATGTGACCTCCAAACTAAGATTGCCACATTATCAGATGAGTTAAACCTCTTAAAGAGTTCAGAGCTAAGTAGGAAAAACCTCAAACATATCACAACAGATAATGCACATATGAAAAAAAATGAAGTTGATGTAGGATCAACAGTTGCTTCTACAATTAAAAAAAATGAGTGGAATCAGATAGTATCTAAAAGACGAAACGTTTCAATACCTGTCACTAAACAAGATGCTACAAAACAGTCTCTAATGATGACAAAAAACAAATTTCAAGTTCTGAGTGAACCTTACTTTAACTTTGAGGAGAATAAAGAGTCAAATAGTCAGAGCATAGAGACACTACAGAAAACCCAGAAAACTGCAAAAAATAAATTATAAAAGAAAATACACCACTAACAGTGAAAAGTCAAGATTTATTGAATATACTGGTAAAAAAATTAGATTATCTTTGTACTCTGACAGCCAAGGAAGAAATGTTGGCCAAATAATTGATCATAAATCCAAAAGTAAAATCAATTGTGAGGCACTAGTAATGGCAAATGCACATCTTGCCTATATAACTAAAGCTATAACAAATAATTCAAATAGTGATGTGACTTTTCTTATTGGGGGAACTAATGATATTCTAAATAATGACCTGACATTTATATACAATACCTTGCAACATAAACTTGTGACTCTGAGTAAGAATAAGCCAATAATAATGACAACCATCCCTGAGAGATTTGATTGCCAGATAGACGATCCAATACATCTAAAAATTGTTCAGGTAAATAACTATATTAAAGAATTAACAGCTCGTATTAGCAATGTTTTCTTAGTGGATCTTGAACAGTTGAGTAGGTTCCACTACACATCTCAAGGGCTCCATTTAAACAGAAGAGGAAAAACTAAATTAGCTTTTTTAATAATTAATAATTAGCTTTTTTAATAATTTTAATAATTAATTAATAATGCTCTAAACCAACGTTTCAAGTTGAATAAAACTACTGATATCAGGAACCATCTGCAACCCACAAAAGTACAAAATAGAACAGATACAATAATAACCTATCACTATCAGAAAGTTTACAAAGATCAAAATAAAAATTCTTTAACAAATGAGAAATTAAATAGAAAAATCACAATAAAACTAGCAGACATGGAGGATGAAATACAAAACAACATTAATTGCAGTGAAGTTGCATTTGCACACTGTATTTCATCAGATTTTAGCAGTGATAGGCAGATGTCAGCAGGCGTAGCCACAATATTCAGAAAAAAATGTGGACAGCCATCAGCCTCTGATTGTTTATGTAACCACCTAACTTGCCAAATTGTGAGCAATGGACCAACAGTATATGGACTAATAACAAAATCCAAATTCTACGACAAACCATTATTACAAGATTTTGACCTAGCTTTAAAAAGATTAAGTAAAGATTTCAAAGAGCGGAAGCTAGCTAAGCTAATATGCTCCCCGATGGGGTGTGTACGTGACAATGTCCCCCTTAAATACTTTGCAGCAAAAATTACACAATTCCAAGCGGAAACAGGGGCTCAAGTCATCATTGTAGCTGGAGATGAAAAAGCTTCCAGAACACTGAGAAGAGGTCTGACATTTCCAGACTTTATAAGAAATCTGGACACTGCCCTCAATGAGCTGCAAGAAAAGCTGGAGCTATTACAACCGATAACGGAGGATGACATTCCATCTGATCTGACAACATTGGACTTGCCCAAGGAGACAAATGCAGATACCACCTCAGTCCTGGCAGCTGGAACCACCTGTAGCAGCAGTGATTGTGCTGGTGAAAATATGGTCATTCAAGTGTCATGTGAAACACAAGGATTACAATTTGAAAATGAAGTCGGCAAGCAAATTGCTAATGATAAATCTTTTTTAGAGTTAAATCTTGTAAAAAAAGGGTTAAATTAGACTATTTTTTAAAAATATTTTATCAAAATTTACAAGGGTTAGAAAATAAAGTGAATCAATTAGATATAGTAAATTCTGAGCTTCAACCACACATTCTTGCATTTGTTGAGCATCACCAAAAAAAAAAGTAGCTTAACTGTAACAAATGTTGATATTTATGTATTAATAGCTGATTTTTGTAGAACAAATAAGGAAAAAGGTGGTGTTGTTATTTACATGAGGGATGATATTACTAGCACAATAAATCCAACCCACTTAAAGTGGATTAATAAGTATAACATAGAGAGAGTTTGTGAGTTTTGTGGAGTGATGTTTAATGTAAATGGTGCTAATACAACTTTACTAGCTGTTTATCGCCCACCAAATACTGATGCATCATTTTTTTTAAGAACTTCATAATAATTGTACAAAAGATATTAAAAAAATCTAAAATTGTTCTGGTAGGAGATTACAATATACACTTTGTAGACAAGATTGACTCTGACTCAAAAAATTTTTTTGATATAATACACAGCTTCAACTTGGACATAAAAATTGATATGTATACTCGTATTACTGAAAATAGTAGAAGTTGCATAGATAATGTATTGACAGACAGTGCTGATTGCCAAGCAGAGGTGATAGTTACATCACTCTCTGATCATGATGGTATATTAATTAAATTAAAATTTGACAGTAAACTACAATTTAAAAATTCTCAAAAGCGAAGGATCATTACTAAGCAATCGGTAGAGCGACTAAAAACCCAACTATCAAATGAAAATTGGGACACCGTTTACCTTGCAAACAGTGTTGACAAAAAATACAAAATTTTTTTGCAGATTTTTACAAATCATTTTAATACATACTGCCCCTTAAAAATAATGAATTATAATAAATATAAACCAAAATGTAACCTATGGTACACACATAAACTATTAATTGAAAAAGAAAATTTGCATTCTGTATACCAACAATTTAAAATTAAAAGAGATCAAAAACTTTGGACTGAATATAAACACTTAAAAAGAAATTACGAGAAAAATGTACAGAAAGAAAAAAATAACTTCATTGGAGAAAAAATAAAATCAGTTAACTTCAACACTAAAGAAATGTGGAAAGTAATAAATGATCATACAAAGCAACAAAAATTAAAGAAAATATTACATTAAAAACGGCAGAAAAAAATAAAATAAGTAATCCCAAAAAAATTGCGGAAAACTTCAATTATTATTTTACAAACTTGTCAGAGTCCTTAGAAAAACATACATTTAATAAGACCGCATCATATTTTGATTCCAATGATTATGTAAACAATAGTCCTGAAATATTATCTTCTTTTAGAGAAGTGCGGATACAGGATACAATTAGAATAATTAATAAATTAAATTACAAAAAATCATCTGGTTATGATGGCATTCCATTGTCAGTAGTAAAAGACTGTGCTAAACATATTGCAAAACCGATGACACATATAATTAATTCATCCTTTCTGGAAAACATTTTTCCAAGCCCTCTTAAAATTTCTAAGGTCACTCCAGTTCACAAAACTGGTAGTGAACAAAAGAGAGAAAATTATAGACCAATATCTAATTTACCTAGTTTTTCTAAAATAATTGAGCGGGCAGTACATGATCAATTAACAAATTATCTAGAAAAAAACAATAAACTTAATTCTTCGCAATTTGGATTTCGGCGGAATAAGTCCACTAAACAGGCACTTGTAACATTTTTGGAATTAGTATTGGACTACTTGGACTCAAAACAACTTATAACTGGCTGTTTTATAGATCTCAGTAAAGCTTTTGACCTTGTTCAATTTAAAATACTACATGAGAAACTATTTAACATCGGTATACAAGGACATTGTTTGGAATGGATTCAAAATTACTTGAAAAATCGTCAGCAATTTGTTGAAATTATTAGGGGAAATGGAAGAAAAATTAAAATTGTTCAATCTAGTTTAAAAGAAATTAAAATGGGTGTTCCACAAGGATCCATTCTTGGACCCCTCCTGTTCATAATTTACGTAAATGATATAGTTGATCAAGTTCCTAAAGAGAAACTTATTACCTTTGCAGATGACACTACACTAATAAACAGAGGAAAAAATATTCACAATCTTGAAATTGAAACGTTTGTTACAATCAACTCAGTTTTAAATTATTACACTAGTTTAGGGATGAAAGTAAATGTAGACAAAACACAGTTCATGAATATAGGTTTGGCAAAGAAATTATACTCCGGATTTCATTTTAATGTTATTTTAAACGAGGACCAGCTCAAACAAACTGAAAGCGTAAAATTTCTTGGTGTAATTGTTGATCACAAATTGAACTGGAATGAACATATTAATCAACTTTCACTAAAATTAGCAACTGGTATACATTTAATAAGAAAAATTTCTAAGTTAGGCAATAAACACATATCGATAAATTGTTATTATGCTTTCATATACTCTCATATAAGTTATTCAATAATTCTCTGGGGAACATCATCTTATCAAAATTTAAATAGAATATTTATATTGCAAAAACGGGCAATTAGGTATATAAATAATCTGAGTTCTTTTGAATCATGTAGAAACTTTTTTATCAGTAACAGAATTCTTACAGTGCCATCTATTTATATACTAGAGTGTATAATGTACTGTAGGCTTAGTAATAAAATTGAAATTGAGAAGAACCATAGATATAATACAAGGAAAACAAATTATGCTGAAAGTCATAGGTTGAAGATATATGAATCCAACCCCTCATATATTGGTAACAAATTTTTTTGTAAACTTCCTATCAATTTGAAACAGGAAGTAGAAAACAAGTCCTTTAAAAAAAAGTTACAAAATTGGCTTGTAGAGAAATGTTTTTATAATATTGATGACTATGTCACAAGAAATTAGATGCTAGCTAATTAATATACTTTTTTACTATAAGATACATTGTTAACTTTAATATTAAGTTATATGTATGTTGACAACTTTTATACCTTTTGAGTAAGGTTTTTGTAAAGGCTGTACATAAATAAAAAAAAATAAATAAAATAAAAATAAAATTACTAAACATAATATACAATACAAGTAAAAATCACACAACACAAATTTATTACAATATAAGCACAAAATGTACAAATATATTACAATACAAGTACAAAATGCACGAATATTATGGTGATCGATTTCGGTGAACCACGCTCACCTTCCTCAGACCAGAGGGATTCACAAAAGAATGTTTTGTTTGGATGCAACTTTTACCAACAAGCTTCACTACGTTTTCGCGGTACACTTTGAACTGAACCACCAGATAAACATATCGGCCGGCTGTGAAACAGTATAATTGGCTTGCATAGAAAATCTGATCTGTGATATGAGTGAACAGATTAAATCTTTATAATCCACGTTGTTTCAATTAATAATATACTTTCTTAATTTCTTACATAATATTAGTTCTGAAAAAAGGAAAAAGGTTAAACAAAACAATGCCACATAAAAATGTAGGAAGGCAGGAAGTAACAAGTTTTATTTATCAAATGTTACACAGTTACAAACAACAAATCAATATTATTGTGTTCAGTTTAGATGTATATATTTACGAATCTGATAAAACTTAACATAGACTTAGGATGGTGTCTGCCTATTTACGTTGTCTTGTGTGAACAGGAAATCCTTCTGTAAATACTCGCTCGAAAATACTCGAAAAAAATCCTAACAACTCGACTTGACTCGACTCGAACTCAAAAATCACTACTCGCACACCCCTAATTTCAACACATTAATAGAAGGTAACTTAAACCATTTACTTTCTAGGATCTTATTATTTCATTTGTAAATAAAATAAATAAAATAACATTTTATTTCAAAAATCTAGCTTGAGATTGACTTAGTAAATATTTTTCTTTTAACAGCCAAACAATAAATGATGAAAATCTGTTGGGAAAAATTCAGACAGTAAATGAGCTCAAATTATGAATTGTTTTTCAATGTTTACTGTACAGTGTAAATTGATACAGTGTAAATTTGTGTTTTTAAAGGTCCTTTATTTCTTAGAGACGAATTTCATAAAGTATAGCTTCAAAGTGTTTTAGTGTTTAAATAATCTTTTTAAGAAAGAAAATTTTAATCCACTAAGAAATTGTTTTAGAAAATAAGTGAACAAAATGAGAAATTGTAA